>OX104134.1:67388677-67666315 GCA_944470555.2 Heterobilharzia americana
CAGCTAACGTATCTCGGCCAGTCAGCGGTGTTCAAAACACACTGAGATGTTTCGCAGAGTTCATATTGAATATAGCACCACTTTTAACTTGATACCTTACTTATTTTTCCCTAATTACGATGCACTGTAAAAGCATGATCTATTGGATGAACCCATTTGAAATGTGTTACAGTACAACCTTTATGTTAGTTGGTTGGAGACAATCGGCAGGAAGCCATGGACCTAGTTTTTTATGCCTATTGGCACTCCTCATCAAGTCGTATATGTAACCTCAAGAGAGACGATGTCACATCCGGAATCTCAGCCTGCAACACTCGTTGTTACTGTCAGTGACGTTACCACTGAGCTATTCCAGCCACGAATGACTTCCTGCAGCATTGGCTTAGATACACTGGTCGGCCACAGGAGGGCAGCCTATTTCACGTTATCTAGGGCAGAGTGCTAACCGAATTCCATCAATCACTAATCCCTATCATGTTACTCACCTGAATTACTTTCCCCAAATATTTTCTCCATGTCAGTGGGCACCATAAAATATCACTCTTTATTGTCTGTTCAGTTGAAACAGAGGGATAAAATGTAATTAAGGGCCACAGAAAGTCAATCAAAGAGAAGAAAAAAGGACTAAACAGTAACGAAAATCAAAATAATCATCGAGATGATGATTATGTTTGGATGCATATGAACAAAATATTGATTCTAAAATATATCATATTAAGTCACCACTCACCAATTTCCATTTTTGCGTAGAACTGGAAGTGCAGATTCCCCTACATGTCTCATTCTATCAATCAGAGACTTCATGAACTAGTCTGGCCATCCCTAATTTTTTTTCTAGCCAAAACTTTTTTAGGATAACATTCAGCATCATGGTGGGCGGTAACTATATATGCTTAATACATTTTCAAACGGCTCTAAAGAGTGGTCAGTGACGTTTTAGGACTACGTCATATCTAATAATGGTATCCTCACCATTTTTCAAGTGCAGGTCACTCTATTAGTAGTCACATTTTGAGAAAGTTGGTGCCTGAGCATGATTATACATTCAACCCATTTAAGTCATCAGGTATCTACAACTTTAATCTTCTGAATTACGTTTCCTGTCTAAACGCTGTCTTACCTTAACACCGTACAAAGTTTAGTTCCACTATATGTTACAAATATTTCTCAGAAGTCTATGTAAGAAAAGCTTCAGCTAGGGTATGAGTACAGACTTTAACAGAAATATTTTATATAATGCACACAGTGGAAAGTTAAACACAAATTCGCTTTTTATGAAAAAGTTTTGCATTCATACTAGAATTTAGTCAGTGACCGGACTACTGTTGGTACTTCAAATCTCAAAGTTAATAGACCATTCAACTCATATTTGTGTAATAGATGTCTGTAAAGAGTACTCATGAATCACCACATTTTCATTCACAAAATATAGCCAAAGTGTTCTTGATCGTCTGCACAGTTACCCATAGGATACTAGGTGTTGTCAAAGTTTTCGGTCCAGAACACTGTATTTTTCTACTTTCTTTGGATAAACGGAATTTTTATGCTAACCAGAGAAGAAACCACTAGAAAATGAAAGTGAAATTGGCTTCAAGACAGAACATTAACCCAACAATACTGAGTAGTTATTATCATTTACCGTTATCTGTTCTGCAAAATAATGTCATCCTAAATGCCTTGGTAATTTGGAGTTTAAAAATTCTTGCACAGCTTATTCACATTTGTCATAATCATTGCTACAAAATTTTTCACAGTTCTAAAACATCGTATTACAATCATGAAAATTATGCCTATGGTTTTAATCCATTTGAAAAAGTCTAGGTGTTTTTTGAAGTTCTAAATGCAGGACTTGTCATTTAACAGAAAACATGATGTAAGTATTAGCTAAGGGTTTACTAGAAGCAAAGAATACAAAATATCTTTCTCGTCTACCTTCATAAATTTAACGGTAAAGCAAAAAAGCCGACTGGATACACCTTTTTGAGAAGTCATCATACTAATATAATAAAATTCATTATTTACGATGTTATATATTTGAAGAGGTATGCAAGTGCCGGAATTAGATTTCGTGTTTATTGGTAGCTATCAGAAAAATGAAGCATTTTATGAATAAATATATCGGAATTTCTACTTCCTTAGGAAAATACTTTTGAAACAGAGCGATTTATGGAATTTAGTACAATATCTAAATGTTATTCCTCAAAAAAGAATTTAGTATAAGAAATTCTCTGCACAATTTCTAGCTCATTCCCATTGTTGGGAACTAAGAAAAATTAAATTAACTTCTACTGCTGGATGCTGGAAAGCAGGGAAGCTTAACGCTTGACCGTTATTAACGGGAAATAAAAATTAATGCTCTGTCATTCCTCTATCCTTTCAGCATATTTTTGGCCAAGAAAAAGCATTGAAAACGTGCTACAAAAAATGACAAAGATCACTATGGATACCGATAAATCCAGTTCAATCAGCAAAGAAAAGGGATATTCATATCCATTGTGAAGACTCAAATAAATCTCCAGTGGTTTTCACCATTCATTTTCAATATACTTTGGAGAAAAAAAGCTGAGAATAATGTGTTTTCAAAATGTCTTGTTTATTTATTTGATAACATAATTGTTATTTTAACTGACGCTTTTGTGTTATGTGAATATTACAATCCACTTAGAATGTTATCGGTTTCCTTTACCTATTAGATATGACTAATGCATACTCGTGAAATCTCTAAAAATATTGAGAGCTATTTTCAGACATGATAGGTATGAACATCTTGTTTAAACTGGGTCATAAGATGAATAACTGTACTGTCAAGAATAGATTCTAAGTTTGACAACGAAATTCTTCACTCCACATTTACAATTATCATAAAAGAAAAGTTTTTTCTTTATTTCATCCACTACTAAATTACACAATAACATCATAATGCAGGTACACATTTACATCAGTACAATAATTTAATAATGAAGTTAACCAAAGAAACAAACAGTATATTATTATCTTAACATCACATAATAGTATCAATGCTTCCTTGTTTTAGCCTTATTTTTAGATACAGACCACTGACCTTATGCACAGTAAACACAATGCTAACATTTGAATACTTCAGGCAATCTGTCTTATGAAAAAAAGTGGTACCTGGTTGCTATGTAATATCAGGAAGTCAGTCAGTTGGCCTAAATCGAATGATTATGAGGAAGAATAGTTGAATCATAGAAAAAAGAAAGTTTATGAGAGAGATTCTACCAAATCATATACACAATCACAAAAATGGACTAATCTGTAAGTGGACAGTAATAGCTGAAAAGAAGTCAGATTTTAGACTTAGTTTCTCCACTTACAATAGTATATTCACCTTAATATTCAGAATGCAATAAACGCAAATCTGTATTAACATACGTTTTTAAGAAACATATGAAACTAAACTATGGAAAATAACTTCGCGTTCGTAAACAATATATGAGAAACAATGAGAAAGACCAATTCACGATATATACATGCCACGTTGCATAGTTACTTAATTAAACTATGTAAGCAAATAAATGATGATTGACAACTGGTTGTTTATTGTTGAAAATATTTTCTGAAAAAACCAAGAAAATGATTTTAAGTAATTCCTAGTAAACTTTCTTGACAAGGAAATGACTCGCTAACGAGAGCGAACGGCAGTAATGCAGTTCATATATTTTAGGGAGTTAACTGTTAATACAACTGTTACCTGAAGTTTCTTCTAAGTCTAAGAATGAAATGTTGTAGAGTGCTCTCTTCGACTTCAGTTGGCGACATCAAAAATCTAATGGGTGGAGCGACATGAATGCCAAACTGGAGACAGACAACACAGGAAGAGAACTAACCATAAGCCGAGAAGCGCTCGGTGAAACAAACGAAAATGGAGAATTGTTTGCAGAATTCTGTGCACTCAACGATTTGGTGATTGCAGTCAGACAGTGTGTACACACACAAGGATATTCACAAGGCAGCGACATGGATTTGATTTCACCAGACACTGGGACACACTACACTAAAAATCAGATCGACTTCATCTGAATGTGAAGAAAGTGGAGACGCAGCCTACTGGACACAAGATGATATCAAGAAGAGAAGCAGATGTAAGTTCAGACCACTCACTTCACTATCTAGTGCAAGGAACCCACCTTCAAAATCCAGTTGACAGACTTCAAAGAAGAAGCTGGTGATAGACCACAGTTCAAACTCCACACCCACCTGGAACAGAAACCGAACTGAAGGACGAAACTGCAAAAAATATCTTCATGTCAGTCAGTCAGTCATCAGGACAAAATGGGAGACATTGAGCAACATCCCCTATGAAACCTGTGTGGGAGAACACTGGAAGTCTTTGAAAGAGATGTGGACGGAAACCTGCATAACCGTGTTAGGAAGGAAGGAGAAGTGGCAAGACAAGGAATGGATCTCGACGGATCTCGACATGGAAGCTGATCGAGGAGGGAGAGGAAGATGGTGATGGTGATGGTGAAGCAGAAGATGAAGCAGTGCAGTGCAGTGCAGTGCAGTGCAGTGCAGTGCAGTGCATGGATGAACAATGAAAAGAGGAACTGAACACAACACATAAATCACTACACTGGTCAAAGAAGTGAAGGAGAGTGCACGGGAACACAAAAGACACTTCTACGACACATTGGCAAGCGAAGCAGAACAGGCTGCAGGTAGGAGAGATAGAGTCCTGACAACATTATATCAAATAAGCAGGTTACTATCTGTGATGGAAGAGATCATTGCAGACGAAAGCAATGAAAGATAGTGGGGTAAAGCCAGTTACCAAAGGGGAGGAGCTAAGGAAACGATGGGCTGACTACTTCAAGAAACACTTGAGTCGACTACAACTACCACCACCTGGAACTCACTCAGAAATACCACCAACAGCCCAACCACATGGACTACCAGAGAACACAACCCCCTTACCAAAAGCCGAAGTCCTGAGAGCCACAAAACTGCTGAAATCCGGAAAAGTAGCAGAACTAAATGGAATTCCTCCAGAAGCACTAAAAACAGTCTCAGAGAGAACAGCCGACATGCTCACACCACACCACTATTGCAGAAGGTGTGGGAGGAGGGAAAGGCACCTGTCAGTAGATTGGAAGTAAGGGTACCCTGTCAAAATCCCGAAGAAGGGAGACCTCAGTGTCTGCAAGAACTGGCGCGGAATCGTGCTCCACTCCTGTCCACACACAGCAAGCAAAATATTAAGCCGCATCATCCTGGAGAGACAAAGGGATGCGCTGGATTAAAAATCACGACCGGAACAGGCTGGCTGGATGGCTGGCTGGCTGGCTGGCTGGCTAGCTTCAAGTAGAACAAACCATGTGCGGATCAAATTTCAACACTACGCTACGCATAATCATTGAACAGAGTGTAGAATGGCAGTCAACTCAACTCTACCTCAACTTCATCGACTTTGCAAAGGCCTTCGACAGAGGCGTCGACCGAGAAGAAATTTGGCAGTTGCTTTAACACTGGTCTTAGTGCCACAAACCTCTGTCAACTTCACTCAACAGCTATATGAAAACACCACATGCCAAGTGATCCACAATGGAAAGCTCGGTGACGCCTTTGAAGTGAAGACAGGTGTAAGAAAAGGCTGCCGCTTACTACCTACCACCCATGATCTTCTTGATTGTGATCGACTGGGCTCGATCATACAACAAACTGTTGGGTGCGAGGAGACGGGCATACACTGACTAGATCGATGGAAATATCCCAGAAGAAGATTTGGATTTCGCCAATGATGATTCATGTCTGATGCCTCAACGCACAGACTCGAAGATCTACAGTCAAAAACCAACAAGTTGACAGAAGTGGTGAGGAAGTGAATGAAGACGGGACTTCAGGTGAACGTAGAGAAGACAAAGGTGATGAAGATACCCAACCAACAACAACCAGAAGAAGAAGAAGAAGCACCAATGACCATCAAAGGGAGAGATCTAAAGGAAGTAGTCTCTTTCACCTACCACCTAGGCAGGGCAGTATCGTTTCAACTACAGACGACAAAGGCACAGATGAGGATGTCAAAATTAGGATAGGGAAAGCAAGACAGGCTTTCACTAATCTGAAATCAGTGTGGAGATCTACTGAACTCAGCACAAAAAACAACATCCGGATTTTCAACACTAATTCAGTCAAGTCGGTGCTTCTGTGTGGTTCAGTAGTTTGCAGCGTCACGTGAAGCATTTCCAACAAACTACAGACATTCATCAACAGCTGTCACATACGCTCACTCGATACTGAATATCGATGAGATGAACAGAATGATGAGAATAAACAACAAGGAACTCTGGCTGGGTGGCAACAAACCAACCAACAACCTATCTCCCAACAAATATGTGGAAGGAGGAGGAGATGGATCAGGCATACACTGAGAAGACCGTTTTGGGACATCAAGCGCCAGATTAGGCCCTGGAGTGGAACCCGCATGGGGAACGGCGAGTTGGGTGTGGCATGTGAGGGTGACATGGAGTAGACCATATGATGAAGGAATGAAAGCTTGTGGGCTGTCGTGGAGCCAGGTTGGGCAGACTGTAGATAAGAGAGTGTAATGTTGACATGCTACTGAAGCCTTATGTTTGACTAGGAACCCTAAGGACTAATAATAGTAATAACAGTGCTCTCTCCACGCGCTACTATGTGCAGCATCAAATCATTTAAATATTTAAGTGATTCCGTCTATTGAATAGTAACTGGATTTCCTAATTACTGTAAAAAAACATCTGAAACACCAATTACCGATACAGGAGACTTATAATGTTCCTCAGAAACTGAGATATCTTTCTTTTAACTTTTTGACAGAAGAATCAGTCTTGGATAATTTACTCAGTAACACTTTTGTGATGCAGTTTAAAAATTATTTCGTCAGCTATAAAAGAAGAACTATTGTAACTTTTTCTGGAACCAGTTACTTGACAATATGGTTAGGCCAGAAAAAAAGCGAAATCAAAACCATGTACGTCTTATTTTGAGTATATGAAAGCTTGTAAGGTATGACCGTTATAGCAATTGCATTCGTTAAGAAAAACCTTTTTAATTTTTATAGTGATGAAACGAACATCTCCAAAATAAATATAATTTAATTCACAGTATAAGATGTTTGTTTACTTTGTAACGTTTGCCTGGATAATGCAAATCAATAAGTTGATGACATTTCCCAAGTATAGGTTGATAGGTTATCATGGAGTGACGTAACTTTCATATGATGCACCTGGACACCAAAATAACTTCATTAAAAATGGAATGATCCTTCACCAATTATTATTTTATATTATTATTAGTCCCTTGGGTTCCTAGTGGAACATAGGGCTTCAGTAGCACGCCTCCAGTGACCTCTGTTCTCCGAGATCTTTTGAACCTGGTTCCACGACAGCCCACAACCTCTCATTTCCTCCTCGCATGACCTCCTCCATGTCACCCTCGGACGTCCAACTCGTCGCTTCCCATGGGGATTCCATTCGAGGGCCTGACGCGTGATGTCCTCAGTCGGCCTTCTCAGTGCATGGCCAATCCATCTCCACTTCTTCCTGCATATTTGTTGCGTGATAGGTTCTTGGTTGGTTCGTTCCCAGAGTTCCTTGTTGCTTATTTTTTCTGGCCATCTGATCTTCAGCAGCGAGCGTAAGCAGTTGTTGATGAATGTCTGTAGTTTATTGGAAATCCCTTTCGTGACGCGCCAAGTCTCTGAGCCATACAAGAGCACTGACTTGACGTTGGTGTTGAAAATCCGTATCTTGTTCCACATGCTGAGTGCGGAAGATCCCCACACTGGTTTCAGGCTAATGAACGCCTGTCTTGCTTTTCCAATTCTGACTTTGACGTCCTCGTCCGTCCCGCCTGTAGTTGAAACAGTGCTTCCTAGATAAGTGAAGGAGGTTACTTCCTTCAAGTTTCTCCCGTTGACGGTGATTGGAGTTTGTTGTTGTTGTTGATGTTGGTGGTGCGGTATCTTCATCACTTCTGTCTTCTCTATATTCACCTGAAGTCCCGTCTTAGCTGCCTCTTCTGTCAACTTGTTAGTTTTTGCCTGCAGATCTTCAAGTTTATGTGACATTAGGCATAAGTCATCGGCGAAATCCAAGTCTTCTAGGTTCTTTTCCGTCGTCCAGTGTATCCCCCTCTTCTCGCTGCCTACTGTTTGCTGCATGATCCAGTCCACCACAATAAGGAATATCATGGGGGATAGTAGGCAACCTTGTTTCACTCCTGTCTTCACTTCAAAGGCATCACTGAGCTTCCCATTGTGGATTACTTGGCATGTGGCATCTTCATATAGTTGTTGAATGAGGCGGATAAAGGTTTGCGGTACTCCGTAGTATTGAAGCAGTTTCCAAATTACTTCTCGGTCGACGCTGTCAAAGGCCTTCTCAAAGTCGATGAAGTTGAGGTATAGAGCTGATTGCCATTCTACGCTCTGTTCTATGATGATACGAAGCGTTGCAATTTGGTCAGCACATGATTTGTACTTCCTGAAGCCTGCCTGTTCCGGTCGCAGTTTTGAATCCAGTGCGTCTTTAAGCCTCTCCAGGATGATGCGGCTTAATATTTTACTTGGGGTGGATAGGAGAGTGATTCCTCGCCAGTTCTTGCAAGCACTGAGGTCTCCCTTCTTCGGCAGTTTGACAAGGTAACCCTTCTTCCAATCGACAGGTACCTTCTCTTCCCTCCACACCTTCTGCAATAGTGGTGTGAGCATGTCCGCTGTTGTCTCTGCATCTGTTCTCAGTGCTTCTGGCGGTATTCCATCTGGTCCTGCTGCTTTCCCGCATTTCAGTAGCTTTATGGCGTTCAGAACTTCCATTTTCGTTGGGGGATTTATGTTCACTTGTAATTCAGCGGCTGCAGGTGGTATTTCTGGACGAAGTGCAGGTGGTGGTCGATTCAAGAGCTTCTTGAAGTGGTCGGCCCATCGTTTCCTCTGTTTCTCTTCTTTTGTAATTAAATTTCCTTCTTCATCTTTTATTGGTTTCATCTGTGTTGGTCTCTTCCCTGATAGCAACCTGGTTATTTGATACAATGTCGTCAGGTCTCTCTTACCTGCAGCCTGTTCTGCTTCACTTGCCAGTGTGTCGTAGAAGTGTCTTTTGTCTTTGCGTGCACTCTTCTTCACTTCTTTATCCAGTGTTTTATACATTGTGCTCAGTTCCTCTTGTCGTTGAGCATCCTTGCACTGGTTTATCTTCTGTTTCACCATCCTCCTCTCCTCTATCAGCTTCCAGGTATCCGTCGAGATCCATTCCTTGTCTTCCACCTTCTTCTTTCCTAATACTGTTGTGCAGGTTTCTTTCCACATAGCTTTCAAAGACTTCCAGTGTTCTTCTACACAGGTTTCTTCAGGGATGTCCCTCGACGTCTCCCATTTTGTCTTGATGGCTGCTTTGAAGGTCTCCTTTGTAGTTTCATCCTTCAGTTTCCGAGTGTTGTACTTGAATTGAGGTCTATCACCAGCTTCCTTGAAGGCTTTCAACTTGATTTGGAAGGTTCCTTGCACTAGATAGTGGTCTGAACCTACATCTGCTCCTCTTCTTGACCTTGTGTTAAGTAGACTGCGTCTCCATTTTCTTGAGATTGAGATAAAGTCGATTTGATTTTTAGTGTGTCCATCTGGTGAAGTCCATGTCGCTTTGTGAATATCCTTGTGCCTGAACACACTGCCTCCAATCACCAAATCGTTGAATGCGCAGAATTCTGCAAACAATTCTCCATTCTCATTCATTTCACCTAGCGCCTCTCGACCCATGGTTAGTTCTCTTCCCGTGTTGTCCCCTCCCAGTTTGGCATTCATGTCGCCCATTAGAATTTTGATATCGCCAACTGACGTCTTGTCCAGTGTTGACTGAAGTTGTCTGTAGAATTCCTCCTTTTTCTCTTGCTCTGCATTATTTGTAGGTGCATAACATTGTATGATTGTGACCTTTCTTCCTTTTGAGTTGAATCTTGCTGTCATGATCCTGGAGGAGATTGGTTCCCACTGCATGAGAGCCTTCGATGCTCTTGAGGACATCATGATAGCCACTCCCTCAGTGTGCTCGTGGTTGGCGTCTGGGTGACCAGAGTAGATTATTGATTCTCCAGTTGTTTTACGGGGTAGGGTTGCTAGCCCTATGCCCAACCTTCCCTCTTTACCCGGGCTTAGGACCGGCTAGTAACTAGTAAACTAGTTAACCAGGCGAGGTTGATCCTTCACCAATAGAGCTTGATAATGTTATATCCACACATGGTTAGACACCAATATTTTTTCCAGCCTAAGCGCAGTATTGTAAAACAAACATTATTCAGCTTAAAAAAGCTTAAAAATGTATCTTGTTTCTGTAAACGAATTGTGGAGTTTTACTAATTTAAAATCATTCAACAAATGTGTATTCTCTTCAGGTGTAATCAATCTATTTTGTAGATTATCTACTTTGTGTCAGAATTGACGTTTTTCTTTCCTGTAAGGAATTATTGAGAAAATTTAACTCGATATTGTGACGTAACTGTTCATGATAAAATATAATTAAAGATGAAAAAAATTAGATTATTTTCGCTTCCATACAGGAAATACAGTTTTATTTTAAAAAAGTAGAACTATGTATGCTACTGTCGTATGCAGTAGTGTGTTTTAAATGCTAAAGGCGGATGAAAATATTTTCGGTTATTCAAAATCTTCCGAATTACTCCGATGCCCACCCATTTTAGTTTCAAGTAATATTTGTAATTTGATCATTTTTAAGTCCACCGAAATAATAAATCACTTCATTTTCAGTAAGTCATTTAAAATATACCTCGTTGTGTAGAGAATATGGCTTAGTTAGAATTGTCCAATTTCAGAGAATGTTAATCATTACATTTTGATTTGAAATGACGATAGTTTCTGATTCTTCCTGATCCATTAATATCCTTATGCGTATGTATTTGTTTAACTATTGCAGTTACCTGGGTATATACCCAAAACAATGAAAGAATTTACTTGATTTCAATGAAATATTGATTCTTGTGAAACATTTTATCAAATCAAAGAAATACAGTTTATTGCACTGAATAATTATAGTCAAAGGATAACTTAAGGCACTGTTATAATGTGCAGTAAGATTGAAAAATTCTTCATAGGAATTCAGTTACACCTGAAGCCATATTTAACCAATATTTTTGTTCCAAAGTTTTAAGAAAAAACACGTAAAGTGTAAATATCAGATTGGTTGGAGGGACAAAAATCAATATGATGTTCAAATGTAGAAAATAATGGAAACAGCCAACGTCATTATAAAAATATGTAAACCATTGTATTTTGTTTATGTTTTTGACGTTGCGACATATTTGTTATCTTACCGCCTTTTTCACTTATTGAGAAAACTGAACGACCATTAAGGGGTGGAATTTGAGACTTATTGTTCAAGCATCTGCACATATATATAAGTTATATCAAGTAACCATTATAAGAATCTAATAAGTGACAACAGGATCACAACAGGCACATTTGAACAAGTGTGTAACTATCCTGAACATTATTGGCATTAAGTGGTCAACAAAAATGAATCCATTAAGAAAGAAATCCACTGCTTAGTGAATTACTACCTCCAAGTAGTCCAAAGCAAGAAACAAAGTTTGCTTGGCAGACTTAATGAAGACGGTAGTAAGATAACTTGGGAAGATCGTTTCCATAATCAATATTACCAATAACAAACAATCCATTACCCTTTGTATTTTGTATAATGCAGATGACAATAAAAGTATAGTTACTTTTGTTAAGTTATGGGGAAAAAGAATTCATATACATGAGTCTATTCGCGCTCAGAATCTGCGTAATAAAATGAATGTTATTTTTCACGGTTCAAAAAAGTTATCATTCACAAAAATTTATAACATAACAAAAAAGTAACTCGTTTACTGAGATTTTTAAGAAAAGCAGTCAAAAACTCTTAAACTAATTTAATACTTTTAGAAATAAATGAAACAATCTTAGAAGCCTTAATTAACTAACAACCCACAGAGATCATTTTTCTTTACAATCATAAAGCTTCCTATAGTCTTTATAGCTTGACTTTGTATAAAAGCGAAGACCGTGCATGATATGGCTGGCATTATTTATTCAGGTATTGACTAGTAATTTTACCAATAAATTAGATCTTATTCTATTCTCCAGTATTAAAGGATATATTCATGAATGAGACTATAAAAAAGAGTAAACAATCCAGAAGAACTTGATGCCGATTTGGAATTTTATCTACATTTTTTTCAGGTTAAAACCGTTATCTGTCAGTTTTATTTTTTGAAAATAAACACCATAAAGTTAATGTATTATTTGATCGACAAATAATAAGAATGGCATTCTGCGTTTTGATAAAATTTAATAATAAGTACTTGTCTAAACCATCTGAAATATCAGTCAACAACTTACTGACGATGAAAACAAAGCTTGAATGGTAGTCATCAAAAAAAGAATAAAATGTACGTTACCGTCGACATGTTCACACTTACTGTGCCATAATTATCAAAACGTACACTGATGACATCTTCTGAAGAGTAAATAAATAAACTGAAAAAACAGCCATACCATAATGAGTTAAAATAAACTGTGCAATGAAATATGCACAATTTCTTCAAGTTATCAGACAAATCAAAATATTTGGATATCATGTTGCTACTCAACCTTGCCTGGTTAACTAGTTCACTAGTTGCTAGCCAGTCCCAAGCCCGGATAAAGAGGGAAGGTTCAGCATACGGCTAGCAACCCTACCCCATAAAACAAATCTAACCACTGAAGAAACTTCAAAACATAAACAAAATATCAAAAATAAAAACAAAATTATTCCTCGCTGGAATCGGAGAGGCGAAATGACGCCAGATGTTGAAAGCCTTCGGCAAGCCAATCGGCAGGCCGATGTGTCTTCTCATCTCTCGATGAAAGCGAAAGTAAACGTAAGGACATGGAATGTCCGCACTATGTTTGAACCCAGCAGGCCTGCCCAGATTGAAAACGAGATGAAGAGGTATCGCAATGAAGTACTAGGAATTTGAGAAAGTAGATGGAATGGAAGTGGACTCTGCAAACTGTCAACTGGAGAATCAATAATCTACTCCGATATTGTCACCCAGACAACAACCACGAGCACAGCACACTGAGCTATGGAGTGGCTATGATGATGTCCCCCTCACAAGAGCATCGAAGGCTCTCTTGCATGCAGTGAGAACTAATCTCCTCCAGGGTCATGACGGCAAGGTTCAACTGAAAAGGAAGAAAGGTCACAATCGTACAATGCTACGCACCTACAATTAATGCAGATCAAGAGAAAAAAGATTAAAAGAAAAAAAATTCTGCAGACAACTGCAATCAGCACTATACTAGACCTCAGTTGACTACATCCGAATTCTAATAGGTGACATGAATGCCGAACTGGAGACAGACAACACAGGAAGAGAACTAACCATAAGCCGAGAAGCGCTCGGTGAAACAAACGAAAATGGAGAATTGTTTGCAGAATTCTGTGCACTCAACGATTTGGTGATTGCAGTCAGACAGTGTGTACACACACAAGGATATTCACAAGGCAGCGACATGGATTTGATTTCACCAGACACTGGGACACACTACACTAAAAATCAGATCGACTTCATCTGAATGTGAAGAAAGTGGAGACGCAGCCTACTGGACACAAGATGATATCAAGAAGAGAAGCAGATGTAGGTTCAGACCACTCACTTCACTATCTAGTGCAAGGAACCCACCTTCAAAATCCAGTTGACAGACTTCGAAGAAGAAGCTGGTGATAGACCACAGTTCCAGTACAACACTCGGAAACTGAAGGAAGAAACTACAAAGGAAATCTTCACAGCAGCCAGCCATCAAGACAAAATGGGAGACATCGAGGAACATCCCCTATGAAACCTGTGTGGGAGAACACTGGAAGTCTTTGAAAGCTATGTGGACGGAAACCTGCACAACTGTATTAGGAATGAAGAAGAAAGAAGACAATACGAGGAATGGATCTTGACGGACACATGGACGTTGATAGAGCAGGGAGAGGAGGATGGTGAGAGAGAAGATGAACCAGTGAAGTGCAAGGATGAGCAACGAGAAGAGGAGCTGAGTACAACATATAAAACACTACACTGGACAAGGAAGTTAATAATAGTGTGCGTAAAGACAAAAGACACTTCTACGACACATTGGCAGGTGAAGCAGAACAGGCTGTAGGTAGGAGAGACAGACATCTGACAACATTGTATCAAATGACCAGGTTACTCTGTGGGATGGAAGAGATCAACACACGTGAAACCAATAAGAGATGATGAAGGAAATATAATTACGAAAGAAGAGAAAGAAAGGAAACGATGGGCCGACCACTTCAAGAAGCTCTTGAATCGACCACCACCTACCTGCACTTCGTCCAGAAATACCACTTGCAGCCCAGCCATAAAACTACAAGTGAACATAAATCCTCCAACAAAAGTGGAAGTCCTGAGCACCATAAAACTACTGAAATGTGGGAAAGCAGCAAATTGACCAGATCGAATACCACCAGAAGCACTGAAAACGAACTCAGAGACAACAGCAGACATGCTCACACCACACCACTATTGCAGAAGGCGTGTGAGGAAGGGAAGGTACCTACCAATTGATTGGAAGAAGATCTACCCTGTCAAACTCTTGAAGAAGGGAGACACCAGTGTTTGCAAGGACTGGCGTGGAATCACGCCTCTGTTCCTGTCCACCAAAGCAAAATCTTAAGTCGCATCATCCTGGAGAGACTAAAGGATGCACTGGATTCAAATCTGCGACCGAACAGGCTGGATGGCTGGCTTGCTTGAAGAAGAACAAGTCATATGCGGACCAAATTGCAACGCTACACTATGCATCATCATAGAACAGAGTATAGAATGGCAGTCAACTCAACTCTACCTCAAATTCATCGACTTTGAGAAGGCCTTTGACAACGTCGACTGACAAGTAATTTGGCGTGCAGTTGCTTCAACACTACGGAATACCACAAACCTTTACCAATCTCATTCAACAGCTATATGAAGACGCCACATGCCACGTAATTCACAATGGGAAGCTCAGCTCAGTGATGCTTTCAAAGTGAAGACAGGAGTGAAACAAGGTTGCCTACTATCCCCATGATATTCCTGATTGTAGTGGACTGGATCATGCAACAAACAGTGAAGAGCTGTGAGAAGAGGGGGGTATGCTGGATCTGGGTAAAGGACCTAGAAGACTTGGATCTCGCCAACGATGACTTGTGTCTGATGTCACACAAACTTGAAGATCTACAGGTGAAAACTAACAAGTTGATAGAAGAGGCGAGGCGAGGCAGGGCAGCGAAGACGGGACTTCAAGTGAATATAGAGAAGTCAGAGGTGATGAAGATACTCAACCAAAAACAACAACAACAAACTCCAATCACGATGAACAGGAGAAACCTAGAGGAAGTAACCTCCTTCACCTATCTAGGCAGCACTGTTTCAACTACAGGTGGCACAGGCACAGACGAGGATGATAAAGCCAGAATCGGGAAAGCAAGGCAGGCGTTTATTTGCCTGAAACCAGTGTGGAGATCTTCTGCACTCAACATAAAACGTGAACAAGATCCGGATTTTCAACACCAACGTCAAGTCAGTGCTTCTATGTGATGGCTCAGGGACTTGACACGTTACGAAAGGGATTTCCAATAAACTACAGACATTCATCAACAACTGCTTACGCTGGCTCGTTACTGAAGATCAGATGGCCAGAATAATAAGAATAAGCAACAAGGAGCTCTGGCTGGCAACGAACCAACCAAGAACCCATCACCCAACAAATGTGCAGAGGGAAGTGGAGATGGATTTGGGACTGTGTATGCACTGAGAAGGCCGACTGGGGATATGACGCGTCAGGCCAGGCCGTCGAGTGGAAGTCAGATGGGAAGCGATGAGTTGAGCGTCCTAGGTGTTGGTGACATGGAGGAGATGGTGTGAGGAGGAAATGAGAGCTTGTGTGCTGTCGTGGAGCCAGGTTCAACAGATTTGATAGAAGAGAGTTCACTGGAGACGTGCTACTGAAGCCCTGTATTCCGTTAGGAACCCAAGGAACAAATAATAATAATAATAATGTTTCTACTCATCATGGACTGATGTCAGGTGAAGAAACACTGGAAACTTAGTTGCACTGAACCCCTGTTTTGTCCTAGTATTGGATATAGGAGTCCCATACTAGGACGAAACAGGGGTTGGGTGCATTCAGGTTCCCAATGTTTCTCTACTGATGTTAGTTCATGATGAGTAGTAACCTAAAAGCAGTGGATAAATCCTCACGAAACTCCGAATTAAATATACGGATATCTCTTCAAAACTGACTATTCACCACTCAACTCCTTTCACTTCAAAGCTGGAGGAAATAAGAGAACTGGATACGTGAATGATTACAGTTGCATGCCAAAAGAAGTCTACTTTTATCATTATTATTTGAGGATACTTGTAATTCCTCATTGTTATACTGCATTGAATGGGCTGACATCTGTTGACATATAGGCCCCTACACGGCCTGATTATTTTTGGTTATAATTTACTTGGAGGTGGCTAGCAGTGGAATCCAGTTCAATCATTTTGATCCAGTATAACAACGGAGAATTAAAGTATCGACAGATAATGATAATTAATTCCCGTTGCTCAGCACGTGACTCTGGTGCTTCAGTGGCCTGGTGGATAACTCTTTGGCGTTTGGAGAGCTGAGTGTGGAGGTTGAGTCCTAATGGGAACATCAGCACACTGGGGTGCAAAACGCCAAGCTGACGAGTCCTAGATAGAATGAAATGCATGACCTGGATTCCACTGCTAACCACCACCAAAAAAATATAGCAAGGTTACATTAACTGCAGTCTGTTTGGTAGCCAGCGGGGAAATCCAGGAGGCTTGTTTCATCCTATTTTGTAAGCAACTTTTTACAGAAAAAGAGTCAGTTTCGCTTCTATTTTGCAATTCCCAGTCATCAGTTGACAGGCTGACATTGTTTTACTGTGAAACGTAAAGTAGCAGTTATACATGAGATAGGAATAAAATTTTTGTAGGCAAACAGTAATACGAGACTTATGATTGAATTATTTGTTCTCCTGTGGTTTAATTTCTTTTGCAAAATAATTCTAGTCTACAATAAATCGGACACATAAATTTATTTTTCGGTCAATAAAACAGGTCCTGATAATCTTTAACAGTAGCAGCGTTATTCGTATATAAGTTGATTAGAACATAAACATCTTTTTACCCAGGAGGCGAGTCATTCCTTGAAAACAATGTAAATAAACTGAATAAATATCTTTTTCAATGGATTCTAAGTACAAGAATTCAAGTAGACCTTTTCAAGATAGTTCATCAACAATAAATTTATTAGACTAAATGACATTCGAAACAATTTTCGAAAATATTCAGTGTTTAGTAAAGCAATTTTAATATTAAGCATATGATTCCCCAGTCTTTTACTGGCGAGTATTTTTCATGCATGGAACGAATTTATAATCCTGCAAATTTTATTGTTACCAAATTTTAAAATGAGATTGAGTCTCAGAATTAGGTTTTATGCTGTATTATACTCAACGGCAAGAAAACCTATGTTTCCCAAAAACTTTGAGGTTTTTCTACTCAGTGCTGAACTTTCAGTCTTTACCACTGTAGTATTTAAGTAAGGAACCCCTTCTTATGGACGCAGATATTACACCCAGATCACATCACAATCTTGAAAAACCAACAATAACTGGTATTTACTAATTGCAATCTGATGTAAAGATTCCACAGTTAAAATGTATTTGAGGTGCTAACACTTGTTGATGTTTTATTTGATTTTTTTCATACGTCTATAAAACTTAGATTAATAAAGCAAACAATGTGAGTTAAATGGGAATTTTCGCATTACTGAAACTTAGATTAAGTTTAATTAGTTTGCTTGAGAATAAATAGAAATAGCAGTTAGCATAATTGACATTTCAGATGATATCACTAATCAGTCAAAACAATGCTAATGAGGTAAACTGTGATTACTGAGCTTAAAGTGTAGTATTCAGACTGTAGTCAATTTTATAAAAATCCATTTCAATCAAAATAATAAGTAAAATACTAAAAAGCATCATTATGAATGAATATCAAAACGTAACAAGATTTGTTTTTAGGTGAGAAATTGATCACACTATAACACTTGTGTATAGATTTAATTTTGATGATAGTTTCACGTCAGATGACAAGAATTAAACTACCATTATAAAAATTTATACTTCACTACTACAACTTAAATACAGTATCAGTATAGTTTAAAATCGAAAAAATCAGCCGGTTTTTTATCTAAAAGAAGATATACCTTACCATGCATGTTTGTTCTACTTCCATATGTAGTATCTGTAACAATGTTTTGCAAACATGTGGAAAATAAATACGTAAAATCTATTTAAAAAATGTATACCCATAAGTTTACAAGTTCACGACAAGTTTCTATGTTTTTATTAAACTAAAATGTATTTATCACGGTTGAGAAATGTACAATGCAGGTTCCTTTAGTGTGAATATTGGACACGATTATATTTATAGTAGATTCTCTCTCTCTCACACTTTCGATAATGATCTGCATAAAGACAAAGGTTTTTGCCATTTCTGTGGTGTACAGAAAAAACGAACCTACAGACTTCTATTCGCAACAAAAAACTCATCTTAGGTAATTCACATCGAAATAAAACATGCGCCAGCTTGGTTTTGGAAATGAATAACAAAATGTTAAAGACAGTGAAGTTCCTTCTCATTTGGTAAACAGTGAACATTAAATCACGTGAGACCAGGTTCCTTCTATAACAGATCATTATATCCTTCTTGACCTAAGACAAGAAAACTTGATCTGTGTTCAAAAGAAAGATGTATATCTACTTTCTTTACGCTGACTCACAATAGGATCAGCACGTTCCTTGTTAACTTCCTACCGTACGCTTTACATGTTAACCTTCTATCCGATGTCAACCGATTCTGCCATTCAGTAGCCCTTACTTGATCGACAAACACTGATTTCTACTTTTTGATGACTGAAGGCGACATAAAATCTGGATGGTGGCAGGATTGAGACCAGATTTCATTTCACCATCAGCCACCACCCAGCATCAATAACATAAATCTGCCAAGCCACGGCCATCTCAAATAGTTAACAGCTGGATGTGCCTGAACCCCCGTGATGTTGTTCCCACTGGGACTCGAATCTCGTACGCATAGCTTCAAACGCCAATGCGTTATCCACTTTGCCACAGAGGAAAGATAGCCACTCTTGTAAAATGGGTAACAGTTATTGCTATTTATTGACATACTTGTTATTCTCCGTTGTTCTGTTGGATCGAATTGTTCGACGTCTATTGGCATGTGGGCTCCTATGCGGATGCCTCCATATTGTTAATTATGAAAACTCGCCAAAGCAATAGTTAGTATACTATGAAATCTAACTTATATGCTAATGAAGAAAAATATTATCAGTTTTTCCCGATTTTGTAAATCTCTTACGGTGATGATGACAAAGGCTAGTCACGTAGCATTTTCATTTCATTCCCTTTTGTTGCTTGACTTAGCATGATTTTTTGAATCTAAATTTGTTTTTAGAAATCTAATCAACATTCTTCCTTCTTAGTAGAAAAGTCTGAGTTTTCTTAAGTGTTATTGCCTTTATAATTCTAAATATTCAGTTAATTTTGTTCATTTATCACTCTCTTAAGATATTTTTTTGACATGATTAGGCAACTGCTTTGAAGTGTATCTAATCTTACCACATTCATTCAAAAACATTGCTTGCCTCTTATTATATAATATATTCTATTGAATCTCATTTTAACTTGTGCTGTGAACTGAAATGTTTTCTCTGACCTTCAAAACATAGACCAGTATCTTTAGACCCTTCACACAAGATATATACACACTGTTGTATTCGGATATTGTTCGCATACGGAAGTAGGAGACAAAGAGTAATAACATTAAAGTAAGTGATTGACACCCACGTAATCTGAAAATGACTATATATCGATTGACAAGAAATGCATTTAACTAAAATGGTACACAGTATAATGGCACCATAAATCAGTTGGTTACCTAATATGACCTATAATCATCACAATCATCATCCCCGTTTTTTGCACAAAAGCAAATTCATTTAGGCTGTCGAGAACCAGTAAGAACAGAAGGTCATCGTTTATCATTATCATACCTGCATACATTCATACAAGCATGAAACAATGACTAACTTAATGATGCAAAAGGGTAACTCTCTGTAATAGTCAACATCCCCGATAAACACTCGCCTTCATCATGTTACTGTGTTCAATAAAAGACATGAATATATAGCAAGATCGACCTTATTTCACTAACGTTATGACAAAATCAATACCAGAACAGAAAACAAAACTCACGTGATCTTATGACAAGATTATTTTCATTTTTATCAGCAGTAGCAGCAGTATTAGTAGATATTGTACTAGTGTGATCATGTGAGCTTACAACATGGTTTAATAAAATAGAATTATGATCAAAATGATTCATATGATTAATAGTAGTGATAATGAAGGGAGGAATGAAATGACCTTTTTGATGATTTGGTTCATTATTGTCATTATCATCAATATCATTACCATTATTATTATTATTCCCATGACTACCGTTAGCATTTGTTGATGACTGAATGGGAAGAAGCATTGGTCTATCATAAATAACCGGTTCTATGGTTTGATTCGGAATCGATAACATCATATCATTATTGAATGAAGATTTGCGCGCCAATAGTAAAGGATTGGTTTGAATAAATGCCCTTTTAACACAAGATGGCATTGTGTTTAAACTTCTATGATTGTATGATGATTTGGCTTGACTTATATATGATTTCCTTAATCCTGGAGATTTTAATGGATACGGAAATAAGAGTTGATGAACTCTTATAAACTCACTTATTGTATGATTAATAAGTTGTGATGCAGACATTTCAATGTTCAGATCTTCTTCTTGTTGACGCAGAAAATTTGGTGCGAACATACTAGCTAAACTTGCTATGGACATACGATTTTGTTTTTCATGCTCAGATACCTAAATTGAAATTAGAAGTATATGAATTAATTTTACTGAAAATAACTATTACTATTTCATAAATCATTTACTTATCAACGATCAATTTTGATTTTGTCCGTGTAACTGAAACTACCCTCATAATTCACTGTCATACTGCAAAAACGTGGTGAGCTGCATATTGAACAATTGATTAACTACATTCAACTTACTGAATCTAAGACTTATCTATCACAAACACGTGTTGGAATAGGATCCATTTGAAGCAAGATTTTGTAATATGTCAGTCTTTTGTACAAGATAAACATGAATATTACAATGTAATGAAGTATAGTGTTAAGCTTTACAACCAAGTGTTCTAGTAAAACGCCTATACCGACTGAAGCATAACTGTCCCTTAGTTGTATTCCTGATTAAAATGTCTCAGTAAAATTTAGAAAAGTTGAGTAGTGTTCTTAACTCTCTGAAAATTTCCTTATGACTGTGAGAAATTGATGTTATCTTGTACAAAGCCTGTCTAAAATGGTATAGGTGGAATACTAACTAATAAATCTACTTCTCCACTACTAAACTGTAGAAATATGATGACCTGTTGTCAAGGGATTATCTGTTTTACCTCTTACGTGAAGGATCATAAGATTTTCAGTCAAAACTTCGTAAAGAAAAATTATAGGGATTAGTGGGCCAATAACGTCTAGCCCAGTGGATGAATGGCAATGCGCTCCCAATTAACCATGAGGGTTCTAGGCTTGGTCCTTCGTGACCACACAGATGGGCACTGCTAGGTTGTCTCAACATGAAAAGAAACAGTTATCAAGTACTCAAAGGTTTCTGATGGTTGTTCAGCTGATAACAGTCTAGTGTGAAAATTAATTTCAAATCAACGAACGCCTACAAAGTAATAGCCTAATAAGTAAATTTTCATCTTACTTCAGTACAACTTATAACCTATGAATAAAATCTGAGTTGAAAGTCTCCGAAATAGAAACGTTATAAAAGCTCTTATTAAATAAGACCTAGCTGAGAAACACGATTATGATAGAGTATTATTGGTGGTATATGACATATGTTTGATCGGATCGTTTTAAATCATGCTGATTTTGATAAATTTGCCTCAGTTTCTGCACTATTAACATTTTGAAAGCATACAAAGACTAAAGAGACCCAAAACAAATGCATAGATAGTTATGGGCTACTTTAATGTTGACAGGGTGATCAAGAATAGGCCTCACTTTTAGATTAAATACTTTTTGATTATAAACGGAATGATTCAAATACAGAATAACGATTTAAACATTCACTTTACGCGTAGTTGAACTCAGTTTTATCATATTTCAAGTTTTTCCTATAACTACCTTGACTACATAGTGCCATAGTATAAAGCAGCGAACATAAAAACATCTAAATAGAAGGAGAGCAACATTTCCAGCAGAATAGCATAGATTCATTTTAGATCCTATTACAATTTTCCTATCAAATTGCACAAACATTTGCATTCTTCAATCGACTTGATAGAAAACGACAGGCTTAGGAAAAGCCGACACTGACAACCTAATCGGAGATATACAAACTAAGTGAATTAATATCCAAGAAACAATACTAAGGTTTTCTCGATAGAGAAAGATTATGAGAATTTACTACGGCGGAATTTGAACAATAGCCAAGCTATAGGTAAGACTAAACAAGGCATCAGTTTTTCATCCTATAACAAATTAGTACTATTTTAAAATACAAAAACAAGATATAGGAGAATGTGAAAGCAATATGGACGAAAACTAATGATGAAATCTAATTACACACAAGTTACTTGTTCCATAGATTATGTAATCTACAATGCTTAGACAACTTCAAACAACAGAGTGCAACTAGACCTTAGAATTTCTGCAAGGAATTAATTTCGTTGGTTTACCTTTGACAAGATTTTCGTAACAGTTCATGCAAAAAAGTATGAAAAACTTACTGCCTTTTCCGTTGCTCATTTATTACAAGACAGTCCTTGAGAAATTTATAAGAGCTTGTTCTCTATGTAGAAATCCTACCACTACTCCTCATTATCCAAGTTGTAAATTTTGTGAGGATGCTAATCTCTGTAGAAATAACAAAACTTACTTGAATGACAACAACTAAATCATGCAGATTTAAATAAATGGGAAGAACTACCCCAGATTCTATCATTAAAAAAATAAAAAATAATGGGTAACACGTTCAACTACCCATATATTAAAAAAGAATTTTTCTTAACTTATATAAATTTTTCTGATTACAAACTTTGCAATCAGTCAATTACAAATGTTGCAGCGCGAAAAGGTATTTTTAGACTTCATAGGATTTTGATTAGTCTCAAAGTATCTAACTTCGCTAACTTTTGTTTGTGTACACAGAAATCTAAACATTGTGACGTCAGTTTGCTCCAGAATCTGTGCTTCTAGCGTAATGAGTCTAACGTTTACTACTTGCAAATAAGAAAGACCAAATAACTACAATTCTTTTGTTTATAAATATAAATCGGATGACAAAATGTCAAGATGCTCAAAGGTAAGTATTCCATGAAACGAATTACCTTAAAAGAGCATAAAGTACCAAAACCAGCTGCTATAACGAATATTATTTCGTCTCATCCTATTCGTACCCTTATTTAAAACGAAGAAATTAAAACCAATTTCATTAAAACTTCTATGTATACCTCATCTGGGGTATTATAAAACGAAATCCAGGTGTTTTTCGGAGTGTATGTTTTTTGTAACGAATGTCCATGGGTCGAAATGATAACGTTAAGCAAGTATTCTTACTGAAAGATCGTAATTTAGTCATTTACCTTTTATTCTGATTATTGGACAAACACAAGTATCAACCCATATTTGCAGAATTCCCAACATCATACGGAGGTGGATGAAAAAAGCGGAGGAGCGGAAAGAATGAGAGAATATATGCTGTCAAAACAGACATCAGATACAACGAGAAGATAAAAGTAATTATAATATGCCGAATTGGAATTTTTGAAATTTTAACTAATTACAATAAGTAAGAGCATTCACATTACCGAAATGGACTCTCTTCCATAGCTCATAAGATTTTCTACTGTCAACTTTGAATGGCTTTCATACCCAACAGGAAAGCTCAAGCAGATTCGGAGGCTTTAATACAACAGTTTATAGCTAAATAAATTAGTGTTTTAACTTGTAAGGACTACTCGGTGAATAGGTAACCATTGAGCGATGTTACAGTGACTTTGATCAAGTATCTAAAACGTCAACAGATTCTCCTGTCAATGATCATTATTTATAGTGGCTTAGCAGAATATAAAATAATATTCACTGCACCCTGCCTTTTGTGTTTGAACACCTCCCGGACACCATAAATTAATCACAGCGGCAAAAGCTAAACGAGCTATTCGTATTCGTACCAAGTTTGGTCTGTCAACAACTCAATAGGACTGGTGTGTCTCTCAAAGCAAGATCAGTTGAATCTCCATAGCAGTCATTCTCCTATTCAATTAAAATGTTGTTACTAAGTGCTTAAGTAGAAAACCTAGATAGAAAGGTATTTATCACAACTGTTTCTGTTCCCTACTTTGTCATTAAATTAAAAAATTATTAGTGACCGTTCAGTGAAATCAGGAGAACGAGAGCATAGGCTAGGATAACGAAATGGTAAAACGATTCTTAGGTTCCGAGTAAATTTCCCAGAAACGGTGTACATCTTCATTTCGAGTTTCGACAGTTTTGGTTAGTACGGTTTGTTTTGCAAATTTATACAGAGTGCGGATATTAAATTTAAACACTTATTTTGGAGACCAGAGATAAACAACTTTTGTGAGCTTGGATAGATAAAGAAGATTGTGGAGCTGGAGGAGGTCAAAGAAAGTACTAAATTATAATCAACAAAAGCTAAGGTGAACGAGGCCACAGGACATCGCGTAGATGATTATTTCCGGACATATAAATATTTTCGAAATATCATGCTCGACTATACAACGAATGACCTTCCTATCTAGTCAAAAGGATGGTAATGACAAATTAAAAGCCAATGTTTGTTATCTCTGAGTTAGTTTACTAGTTACTAGAGTTAGACCATCCTTTCTTTTAACATTAGTATATTAAATGCTTAGCGATACTCATCTACTAATAATTGAAAGTTTACTTAGCATAAAACTTGATCAAAGATATGAAAGTGTCGTACGAGTATTAGTACAAATCAATGGACAAACTTATCTGGTCTGTCTAATAAGTCAACTAACCGATGAAGTAGTACTAGGAAAAGGAGTGAAAACTAAGTCTTCAGTTTAGCACTAAGTATCAATTAAGTTTCAAGATATTCAAAAAGGTCAACATAGTATCCTCCAAAATAATTATAAAGATGGTCTTATCGTACAATAAGCCTAACTAGAAATCCTAGAAACCACAGTACACAATAGATTCAATGCCCTAGGTTCGAATAGAACCCTAAGACCATGTGGAAAATGAAAAACTATTCAGTCAGTGCAAAAGTGTTTCTCAGCCTTCGACTGTAATAGATTCGTGGTGTCGAATAGCTACAATACAGTATCATCGGTTGGCCAAGTAATATCAACATAAGTCCAAGCATCATCGTTTAATGGTTAAAGTTGGTTCGAATTCAGGTCACATAAGTTCATCAAGATACAATGCAACGAAATAGAAAATAGAAAAAGAAGAAAAAGAGACCTGATCACATGTTCGGAAAACCGAATAGGAGAGAGAAAAAAAAGCTTCAAAAAATACCGATAAATAATAATACAATTAGCATGAAGACTGTTTGAACATACCTGCATTGCTAAGGTTGATTCTGAGATATACAGTATGAAGTATGCAACTGCTTATTCATGTTGCTGTGCAGACCTGGAACATCACATTTCTTTTCGCGGCTTTAATCATCAGACAAAACTTTATGATCAGGTTCTATCATTTACTTTTGCAGCATTATCCAACCTCAGTTACCACCACATATTGGCGGAAGCAGTGATTAGTCTGGTGTAACATATGCCATCTGTGTCGATGATGGTCTACAAAGCCATCAGCTGACCTTCATTTTTGATTAAGACTATAAATCTAGCCTCCAAACGGATAGGGTGGGGGGGAGCTGTCTTTTCGACAGCAAGTAAATGCTAAGAAAGCTGTGGTGCACCGAACCTATAGTCTTCTCACGCTGTCCACCTCTGATGGCGATGTTTCACAGTCATATAGTAGGAGCGAATGAATTGTTTTACAGTACAAGAAAATTTAGTAAGCAATTTGACAACTAACTGGCGCATTTGCTGATGTAAGGTGGGAAAAGGTAATCAAGTTTTTTGTTTCCGTGCCGAGATTTCATTTTCCAGCAACTCATAGCTTTTGATTCGACTTTCCAAGTAAGTGAAGTGGCCAGTATGCACACACACTTAAGTCTCTTTTGTCAGACAGATATTAGTAGACTAGTCCTCAGTTAACAATTTTCATTCTAGTGATGAGAAACATTTAGCAAACATACTAGAGTTAGAACTCAAGATATCCAGAAGACTCTACATCTTGTTAGGATCTCCATGTTATAGGGTTTCATTTCATGGGTATTTAAGTTTCCTAAGTTCTTTTTCCGTGACAAGATCAATCCAGGTGTAGGACAGGAAGACCACCAAAAAGATGTCTGTAACAAATTTAAGCATCCACGGTGAAAAGTAGTGCAAGTAAATGATTGAGCTGATACTTAACCATAGGTTTCAACATACGCATAAGTGTTCGAATACAAAACCTTACATGGTACTCTTTCAGCGAGGGACATTGCCATAGGACCTCTCAATGTAAGTAAGGAGTTGAATATCACTTTCAGATAAGTATATACAGCCAGTATCGAAGGCACTAAGTGCGCTCGTTTTAAGACTTGATAAATGGTGAATATCTGGTAGATGCACATGCAACCAGGTTTGAGACCTGCCTAGTTTTCTTGATTCAACTGTTTCTCAGTCTCGCTCAGGCGTTTATTAATTATGAACATAGAATCTCAGACTCCAAGTTCATAAGGGTGAGGCTTCTCTGGTTGTCACAAGAGGGTATCTTTTCTTTTCAAAGACTAAGATAAACCAAAAACCATTTAACTGGACAAAGAATATTACTTTCAATAACTTCTTCTTCACGCCCTACAGTTGTATGTATATGTTGAACAATTACGTGTCAACAATATTCAGATTTCGCTTATCACCTAGTTAATAATTTTATTCAGTTAAGGAAGTTGATTCAAAAAAGTCTTTCTTGAGGGTTTATGACAGAATTGACTGCTACTGGGATAATATTTGAAAAAAACTGACTAGCTAAACGATTATACGGTTTAGGTAATACTTTTAAGTGATAGGAAGGTGTTTATGACGACTGGATGGGACAAACTGAGAAAGATAATTTCAGGAACTATAGCTTAGTAGAATGTTTCTCATGTTGGGGGACAAAATAGATTAATAGAATGTGTGAAAACTATTTCAGACTATAAGAATGAAAAGATATCTGGAGTATGGAATTAGAAAATTAGATCACTTGGGGTAGGATACTAAGAAATTTGTGCTTGGCAAAGTGAACCACGATAGTTGTAGCGGCAATACTCGTTTTTTATGTACTCATAACTCAGGTTGTTTGATGCTGATTATCAATGATTCTGAAGTCTAAGGGATTCGAAGCCAGATGTCTTTCGGCAAGACGACAGGAACCTGATACAGGATGAAAAATGACTAATTCATTCCCAAATCTTACTCCTAAACGTTAATCTAACCAATGATTCTGAAACTTCACCTTTAAATACCTCTGGAATTACGTCACTGGGATCTAATGCATTTTCTCCGTTTCACGCTACCTACAGCCCTCGCAAGTTTTTGAGACCCTATCTCAGCATTGCATCTCATAACGCAAGTGAACAACGGTTAAATTAATAACTTTGATTACCAGTCGAACTGTTGCTGTAGAATTCTGCATGTCATTTCATAGCTTCTCTCATGAGTGAATCGTAGACCAATCTTTGTCAGTTGCAATCTCACAAACCATTGAATAGTAACCTCTTTTCCTTGATCAGTCTAAGCAACTTTCTACCTTTACGCATCGCCACTGTCTTAACCATTTCCTTAGCACCGACTTCCGATCGCTGCTCATGATCATTGCGTACACTCTTTGTTAATCTGTTTTTTAACTTAATTCCACTCACTTCTGTCCTGAGAACTTGCGGGAGTGCGTTGACGTGCATCATATAATTCTGAAAGAGCTTCTGATATCCCTTGACACTTTCCAACCTTCTTCCTATGGTCGAATAGGTCTTTGCTAATGGTTTTACAGTATACTGGAGATGATATCAGGCTTCAGGATGTGCGACGTTGTCTAGTTCTGATAACTGTCTAGTGAGTTTCTCTTTTAAAGTAGCCTTATCATTCTAATATCCCAGCCGTTCTCATAATGGTCTCCAAGATATAGTTTTTCGATGTCAATGTAGACAAAGACATACTTATGCTCTAACCAACGCGTGACCATTGTCCAAACACGTACTCCAGAACGAGCAGCAACCTCTCACCATCTCAAATTAAATGACTAGTGAGCATTGAATAACTATTCACCAGGTTAGGACCGAGCATTTATGCACCTTTCTCTGCTTTTCAGTGTTAACACAAATTTCAGCAGAAATAAAAAGCATTTTATCGTTTAATAATTCTTAGCAACCATATTTGTGAATGACTTTCAATGCAGAGAAATCAACATTAATTTTTTAGAACAAATTTATCTATTGCAGCTTGAATTTAGCATCAATGGATTGATCACTTTTAGGAGAAATAAAACAGCAGAAGAAAATATCTACCACTGAACTAGCACAAAAACCGCTCATGTAAAAAAGCCTGGCTAGAGTACTTGTCAAGATGTTTTGATAATGCAAAGTCGTACACTTAATTCATTGTTGTTTCCGATATACGATTTGAATTTCATGAATACCTCGATGCAATGTTGTAATAACTAGTAATCCTTTTGATTAAAAATAATTACTACAGACATTTATCGTTAATTGCACCGACTTCATTATCCTTTTATAATAATACTTGAGCTTTGTGTACAAAATAATACTTCAGTTTCTTGTTATTGATTTGGCTGTAATCCACTTCCATGCTACGTTACCTGCCTCGTAACCATTCATTGTTAGTGCTTAAGAAGTAGCATTTTATCTTTTGAATAGCCTTTTTGAGCTGAACAGTCAGCTTTTATAACTCGCCTCAGAGGAATTGCTTCAACTTGCAGAACTTCAAACTGTACGTGACAACTGCTTCACTTACTAAATTATTGAGTAACCTTCATATATTTCCGGAAAACTGTATTCCATTTCCACATACTTTGAAGACGCTATCCCAGCCTATTTATCAATAACAGACTGTTTTATGTTTGCGATAAAAACAGTTACGGTCTAGAAAAAAGACTGCCTAAGCAAAAAATATGTTCCTTTCCAGTTAGGTCCTCGTCTGTCGTTCTACACTAATGTGTAGGTTTACGATTCAATCAAAACATCGACCAAGTGGTAGGGGTTGATAAAAAATAATTATGGATTTTAGTTAAGTAATGAAGATATGTTTGAGAAATCAAGATGCTAATACGTAACAAAGTAACTAAATGATTGTAAAACTTGAGCAACTGATACTGATGTTAAGAATTTTCTACTAGACATTCAATTACGAATCCTTGTTGATTCATATCCCTTTTGTTACGTATGATTATATTCCACGTTGTAATCTCTTGCACTGTATCACATAATATATAAATAAGTGTTTCAACGTACTCAAAAACAGGTAAGTGACTAAAGGTTCTGTTTAAATGGACAGAACAACATTGCACTGATCACTGTTTCTATTCCAAGATGTACGCCGTTCGTATTCAATATCCGCCGTGTTTTACTACTAATAATCTTGGCTCGTACTAGTTCACTGCTGTGAGTCTCAAGTAAATAGGCCTGATACAAGTCGGCTTCTCAAGTTTTGAAACGTGGTGACTAAGCGAAGTAAGGTGATGTTGATTTCGGTGTATTTTGATGTCCAATAATGAAAACCAAGCACCAGGAATTCATGCACTCAGGTTTCGCGATTTTTAGCACTCATCAGCAGGTTTACGCACTAAGAACTAAACAGGTACATTGGTTACCCACTGGCGATTAATTCGTGTACACATTTCACTCATGAGAAGGGTCAGTCATGACTCAAAAGTGGTTAGGTTTCCAACCTTATTATTGAGTGATCCACGTTCATGCTGTCGACAGTATAACAGTTTTTCACTGTTAGAGATACCCATTATGAATGACAGCTAAAAACCACAAGGTCGGGGTCTCAGGTATCTTATCGGATAAGTCACCAATGAACGTCACAATTCTGATCTCACCTTCTGTGGAAGGCACCAGTGTTTCTGCCTTATTAAAGCTGCCAGTATTTCGTTGATTTTTATTTAATATTTGTACTTGAACAGCGGATAGTTTCCTTCATTACTGAATACGGTAATCTTGCAGCAATTGACAAAAGTCTCAATGACTGATCAATTTATCTAAGAATAGTGCGTCTTAAACTGGAAATATTTGAAAGTTTCTTCAAAGAATTCATCAATGGTTTTCTTCACATATGAACATCAGTCTTACAACTGGTTCAAAAAAGACTTCTCAAGTTAATACTTCATATTTTTCCACAGCTAGGGTTGGATACTAATGAGTTCAAAGGGAAAACAATTTTCTTTTAAAAAGCAATTGCCTTGACGAAAATGTAATATATATATACATATACCATTTTTGCCGTTGAGTCTATTAGAAATGAAGACATTGTTGCTCATGCAAACAAGAATTAACACTTTTTGTACGATGTTGTACTCATTCATTTTTGTATCAATCCATGATTTCTTTTTTATATCAATTTAACCACTAAGTCCTTTTACATTGAATGATAAAATCCAAGGTTGAAAAGATAACTTCCAACATTACTGTTGCATTTTCATAAATAAAGTTTGAGTCACACTAGATACACAAAAAATGAAAATGTAATTATATCAAACTGCTTAGGCAAAATGTCTCTCTTTTCATATCAGAAAAAATAACACTTGTATTTTCCCTAAACGTTTATACCATGTATTTTGTATGCATTTTTTTAATGGTTGCTGTACATTCTGGCTGCTGTACTGTGAACATTTGACATAACGATCACGTTTACTGGTATAAATTTGAACGTCTGTCAAAAAGTAGTGGTATATATTAGACAATAACATGACAAAATTTCTCCCATAATACTGATATCCTTGATCACGTATAGTCAATGAACCAACTGTGTATAAGTGAAATTATCGCTTTCGAATAAGAAAGATTTGGTCATCTAACGGACATTTGTGAATTTGGAAATGTGAATATTTCCGTAGCTGTTTGTGATATTTTGATATACACAGAAAGTAAGCTATGTTCAGGCATAAATTTTACATCCACTTCATTGTAATATCAAAAGAAGTAGTCGCAATGCTAGGATTAAGATCTATTAGAGTTCCACTTTATCCAAACATATTCCATCCAAAATTGAATGTTAATAAATGTTGCTATCCGGGAAGAGATCAACTCAGACGAAACCAATGAATGATAGTGAAGGAAGGCTAGTTACCAAAGAGGAGAAACAGGGGAAATAATAGGGTGACCACTTCAAAAAGCTCTTGAATTGACTACTACCTGCAACCCGTCCAGAAATATCACCAGCGACGGCAGAACTACCAGTGAAAACAGGCCCTCCGACAAGAACAGAAGTGAAGTCCTGAATGCCATAAAGTCGTTGAAATGCGGGAAAGCAGCAGGACCAGATGGAATTCCTCCAGAAGCACTGAAAACAGACTCAGAGACAACAGCCGACATGCTCACACCACACCACTATTGCAGAAGGTGTGGGAGGAAGGAGAGGTACCTGCCAACTGATTGGAAGAAGGTCTACCTTGTCAAACTCCCGAAGAAGAGAGACCTCAGTGTCTGCAAGAACTGGCGCGGAATCGTGCTCCACTCCTGTCCACACACAACAAGCAAAATATTAAGCCGCATCATCCTGGAGAGACAAAGGGATGCGCTGGATTAAAAATCATGACCGGAACAGGCTGGCTGGATGGCTGGCTGGCTGGCTGGATGGCTAGCTTCAAGTAGAACAAACCATGTGCGGATCAAATTGCAACACTACGCTACGCTACGCATAATCATTGAACAGAGTGTAGAATGGCAGTCAACTCAACTCTACCTCAACTTCATCGACTTTGCAAAGGCCTTCGACAGAGGCGTCGACCGAGAAGAAATTTGGCAGTTGCTTTAACACTGGTCTTAGTGCCACAAACCTCTGTCAACTTCACTCAACAGCTATATGAAAACACCACATGCCAAGTGATCCACAATGGAAAGCTCGGTGACGCCTTTGAAGTGAAGACAGGTGTAAGAAAAGGCTGCCGCTTACTACCTACCACCCATGATCTTCTTGATTGTGATCGACTGGGCTCGATCATACAACAAACTGTTGGGTGCGAGGAGACGGGCATACACTGACTAGATCGATGGAAATATCCCAGAAGAAGATTTGGATTTCGCCAATGATGATTCATGTCTGATGCCTCAACGCACAGACTCGAAGATCTACAGTCAAAAACCAACAAGTTGACAGAAGTGGTGAGGAAGTGAATGAAGACGGGACTTCAGGTGAACGTAGAGAAGACAAAGGTGATGAAGATACCCAACCAACAACAACCAGAAGAAGAAGAAGAAGCACCAATGACCATCAAAGGGAGAGACCTAAAGGAAGTAGTCTCTTTCACCTACCACCTAGGCAGGGCAGTATCGTTTCAACTACAGACGACAAAGGCACGGATGAGGATGTCAAAATTAGGATAGGGAAAGCAAGACAGGCTTTCACTAATCTGAAATCAGTGTGGAGATCTACTGAACTCAGCACAAAAAACAACATCCGGATTTTCAACACTAATTCAGTCAAGTCGGTGCTTCTGTGTGGTTCAGTAGTTTGCAGCGTCACGTGAAGCATTTCCAACAAACTACAGACATTCATCAACAGCTGTCACATACGCTCACTCGATACTGAATATCGATGAGATGAACAGAATGATGAGAATAAACAACAAGGAACTCTGGCTGGGTGGCAACGAACCAACCAACAACCTATCTCCCAACAAATATGTGGAAGGAGGAGGAGATGGATCAGGCATACACTGAGAAGACCGTTTTGGGACATCAAGCGCCAGATTAGGCCCTGGAGTGGAACCCGCATGGGGAACGGCGAGTTGGGTGTGGCATGTGAGGGTGACATGGAGTAGACCATATGATGAAGGAATGAAAGCTTGTGGGCTGTCGTGGAGCCAGGTTGGGCAGACTGTAGATAAGAGAGTGAAATGGAAACGTACTACTGAAGCCCTATCTCACTAGGAACCCAAGGGAAAAAATAATGATAAATGTTCCTTTTTTCTGTCACATGAACAGACGTAAAAAGGTTTTTAATGAAAATATTGAAGGAATGTTTTTATGTAGTCCTATCCTTTTGTAAACCTAAGCTTTGTCAGTGGCAACCTTTTTCAAAATATGTAAGACTTCATTTAATTTATCCACACATACATCTGCGTAAATTCTTAAGTACACGTTGCAAAATCATCAAGAAGTTTTAATAGACAAAATAAAAAGACATTTTTGTTGTATGTTTTTAATATACAGAACCCTTGAAATTCAATTTTCGATAACAGAAATCTCATTTGCTAATCCACCTCCTCAGAATGAGTAAATAAGAAATTATAAACAGGATAAATCTTGATAAAGCCATTTGTTATGTGATCCAGAGAGTCAATCTGCTGTTTGACACTTCCACGTCATACGTTAGTAATGTATCAAAAGATACAACTTCTGAAACTTTCTGACGTCTTCAGAATAGTGAGACATAATCTGCGGATGATGTTTGTTCAACCAATATATTTCATCAAATACGTGTAAAGTCCAAACGTTTGGAAATAGGTAATGTCAGTGTTCTGCAGGTTGACGCGTCTTATACCGAATGAGCAAGAGGTAGATCACTTAGATTAAAAATATCTTTTATATGTTTCGCAAAACTAAAGTTGAACTGAGGTCTAGTGATCACCTAGATTCCTGTTTTATGCATCACTTTAAATGTCTATTCCCGTTTCATCTTCCCAGTGAGCTGCGTGGTCCAAATAATCAAAAATTTTGCTGGGAATTTTAGTTATCCTTCCTGATATCAGATAGGTTCCTGGTACTTCGAACGAAATTTAGCGACGATGTTAAGCTTCTAACTAAAACCTAAGCAAAACAAAAAACCCTTGATCTTCTTGAACAGAAATCGACTGACAGCGTAATGAAGATTTCCAGTCAATCTGTACAGCAGATTCATTTCCCCCAATATTCGAATTTCGCTAAAATATCTTCCTGGTGTGAAAAAGTGTAGTCACAAATTGTTTACACCACTGTCCCCTGAGCTTCCTAGTGACGGTTCACAAACCATGTGAATCAACAGTAAGCAGATGAATGTACTGCTTGATAAATAGACTTAAGATAACTATCACTGAAATATACCCTCGCATTATCAGTCATCTACATAGCGAACCATTTACTGTTTTATGAACGTAAGGTGTAGTAAACACCGATCGCTTAACCTAACGTCTTCTTATCATTAAAATACGAATTATTATACACATAAGTAACGGATTTAATACAAATCACCTATGGGTGATTGGATGCTGCAGTCCTCAGAAAAATATTATTATCAGTGATTAACAAAACTTTGACTAACATTGCCTTAGTGGGCAAATGAGTTACTGGTGACAGATCACAGCTGCTTCTCGTAAGAGGTTGTTACGAGTGTTTAAGTACATGTTATTTACAACCAGCAGTTAATTGAATTTACTTTTTTGTGCACCCTAACTGTTCCATATATATTTTGTAGCTTGGTTCGTGACAGCAATCCTTAACTAAAGAAATCCATCACTCATCAACATTATTTATAATGGATTCATTAATACGCACCATATTAAATATATTGATTGCAGGCACTAAGGAGGAGGGTCCCTTTAACACTGAGATACCAATCATTTCTAAAAGTGATATGATATATTAATGTTCCTCACAGTAAGTGAACACAGTGAGAATGAACTCAAAGTATATATATATATATATATATATATATATATATATATATATATATATATATATATATATATATATATATATATATACGAACCCATGATGTTTAAAGTACCTCCTGCATTCTGCTAGGGTATACCGTCCGCATAGTTTTTGAAATTTAGCATTATGAAAGGGCATAAAGACGATAGCGTAACAGCTCACTAACTTGCTCATGTTACTTGTAAAGATTTTAAAGGAGGACCGATTCCTTAGCTAAATAAAATACTGTCACCTCAATTTACACTTTTGTTTATGCCGTTTATTTAAATGAATTTTAAAAAACTTTTAAATAGAATCTTTTTTGGTTTTCCTACTGAGTAGCGTAATGCATTGTTTACGTTTGCATCATTTCCAAGGAACCTTAAGTTACGTCAAAATAACTAGTAACTACGTTTATTTACGTAAGAAATTAATATTCTCGTCCAAAATTTGTCATCAAGAGGGGTAGAATGTAGAATGATATTATAACTACTACGTGCAAATCTAGAGCACATTTTAACAAAAGATTTAAATGAAACAAACAAATAAGCTTACAGTAAAATTACCTCAAAAAGAAACTGGCATAAATACTTGAGTAAATTGTAGTTAGGTGATGGTAGATTTTGGAATAAATCAATGTATTCAGGCAGTTCATTTCCATCAGCAATACGATAACCGGCAGCTTTTAATTTGTCATAATATTTATATGGAATAACTGGTTCCGGTAATTCTCTTAAATAATATTTCAACAATCCTGAAACAAGATGAACATCATGTTCATCAGGGATAAGAATAGGACCTGGACAAGCCGAATCATATAAATCAGCTAATGCTTGAATTGCATTCTGTTTTCCACATTTCCTAATGAAATAGTCGAGAAAAGAATACATTTAAAACTCCTATAATCATGGCAACATTTAAATTTATGACAAGTAAAATATATTTCTATTCGTGTCTTCCTTTTTGAAACCAAAACCAAGTATAGCAGATTCGTTCTGAGTGGACTGAGACCATGCCTATTCTACTGTTTCTGTACAATAAGGCATTCACAAAGCTGAATATGTACGTGCCTGTATTATGATTTGATGCATGATATGAAAACTGTTTAATTTCTTTTTAGAAAATCTAACAATCGGATGGTTCAAAGCTAACTGCTTCTTATCATCGTTATTCGTCATGTTAAATTATTCTTGCTGTGCCACTAATATCTAAAAGAATCCGGAAAAATACGCTATTGTTACCAGTTTCTTTTTGATTTTGTCAGTTACAAACAACGTATTTTCGACCCAATACTTTTAGAATTCACTTGTAAATTTAAAATTGTGATTCTACAAGCAAATGTTGTCTAACCTTTAAGCATACCACTGAAGATGCAAAACTGTGTCATGAATTAACAAATATTTTAGAGGCTAACAAATCAAGTGTATGTATACTGGTATATTGGAAAATTGAATAGACTACCTACTTATGACTTGTCACTTGGCTTAAGGTGTTATGATTTGTATGCAGTGAAAGTCATTCACAGAGTAAGGGTAAAGCCTTCATTTCATTACTTTGCTGAATTTCATTGCAGCTACGACCGGTTACGGCTTGTTCAATATTAAACGGATTTCGCTAACCCTTTAGTTCAGATATATGAGCAAATACGTTTATCTACAAGTAACAGAATAACTCGACATACCTTATAAGATATAATTTATAAAAATGTACATTTATCATTAGATTTTCACTCCTTTAAATAGTCAAGCGACCTGACTGAGAAGTATCCATCCATATACAACACTATAATAACTAATATAAACATAGGATTTATTATTCACTTTTTAACCTTGTACAGTTATCAAACACTGATAAACATTGTTATCCATATTTGAACTCTAAGTCACATCGATAGTTACTTCATTTAACTATCTGAATGCATTCATTTATGCCTTTATCGATGCCCCGTAAATGTTTACACACGATTTATATAGAAAAGAAGATATTTAGTAACTAATGTTGCTGTATCAATTTGTTGGCTTGAAAAACGAGTTTTCTATGGCAGAGACTACAGGCATTCACTTCCTTGAAAGCCTAAAATAAATCTCATCTTGGTATTTCAACAGTGAAAAAAAACGTTTGCTTTCAAGTGATAAGTACCACAAGTGAACATATTTTTAAACAAATAAATGTAAATTCTCAAATTAGAAAATTCTTTATTCTATCATAGCCTGTAGCCGGCTTAACGAATAACCTTCTGTTTCTGTCACTTGCATAAATTGAAATGTTTTTTCGTCTTTCTAAATTGCGATATCTCAATGACTGAGAAAAATAACCAGGATTCGTCATTCCCGCCAAACAAAAATTTGAGGTGTCGTTTTAAACGGTAGCATATTCTGAGTAGAAGTTGTCAACTTGGTCAACCGCAAACCTGCAACAAAAGCATTTTTGGTGCCATATATATATATATATCATGAAAATCCCTCTGTAGTTGATTTGAAAATGCTGAGGACGACAAAATCACTTTAATCTTGTTGAATAGACAAACTGAGATTTATTCGTTAACGCAACCAAAACAAAGCGATAACCAACTCCATTCTGGTATAAAGAATATTCACAAAAAGTATTTCAAGCAAATCATTTGTTTCTGAACACTTATGCAAAATTGTACATCTGTGCATTTACTTTCGTAAGTATATTAGCTAAACTATTTACCTTTATTACTATAACCATTTGTATAATACTCGTTATTGTTTTTTGCATTACTTTATTAGCTAAACAGAAAAACATTCAGCCAACTCATACTATGCGATGCTCCAAACACTCATAAGGCACACATATCTGAAAACGACTATACAGAATCCCAGTTTCCAGTTACATTCATCAAAATATCATCTCATTTTAGTATAAATAATGACAATAGTTCATGAACAGAGCGATTAAAAGATTTAATTTACCTAAAAATACCTTCTGTATCCAGTCCATTTTCACGTATAAATTTTACTGTTTCATACACAACTCGAGGTAGGAATTCATTGTTACTTTTTGTATATTGAAAAACTTCGTCCAAATGAGTACCAAACAAAGCTTTTAGTAGAAGGATGAAAACGAGACATAAAAGGATTCACAAAACAACAAGCGAAGAATAAAATTTGATTCCATTCTTTGTTAAACGGTCTAACTGGATAATTAACTTTGTTAGCTAGAAGATGGTTTTGACTATGTGCATTATAATTTGATACTCATATACTTGCATTATTCACAAAATACTAACTGATTCCTACCTAACTATCCAGTGGTAACCTTGGTTAAAGACAACAAGACTTTCTTTAATATCATCACCATTTCAGTAACGTTTTAAAAACGAAATATTAATCGACTGCTGTTCATCATAGCCTTGGACTAAATAGCTTCGATACTATAACTATTTTACATATTACGATACACTAGACGCATCTCATCTCACAATATTTTATGTCAGAACAAAACACATAAGCGAACAATATTACTTTCAGTTGGATCCCTTCCAGGCTTTACTCTGATATAAATACTTAAACATATACAAAGTATAAAACATTCATATGGATTTGCTGGTCAATGGTAAGTGTTTCCAAAGTATACGGATTGTAATAACGATGGTGGTAGTAATAAAAATAATAATGTTGTCAGTGATAGTGACAGCGTTGATTAAAGGAGTCGTAATAATAATAGGAATAATGACGATGATGAGAACGAGAGAAACAACATGAAAATGTATGCACTGACAATCAAAATGGATCAAAAGCTTGCAAAATAAAAGTTGCCTTAGCCTAATAAATGTATTAAGTGGATTAAATTAAGTCTAAACAAATGTAGTAGGTGTAGGATAGTGGTGGGGAATAAGAAAGACATGGAAGAATTTCAGCAATAAGGCTGTTTATCAGGTTTTCTTTAGCCAACAAAGCAAAAAAAGCATGTAGAAACGACTTCTGGATGGAAAGACAGATTACTAACTCAAGTTCCTATAATTTCCGCAAAGTGTAAAGGCAAGTATAAATACCAATTGAGAGAATAAGTGTTTTGTGGCAGATAATCTACTACGTGACCACTATCAACTAGATAAGATAAGAAATAACTTCTTACGGATCTTATCTGTCTCTCTCCCAACCGTTAAGTTGAATGCTCAGCAACGCGTCTGTTAGGCTGCTTAGTAGTATGTATGCTCTATATAGCTGGTAAAATCGTAAATACACTCAGAAACGGCGAAACTAGGTAATTTATCTTTCGTTTGTGCAACAACAACTGGTCAGCTGGGAAATGGTAAAAAGAGTTCCACAGTTTAGAATGTCCATTTGAAGTCTCTAAATAGCCTCTGTCATAAAAACTTACTGACTACACAGCTTGATGAACAGAGGTTTCTTCTGAACAGTAATAAATTCAGATTTCCTTCCCCTTACTTCATGTTTCTGCCTTTTTATGAAACTGTAAGAGTATCCTTTTTCACTCAGTGAGTTATGGACCTATTGTAACTCCTTGTGTTAAAACGTCAAAACATATTCTTCTCCTTCTGTTGGTAAGGAATTTATCGAGGTTTACTCTGTACCGAATCGACATGTGGCTAAGAAAATATATGTGCATGTGTAATGCCGTCAGACTGGCGTACTTCACTGATCATCTCAGTCTATAAGAAGGGGGATAAATCTTCTTGTGACACCCACAAGAGAACTAATATTGTGTCCAAGATCCTAGGGTCCATAGTTATCCGACGCGTAGCTGGAGCTTTAGGACAGCAAACTTAGGAAAAACATGCAGGTGTCAGACCTGTTATGGGTAAATCGACCGAATTTTTACCCTAAGACAGACTCTGGAGCACAAGCATACCTACTGGCCAATCACTGACAGTTGTCATATTTCTTAACGTCAAGGTGGCATTTGACTTTTTCGATTGTGAAGTGTTGTGGTGGTGTCAGACTGTGAAGGGAGTTCAGAGAAAGTATATGACGTTCAATAAAGCTCTCTGCTTGAAGTCAAGCAGACGCGTAAGGGCTAATGGTAGGTTATCATGTGTACTGACGACAACTAATGGTGTACCCTAGGTATGTCCACTGTCACCGTTCTGTCATTGCCCTAGGTACGTCTGACTTCACAGGGACTGACGCTATGGAGGTCAGTTATTTGGCTTGGAGTATCAAAACTATACTTTCCTGCTAGGTTTAGATACTGACAAAACACAAGGTCTTTTGAAAGGGTTGAGCAGAAATCTGTGCATGTTTGGCCAGCATTAATTTCCCACCCGTCAAATGCAAGCTGATGTTCCGGGACTAGTCTACTGCAAGTACTCCAAGTTTATCGACAAGAACTCAAGTGGTGAAATTTGTCAATTACTTCACTTGCTTCGAAAGCTGCATCAGATAGAACGAACTGATTTATAGTAAAATATCAGCTGGCTCGAAAGTAGCCCATGTGGCATTTGCAAACTTGCTTCAAAGATGGCGCCGATCAACGAGATATCTATTTATCTATCAGAACACGAGTATATTGCGATGCGCTGTGTTCTGTCCCTTTACACAAGGTAGAAAACATGTGGCGGTTACATGGTTTTGATCACTGGTGTCTCCGTAACACTGCTCGTATCTTGTGCAATCACCGGCGGGCAATATTTGGGTCAAACGAAAAGTACTGCATGAGATATGTTAGTTGATTGCTGAGGTTTTGAACCTTAGTCGACTTGGATACATTGGACATCACGATTCGCCAATATTCTTATTCTTGGGACAGTCAGCTGTATAGATTAACAGTTGGAAGAAAAGTCTATCAATAGAAGAATCCCGATAGATGTCCTTAAATAATTATTGGTCAAAAGTACGATGTATGTTTACTTTAAATTTAAAGGTGAACTAAATAGACAAGTGAACGGATTCATGATGGACTCAACACTGGAGCCCGTGATATCGAACCCTTTTCTATCTGAACCAGAGAATAGTTTATTTGAACTATCCATCACAGAATTTTCATCTTCCTGTCGATATATGGTTGATAAACTCATTCTATGTGAAAACAAGGTGAACTGATCAAAAATACTCAGAAGATTTAAAACAACACGCACAATCATGAACTTAATAAATGCGGAAACGTCACACTACAATATGGCCTTATTCAACTTTTCTTCTCTCAAGATGAAAACAAGGGTGGATAAAAAGAAATCGCATAAGAAAAGTATGTGGACGAGGGGAACATATTTTCTCAATTTCTTCACCCTCGCATTACGAAAGAAGTTCAGTAGAATAAAAAGTAAATGTTGGGAACATATAACCAAGAAGCAACAAACAACTTAACGCCACACAAAACGAAAATCGCCATCCTAATAATTTCATAAAGATATATAAGTTTATAAAAATGGTAAGAAATGATATTCCAATAGCTAGCAGAAAAAAACTATAAATTCGGATACAGTTAACAGGTTTGGAGGTCATTTAACTTTATCTGTCGTCTGGGATCCTAGTGGAACATAGGGCTTCAGTAGTACGTTTCCATTTCACTCTCTTATCTACAGTCTGCCCAACCTGGCTCCACGACAGCCCACAAGCTTTCATTCCTTCATCATATGGTCTACTCCATGTCACCCTCACATGCCACACCCAACTCGCCGTTCCCCATGCGGGTTCCACTCCAGGGCCTAATCTGGCGCTTGATGTCCCAAAACGGTCTTCTCAGTGTATGCCTGATCCATCTCCTCCTCCTTCCACATATTTGTTGGGAGATAGGTTGTTGGTTGGTTCGTTGCCACCCAGCCAGAGTTCCTTGTTGTTTATTCTCATCATTCTGTTCATCTCATCGATATTCAGTATCGAGTGAGCGTATGTGACAGCTGTTGATGAATGTCTGTAGTTTGTTGGAAATGCTTCACGTGACGCTGCAAACTACTGAACCACACAGAAGCACCGACTTGACTGAATTAGTGTTGAAAATCCGGATGTTGTTTTTTGTGCTGAGTTCAGTAGATCTCCACACTGATTTCAGATTAGTGAAAGCCTGTCTTGCTTTCCCTATCCTAATTTTGACATCCTCATCCGTGCCTTTGTCGTCTGTAGTTGAAACGATACTGCCCTGCCTAGGTGGTAGGTGAAAGAGACTACTTCCTTTAGGTCTCTCCCTTTGATGGTCATTGGTGCTTCTTCTTCTTCTTCTGGTTGTTGTTGGTTGGGTATCTTCATCACCTTTGTCTTCTCTACGTTCACCTGAAGTCCCGTCTTCATTCACTTCCTCACCACTTCTGTCAACTTGTTGGTTTTTGACTGTAGATCTTCGAGTCTGTGCGTTGAGGCATCAGACATGAATCATCATTGGCGAAATCCAAATCTTCTTCTGGGATATTTCCATCGATCTAGTCAGTGTATGCCCGTCTCCTCGCACCCAACAGTTTGTTGTATGATCGAGCCCAGTCGATCACAATCAAGAAGATCATGGGTGGTAGGTAGTAAGCGGCAGCCTTTTCTTACACCTGTCTTCACTTCAAAGGCGTCACCGAGCTTTCCATTGTGGATCACTTGGCATGTGGTGTTTTCATATAGCTGTTGAGTGAAGTTGACAGAGGTTTGTGGCACTAAGACCAGTGTTAAAGCAACTGCCAAATTTCTTCTCGGTCGACGCCTCTGTCGAAGGCCTTTGCAAAGTCGATGAAGTTGAGGTAGAGTTGAGTTGACTGCCATTCTACACTCTGTTCAATGATTATGCGTAGCGTAGCGTAGTGTTGCAATTTGATCCGCACATGGTTTGTTCTACTTGAAGCTAGCCATCCAGCCAGCCAGCCAGCCATCCAGCCAGCCTGTTCCGGTCATGATTTTTAATCCAGCGCATCCCTTTGTCTCTCCAGGATGATGCGGCTTAATATTTTGCTTGTTGTGTGTGGACAGGAGTGGAGCACGATTCCGCGCCAGTTCTTGCAGACACTGAGGTCTCTCTTCTTCGGGAGTTTGACAAGGTAGACCTTCTTCCAATCAGTTGGCAGGTACCTCTCCTTCCTCCCACACCTTCTGCAATAGTGGTGTGGTGTGAGCATGTCGGCTGTTGTCTCTGAGTCTGTTTTCAGTGCTTCTGGAGGAATTCCATCTGGTCCTGCTGCTTTCCCGCATTTCAACGACTTTATGGCATTCAGGACTTCACTTCTGTTCTTGTCGGAGGGCCTGTTTTCACTGGTAGTTCTGCCGTCGCTGGTGATATTTCTGGACGGGTTGCAGGTAGTAGTCAATTCAAGAGCTTTTTGAAGTGGTCACCCTATTATTTCCCCTGTTTCTCCTCTTTGGTAACTAGCCTTCCTTCACTATCATTCATTGGTTTCGTCTGAGTTGATCTCTTCCCGGATAGCAACATTTATTAACATTCAATTTTGGATGGAATATGTTTGGATAAAGTGGAACTCTAATAGATCTTAATCCTAGCATTGCGACTACTTCTTTTGATATTACAATGAAGTGGATGTAAAATTTATGCCTGAACATAGCTTACTTTCTGTGTATATCAAAATATCACAAACAGCTACGGAAATATTCACATTTCCAAATTCACAAATGTCCGTTAGATGACCAAATCTTTCTTATTCGAAAGCGATAATTTCACTTATACACAGTTGGTTCATTGACTATACGTGATCAAGGATATCAGTATTATGGGAGAAATTTTGTCATGTTATTGTCTAATATATACCACTACTTTTTGACAGACGTTCAAATTTATACCAGTAAACGTGATCGTTATGTCAAATGTTCACAGTACAGCAGCCAGAATGTACAGCAACCATTAAAAAAATGCATACAAAATACATGGTATAAACGTTTAGGGAAAATACAAGTGTTATTTTTTCTGATATGAAAAGAGAGACATTTTGCCTAAGCAGTTTGATATAATTACATTTTCATTTTTTGTGTATCTAGTGTGACTCAAACTTTATTTATGAAAATGCAACAGTAATGTTGGAAGTTATCTTTTCAACCTTGGATTTTATCATTCAATGTAAAAGGACTTAGTGGTTAAATTGATATAAAAAAGAAATCATGGATTGATACAAAAATGAATGAGTACAACATCGTACAAAAAGTGTTAATTCTTGTTTGCATGAGCAACAATGTCTTCATTTCTAATAGACTCAACGGCAAAAATGGTATATGTATATATATATTACATTTTCGTCAAGGCAATTGCTTTTTAAAAGAAAATTGTTTTCCCTTTGAACTCATTAGTATCCAACCCTAGCTGTGGAAAAATATGAAGTATTAACTTGAAAAGTCTTCTTTGAACCAGTTATGAGCCTGGTCGACTAGCGTATACACATCTGCTTTTTCACTAGCCTGTTCTAAGGTGACATAAAGAGGAAAGGTTGTACACAGGGCCAGCAACCCGTCCCCATAGAACCAATCCAATCACTAAGAGACTTCGAAGCATAAAAAAAGATGAAAAATAAAAATAATCGTGGTTATTTAATATGATATTTTCAGGTGTCTCCTACCTGCAGCCTGTTCTGTTTTACTCGCAAGTGTGTTGTAGAAGTGTCTTTTGTCTTTCCGTGCACTCTCATTCACTTCTTTGTCCAGTGTAGTGCTTTATACACTGCATTCAATTCCTCCTTTCGTTGTTCATCTTTGCACTGCTTTATCTTATGCTTCACCATCACCACCTTCCTCTCCCTCCTCTATCAGCTTCCATGTCGAGATCCGTCGAGATCCATTCCTTGACTTACCGCTTCTTCTTCCTTCCTAACACGGTTATGCAGGTTTCTTTCCACATCTCTTCCACGGAATTCCAGTGTTCTTCCACTCAGGTTTATTCCGCGATGTTGTTCAATATCTTCCGTTTTGTCCTGATGACTGACTGATGTCAAGATGTCCTTTGTAGTTTTGTCCTTCAGTTCGGTTTCTGTTTTGGGTGGGTGTGGAACTTGAACTGTGGTCTATCACAAGCTTCTTCTTTGAAGGCTCTCAACTTGATTTTGCAGGTAGGTTTCTTGCCCTAGATAGTGGGTGGTGTGAACCTACATCTACTCCTCTCCTCGATCTCATCTTGTGTCCAGTAGGCTGCGTCTCCACTTGCTCAAATTGATGTGTATTCAATCTGACTTTTAGTGTGTCCTGGTGCCTGATGAAATCCATGTCGCTGCCTTGTGAATATCTGCGTGTTTGCATACGCTGTCTCTATTCACCGGATTGTTGAATGCGCAGAAGTCTGCAAACAGTTCTCCATTTACATTCATCATTTCACTCAGTGCTTCTCGACCCATAATCAGTTCTCTCCCCGTGTTGTCTGCTCGCAGTTTGGCATTCATGTCGTCCATTGGAATTTTGATGTCGCCAACCGGGGCGGGATCTTGTCCATTACTGGTCGCAATTGTTTTTAGAATCTCTCCTTCTTCAACACTTATTCAGTCAAGTCGGTGCTTCTGTGTGGTTCAGTAGTTTGCAGCGTCACGTGAAGCATTTCCAACAAACTACAGACATTCATCAACAGCTGTCACATACGCTCACTCGATACTGAATATCGATGAGATGAACAGAATGATGAGAATAAACAACAAGGAACTCTGGCTGGGTGGCAACGAACCAACCAACAACCTATCTCCCAACAAATATGTGGAAGGAGGAGGAGATGGATCAGGCATACACTGAGAAGACCGTTTTGGGACATCAAGCGCCAGATTAGGCCCTGGAGTGGAACCCGCATGGGGAACGGCGAGTTGGGTGTGGCATGTGAGGGTGACATGGAGTAGACCATATGATGAAGGAATGAAAGCTTGTGGGCTGTCGTGGAGCCAGGTTGGGCAGACTGTAGATAAGAGAGTGAAATGGAAACGTACTACTGAAGCCCTATGTTCCACTGGAAATTGAAGGCCAAATAGTATACTAGTTATAGTAATCATAGCAGTATACTCATTTGGATAACAATTATTTTTATAAATTTAGTGTTAGTAATAACTGTTTTTTATCTTTAACCTCCATATTAGGCTTCTTCGAAATGAGTTCTTAGCTGTATAATTTTATTAACAAGTTTATAAGCGAAATCTCAGTATTATAGATGCATAGTTCTCCATTATGTACATATAGCTATAGAACTTGAAGATGTTATCATGAATATTTTTCTTCGTTCACACAAAAGGTTTTCGAAAATCAGTTTGTCTTTCAGTTACTTAAACAAGTAACAGCATGGTAATTATAGTGCTAGGAATATGATCGAAATATGACAATCAACCCAATTCTGCCACTAGTGAGTTATGGCCAATAATATCAGTCTTGTTTTCGTTCGAAGAATCCACTGACTTTTCAGAAAAGTTCAGTCATAACAAAAGTCTGTCCTTTTCTGGCATCAAATTTCAAAAAATGTTAAGTTCTAAAATATATGATAACCTTCCAAACTTAATAAGTCCCAAGTCCCAAGTTTATCTTATACATCAAGCTATCTTTATGAATGCTTCATTTTTTAGACATAAAGCTAAACTGAGTACTTATTTCGTAAAAGCATGGAATGGTGAAGTTCAAGAAACCTTTACGTCATTGACTTATTTTTGAAGCTCGTTAAACAGGTAGTTCAAGGTAAGTAACTCGATACCTTTATCGTTTAAAGAACTCAGTGATTTTCCTGGATGATGACTTAGCTTGTGCAAACATTCTTTACGGTATATCACAGTAGGATATCTGACTTAATCACATGCTTTAGTAATGAACTGCGTTTCTATTGAATAAAACATTTTGTATATCTAGCAGTGTCATGTCTCTCTAGTGTTAACCTATGCTTAATAAAGATTACTTTGACGAAATTGGACAATTCAACACTGAATGAAGAATATTGTTTTCAATAACTCGTCAGGTTCTACAGTTATAAAATCAGTTTGTTAACATATTAAAAGTCATAATTTGCGACGAATGCATTTAGGAATGGGTATGGAACTATAATTAAAATTTGACTCTTTAAGATTGTGGGTGGTAGTGTAATTTATATATGTGGTGATATGTTGAGTGTAAACTTTGTCAATCTATTAGTGATTAGAGGTATGGGGAAGGCAAATTTATAATACAGTTCAAGGTTGCATTGTGTCAAGTGAGTGATTAGTACAAAGAATGACTTATTTTTTAACCAGACTTTCCTCTGGTCTTATTATAATATACCTTTAAAATTCCTGTCAAAAATTTTTCACATCATTACTACTCTCATTATCTTGTTTGCTTTATATATTAATCATCTTTTGATGACAATTCACCCCATCTCTGCCCTTAGGTAAATTCATGTCATTCTTTGTACTAATCACTCACTTGACACAATGCAACCTTGAACTGTATTATAAATTTGCCTTCCCCATACCTCTAATCACTAATAGATTGACAAAGTTTACACTCAACATATCACCACATATATAAATTACACTACCATCCACAATCTTAAAGAGTCAAATTTTAATTATAGTTCCATACCCATTCCTAAATGCATTCGTCGCAAATTATGACTTTTAATATGTTAACAAAACTGATTTTATAACTGTAGAACCTGACGAGTTATTGAAAACAATATTCTTCATTCAGTGTTGATTTTTAATCTATAAAATGGAAATTTCTAACTGTCTGGAATTGATAAAGCTAATTATGTAAGGAGACTACGCAGTGTAGTAATATCACAGTTTTGAAATTTGTGCAACAGAATAGTTATGAGCGATACTCTTACTTCAAACGTCTAGTGACTTTTGTACTCTCACAGAGTAATTAGAAATATCGATCAACCTGTGATGACCGAGGCTAGCCTACTAACTTGTTTAAAAAACACTATTGATACCTCTGATAAATTCTGAAAGCCTAAAAATGAAATCATCTCCATTCCAATGATTAGCTATGAATCCAAATTTTGGTGTTTTGTCTCAAATATTTCCTGCTTAAAGTACTGAATAAACTATTTCATACAATACTTTGTATACTGGCGTAGTTATCGATTGTTTTCTTTACGTACTTTTAGATGATTGATTGTCTCTAATTGAAAGGAAACAGTACCTATTATTTACAAAGTAAAAGAAATCATAACACTGTTTTAATTAAAATTTAATTTTCATATTTGCAGTTAAATACTAATTTTGCAGATGTTTACAGTCATACGATTTCTCACCAGTATTATTTAGCAACGTGTTGTTGGTTGTATTCACTGAAACGAAACTATTTGGTTGGTTCAAGTAATAGTGAATTTCACTACCAGGTTGTTCCTTAGAAATTTTTACAAATTCTTTCTACAGAGATTACCTAAATGCACTAATTTTCGGGCCTTACACCATAAATTCTGCTTCACTTCAGTGAGGTTTATCTTATATCGATAAAAAAAGTATCAGTAAGTGGATTAAACAGAAACTCTACAAATAAAGCATTCCATTTGACGCTGCTTGCATTGTCTGTTTGAATCATACTCTACCATGAAACACATTGTCAAGTGGAGAAGGAATCAGCTGGAGAAAAAGATGAAAACAGTAAAAACAAAAAGTACCAAACATCTCTGAAGCTTACGACTTTCCATGTAAGACATTTACGAAAATGTACACCTGTTGATTGGAATCTTTGCAGCAATCAAGAGTAATGTATGAAAAATCATGCGAAACAGCTCAAAATTGGTATTCTTGATGCAAAAGTCTTCATGCTGTATTCTCGCTGGGATCTTAGCAACATCATCTGGTTGCCTATCAGTTATTTACCTAAAAATTATCTACATCTGACATTTCTGGATAATTCTCATCTTATCAACTGCTTTTAGTATGTCTCTAAGCAGGATTATTTAATAAAAGACTTAATAAAATGCGTTTGCTTCTGTTCCCGGCAGATTCTGTTTGCAAATTGGTAACTTATGAGGCTTTCTAGTTCTAGAGATTCAGCACTGACCTAGGTGTGTCAATCAAGTTTGCAATATGATCATTAGATTAAGTGACGTGACACTGTGATGCATTATGTTCTGATGTTGGTGGTCAATTAACAAAGTGTCCTGGACTCAGGTACCGTGTTTTACAGTACTCTTCAGCAAGGTATATCTGCAATCTCCAGGAGGCCTGTGTTTCCTCTGTGGCTCGAGCCTAGAGCCACATTGGTTGTTCACTGATGGCCAGAGAGTGTTCAAAACGTTGTCCAAGAAGGAGTTAGTCACTACTCAATATCTTAGCGTGAAGTCTCTGACTCCAGCACACAGCGGTGCGAGCTCAGATTATCAACCATGCAAAAAATACCCTGATGATAGATGTTGATAGGGGGCTAGAACGAAATGGCTTACAATAACTAGCATCAAAATACTGGTTTTCCTTAGATCCTTCTTGTCCTTACTGAGAGAAATACAAACATATAACTTCATACTGTTCAAAAATTTCCGAGAATTCAAATTAGAAGACAATCATAAAAATTATTCTAATGACGGTGTTTTGTGCAAACACGAAAAATTCAATCACTTTGTTGCAGAGTATGTATTTAGGATCCCAAAATTTACTGTCTGCACCTTCGTGATATAGGTCCAGCATCCTCAGGAATCAAGGTCATACAGAAGATGAAAACGTTTACTTACTTTATGCATAAGCTACACACTCCACTTTTTTACATAGTAATATATTTTGTCACCAAACTATAATGTGCTGAACATAAATTGTGTTGGTATTTATGCATTCAATGGTAAGTGCACATAGAAATATTTTTTTAATGAAGAATTAAAATGTAAATTAGGTAACTAACAAAAAATGTGATAAGGCAATTAATGTTTAGCAGATGACTTTTTTAAGATAGACGTTGGAAACAGGTCTATTTTAAAGTGAACAGAATAAATCATAGGTGAAACATTTCGTTGTCAGTTGAGAAAATTAAAAAATAAAATGTTTGACATCAGATACGTTACCATGGCAAATCAGGCAAGGATTACATTTTACGTTTCTCGAGAATGATTGGATCATATTGGTTCAGATTTTTGTGTTAAGTAGTACTTGTGACAAAAATCCTGAACAACTGAATTCTGAAAGAAATAAAGATCTCTGATTCTGGATCCTTGAATCATGTAATGTATTTCAACGTATGTGAAAACTAAATAAACATACTAGCCTTTACATGAACTATGATCAAAATCTGATCGAATAGTATGGTAGTTATTGGACGCTAAGTAAACGGTCAACATTATATCTATATTGTATTTGTGTAAGTCACAGTGTGTTTGAAATCAGTAGTTTCTGGTGCCGAAACTTTGAATGAAAAAATGTTCGGCTCTAAATCGATGAAAAAAGTTCTCATGTTTGAAAAACCTTATCTCTAACTAGTGACTGTTATTGGGTTACTTAAAGTTTTATATACGGGTTTTACATTCAGTTAGAATGACTTTGTAAAGTTGTTTAACTAAACAACTGTAGCCGTAACTAATACTTTTATCTAAATAAGACATACTTTATAATGTTCAACTCTGGTAGTTGTTCTGTAAGGCGTATAATCCCTTTGATGTTTTCCCCTACTAATAAAACTCCTTATTGAACAAACTCCACAGCTTTTATTTCAATATATGATAAAAGTGTTACCTTAAAATTGTTACTCATCAAATAGTTAAATACCTGTCACATAAAGTACTAACTCAAGTATGAAATAATACACACCTTTTAGATAAATTATGTTGACAATCTTTCGTTAGTTAATTCAATGCGCAAACATACAGGCATAAGAAAAAAGTGCACAGATGACATATATTTGTATGAGAAATTCGAAGCTTCACTTGAAATAGTTTGATCACACAGCAATAAGGTGCAAAACTGTCAAAATGAAGGTTGTACGCAGAAATCCAAAAGAACAAATATGCATCATCTTGGCTATTCCTACAATATTAGCGATGAGTTACTGAAAGTTTTTGGTCCTGTTTACCTCTCAACGTTAAAAATACTTTATTTAAATGCATTTTCTCGCGTCTTTCAGAAATTCCATCATGTTTGGTATTAGTAGAAATTCTGTTGACTGATATCTACAGTTGAGTGTAAAGAAAATTTTCCTCATCTCCTGAAGAGAGATAGATGATGAATTTACAGGTCAAAAGGGGAGCAATTATTTGAAAAGTTACTGAAAAACTCAGTACACCTTACTTTTTGTTACGGTGCTAGATGCTGTGATATCTCCAGATTAGCTGATACCACTTTTAAAAGCAAACCACTTCAAGTTGTCGTTGGCAGCAAGTTGTCAAAATCAGAACTAATATTAATACATAAAGATATACGAACAAAGAAGTCAATACAATTTATATTCTCCAATCTCGACTACTTTAAAAATGCTTTTTTATGTAAATCATCTCCTAAACGGTAGTAAGAATTATCTGATCGCCACTGTGTATTCACTTCCTGTAAAATGAGTTATGGACTTTTGGTGACTTTCATTAAAACAACCATTTAAATACAAAACCCACTGAATCGTAACGATAAACAGATAAGAATACCACCCCCCACCCCCCCAAAAAAAAATCAAGACTCTTCACCGGTATATGTCTGAAACTGCTCTTGAAATGAGAACCTAATAATCAAGCCCCTTTAGCCTGTTATTTAAAATTTAAAGACTGAAGACCACCCTAGAGGCTGCTGAAATAGGCAGTCATGTTCCGTTGTTTCGGTTGAAAAGGTAGATTTCTAAAAAATGGAGAAACGTTACTGGTTATATCAACAGTTGTTAGGGTGGCCTTTAGATCACTTAAGAATTCTTGGTTCTAACTAACTCATGATACAGTCTCATTAGAATGTTATGCATTATAGTAAAAGCCAACATCTATTTTTTGGTAAATAAAATATTCATTTTAAAATTCTTGATAAGCTTACCACCACCATGATGTAAATAAAGAACTTTTCGTATTGCTCTCAGCCATACTTTTCTTTCACGTGGATTAGGTGCACAAAGTATGATCTGCTGTTGATCGTGTTGTTGTATTTGACCATTTAGATGACTGTCTTGCAGTGGTGAGGGTCCATCTTTTGCAAAAACAAATTTAAAATCCATAAAGCAATTAAGAACAGAACGTTCGATACGACAAAACATTCAAAACGGAGAAAGTAATACCCTATATAAAATTTATCATCATAAGTCAACTTTCTATCAAATAATATCGGAACTGTGAATTAAAGTGAAACTTCATTCATGATTCCTTATCTACGTATACCCTTATTTCACTGCTGATACACTCAGTTCACTAACCCATTGGGTCAAGGTATTCATTTGTTTAGCAACAATGAAATTAATTTTTACTCATAATTCTTGGTACTCCTTTATTTACCAATTTTGTCACTAAGAATGAAAAGATTATTTTATACCTAATCAAATATGCTGCAGTACACATTCGCTAAACCAGGCGAGAAACATCCTTTACATAAGAGGCCTATTTCTTTGATTCATAGCCTAACCTAACTTATATGTACATCAAACGTTAAGAATTAATTAGTTGTAGAGAAATTTAAATTTAAAAGATGAAATAAAGCTTTCAGAATAACAACAATTACAGTAGGATAGTTGGTTTGCATCTTGAGCATTCAGAATACTCTTCCATTCCTAACTTCAGACAGCTTTTAGGATTTTGTTTCGAATAAGACGTTCTCTGAGCTAATGATCTGGATGGCAGATTTGTAACTACTCATGTCAATAACTGCAATGGACTGTTTGCTAACTTATCAATCAGATGGATAAAATGCTATGTAAAGGTTGAAAAGGGGATAAACTAACAAATTAGGTAAGAATGTGTTTGAACTATGATATGTGTTTTTAAAAGCGTTTCACCAAGTTATTTACAGTACTATTGAAGAGCGAGTAACTCAAAGGGCAACATAATAGCTGCTGAGATGACCAACTAAGTCTCTAGTTTATAAAATAATACCTTTTCGGCCAAAATGCCAAATCCTGATTAGTTATCTCACCAGTTGCTAGGGTGGGCTTCATATTCACTGCTTCAAAGCTATGTTCATAGGTTTGTTTATCACAACTTGCTGTTCAAAATAACTTTACATTAGTTAAAGTTCATATTTTTATTTATGAAGATAAAATTCCCTTGATATTTGTATACACTTTATGAGCTTGTAATTCATGATCATGTCTACACGAGTAAGCAATTCCATATTCGATTACACTACATGAGTGAGATGGTTCATAATCACAAGGGTAGTGATGACTTATCTTTGTCTTTCGAAAGCCAGTATATAAGAGGGAATTTGAAGGCCACCTTGGCAACTGCTGAAATAGCCAATCAAGTTTCAGGATTCTAACCAGAAAAGTAGTTTATCACAAAATAAAAAAAATGTAACTGATTATCTCACCATTTGCTAGGATGACCTTTAAAGTCACTCCGGAAGACACTCAGTGAGTGACTTTAAAGGCTACGTTCTGAAATAACCAATCCCTTTTCAGTATTTCACTTACGATGTTAGCTTCCCATAAAATAAAAAACCGTAACTGATTTTCGCAGCAGTTACTAGGGTGACCATTAAAGTCACTCCACTCAGTTAAATTTATATGAGCAGTTAATCACGAATGCAGAGAGCATCCTCATCTAATCGCATTACACATGTGTCAACCGGATATCTAAATCTTCTGTCTTAAAATGTACTGTACTTCAAAGACAATCGAATGCCGATTTCTCCAATAAATCAGCACCCTGTAACAAACATTGTGATGAAAAGTGTTGCCGAATTTCAAAAAGGATAGTGACAATTACAATATAAAGAACAACAATGAATTAAGCAAAGAAACACTTATTTTAAATTCTCTTTTCATCATCAGCTCTTCGCTAATTTATAAGTTTATTTAATTAACGCAGTCTCTGAAATTAACATCGTGATGACAGTTTACATGCTAAGGAAATGATTAATTTTGAAAATATGGAAAGGGTGTACCATTAGATAACTCCATTATTTAATTTTCAAATAAAATGGTTAAGTACGAGGAACCAAATAATACCAATAGGAAATCCAGTGCTTGAATGTATGATCAACACTGAGCATCAAATCCACCTAAATGAATCATTTAAAGTAACTTATAGTAACGCTTCCAGTCTTACACATATAGTAAGGATACATCTTTAAATGCAGCAAAAGTCTAGTGTCTGGGCTCTGAACAAATCCTAACAACTTCTGTCTTTACTATAGCCTGTCTTAGTTTAATTTTACCTAAACTATACAAAATAGCCCTAACCTCTGTCGTCTATCTCACATTTCTCTACTACTTTCTCACTTAATATTCTAAAGTAACTAGTCTTAATGACTGTTTATCCTTCTCATCCTTAATCATGACTACGCAACTAACCACCTAGGTATTGTTGCTTGTACTACACCAGCTGGCGAGTCCTAAATAGGACGAAACGCGCGTCCTGGTATCCACTGCTAGCCACTATCCATCATTAATAAAGATCTAAGCAAAACCCTGATCTGATATTCATAGCCTGATGATATATATATTTATTCTGTATTCTAAATTGCTACTCTGCTCATCTATCACTCTTTAATAAAAGGACCACTAACACCGTATTGATTTCTAAACACTGTATTCATAAAAGGATCCTATTTCAACATACATCACACAGTAAAGCAGTATTATTAACTGATGACTTTTAAAGCAAAATTCATTCCTCAACCAAAATCAAGGTGTTTTAATGCAGAAATTTATAAACCCGGTGGTTTGTATGCAACTGGCAGATTTAAAGATAACTTCCATCAGAAATGAACACAAGTCAATAAAACATTCAAAATTTAGAGTACCTGACAGCCAAGTAGGCTTGGTGAAATGTCCTGGCAATCAAGCTAGAAGTTTGACTAGTAAGCTAGAAAATCTAAATAAATAAACCCAAGCAACATACATCATAAGAAACATATATCACTGTTGAATAAGCACCCCTCTAGGTTTATTAGAAAGTTAACAAGGTCTCGCAAGAGAAAGAGAAAGTAGAGTCTGAGTTGTAAATTTTAACGTCATTTAGAGGTACTTTAACAAATAATTGAATACTTCTTAACGTCAAAGTGATTGTCAGATAAATCTGTTAGACTGTAGTTTCAACCTCGATTAATCCTAAAACTGAACGCTATATACCTGGTGACCAATGAACACAAAGCTTTTATCTCCATCACTTTAAAACTTTTTCTGACTTGAAATGCATGGGAAAATATCATCCTTTTTGCAACAAAAGCATGAAACATGATACAAGGCATATTCAGAGCCTTCTGGAACTAGATTTAAGTGGTATGCAGTCAAATATTTCACTGTCACCTTTTGAGGTAATATACTAAAATAAAATCATTAGGAGACTTACTAATTTTCAGTAGTAATAAACATGATTTATCTCCATTGTATTCCACTTCACCAGTATCAGATTCTATCTGTGCACAATTCAGGGAGAATTCGCCCAAAAGTTTCCTTTTATCTGTGCCGGTGTAGTAGTAAAGATGTGTGTCTGTCAACACATAATATCTCTCCTTCCAAATTTTTAATTTTCCGCCAAGTTTTTTCAACCATCCTTGGTGTTTCTCTATTGACCGTATTACTTCTGGGTTGGTTGGTATCTGTTGAATGTACGATTTAGAAAGTTTTAAAAATTAATACGTTCACATAGTCAGCAGATACACAAATACCTTTTGTGGATATGAAACTAACAGATAATTTCACATTTTTTGTCGTAACATTTATTAGCAAATATAACCTTGCCATTTAAATATCTTTTCGCAATATACCATAATAGCTAATTGTTGCATAGTTTCAAGCTATATTATTATTAGTACGGCTTGACAGTTTCTATATCACTGAAGAATCTCTCTGATCTAAAGAGCCTGTTAACTTAAAAACGAAAAACATTTATGCACTTCATTTCTTTTTCGACTAATATAGAGTACAGACTTCTTGTAATGATGCACAGCCTAATAAGCTGATCTAATCTTCATTTGAAATGCATAGATATTAACTTCAGACGAGATCTAGTTAACACAGTTTTCAATGATCCGTTCAATACTTTGAACATTAGTGTAAAACAAAGAAATCAACCAAAATGCTATCCGGTATCGATTGAACCAATTTAAACATTGAAATGCTTTTAAATATCAATTTCTCATTTTAGATATAAAAGTAATCTTCGAGATTAGAAACGTTCATTGTAATGATTGTCAATAGTATTTACATTTTCGTGTAAATGGTTTGAATTTTCTGATCCAAAATCTTAAATGCCGGTAAAATAACTGAAAAGGAAGAGTATTTTTTGTGCTGAATTAATTCATAGTATTTCAGCCCAAAGACCTATTTAACCAATAGATAAGTTGAAGTAAAACTCCTAAAAATATGAGAAAATGAAATTTATTTATTTTTACAAAGTTCACAAATAAATAAAGCCCATAAACTCGGACAGCTGTTTTGAAAATAAAGATCTACAACGTGAAATGAACAAATCTAGTTCATTTACAGTACGTTGTTAGACATTAATTATTGAGTCATGAAGAACAGTATCTCTTAGTGGTTTTATGTGGACATATGATGGTAATAAGTTAATGAGTATTCAAATGTATTATAAATATAGATATACGCTGGAATTAGATATAGAATATTTTAAGTAGTTTCAATTAACAAGGTAGACTTTGTTTTGTGACACTCACTCGAAGAAGCCCTAAGAAAACATATCATGTATTACCTGAGTTAAAGACAAGCATGTCAACCATTAGGGGTTTTTTAACAAATAATAGAAGACTGAAAGTTACATGAAGTAATAATCCTAGCTTGGGATATTGCCACGCCTTACATTTTGAAGTTATTTTACTGAAATTACATAATACTTGCCATAAAGTTTATGAAGTTGTTGTTAAGCAACGTTAGTTAACAACAAACTATTCATTGGAGAAAATTTTAATTCTGACGAATCGCTGTCAGAGGCTGTACGTTTGTGCATCAAGTTACAAAAAGGAAATATCTCCATCAACGACTAGTAAGTCAATATAACTTTTTGATGACTTTCAGTTGAGCTAATAAATATATCAGGACATTTATTTTCGCTATAACTATCAATCCAAATATAAAACTTCTGAAAATGATTCATCGAAAAGAAAATGTTCTTCACTAGGTTGTCTTTTGTTAATTTTCCCTAACCTGCACGTACTGTATCATCAGCTGAGAATGATGCTAGAATTTTCAAAACCATGTTTACTGGGTGCCTTGAATCAACTAAACGGTATATGATTAAACTTGTTAACGATTTGCAATCCTTCAGTTGCAGGCTTTTTGGTGTTTAGATCACTCTGATGTATCTGAAACCATCGGCAGCTCATGGAGATTGGTTTCTAACCATTCAAGTTGTACAGCAGTATATTTCTATGAAATACTTTTAGAAAACCAAATACATTCCGATCTTCGTGTTCATCCGATAAAATTACTTCCACAAGTGCATAAGAATTTGTAGATACAGATGGAAGTGACTATGCGTGAATGCTTATTCATTCTGAACTGTAGCATAGTGCAGCTTGCGCTAAGTAGTGAAACCGGTTTCTCAGTTCAGTATGTTCTGCTTACCTGAATGAATGAACACCGATTTTTTCTTCACTGCGGTTATAGTTTGTCTCTTGGTACATACTTCTGAATACGTCTTAACAAAACTTTTCAGATAATGGTTGTCTAACTCGTCGTTTACCTTATCTTCTGAGAAAAGATTTTTGTCTCTTTTAATCAACGTTCTAGGAAATCCACGTTTGCAATTTACTAGACAAAAGTTGTTGCAGATTAAATACTGTCCAGTCCATGCATGTTTATGGTATAGGCACCCCCCATGTTTATCATCACATGTTTCAGCCGATGAATCAGGAAACCGGAAGCAGTCTTCTTGCTCACTTTTACTTGCAAATCTAATTATTAAGTGTACATTATTCAATATCTGAAACAGGTATAAGGAGCGATTTTATATCTTTTTTCTCAGATCAAAAATATGTCGTCTGCATATGTCGTATAAAATATACTGTTAACGGTAGACACTTTCTTTGCGTTCACTTCTAAATCTGAAATGAATATACCGGGAAAAATAAAACCAAGTGAGTTTCCCATGGCTACGTCAATCTGTCGATACATTTCTCTATTGAACAGGAACTTAACATCTTTTGCACACAGTGTCAATATTTGATTGGGGTATGTTTTAGCTACAACGACACAACGATTAATCTAAGATTAGTTTGGCAACTATGTATTTGTCCCAACCATTACGCACCTTATTTCATGTTTCCTTACTCATCCTTTTCATTTTATTATCAGTTTTATGTCATTTGTAGTGCAATATTCATCTGTTTGTCTCTGTGTCACATATTTGTTGCGGTAATATATTATATATTATTATTATTTGTCCCTTGGGTTCCTAATGGAACATAGAGCTTCAGTAGCACGTCTGCAATGCGCTCTGTTCTCTGAAATCTTCTGAACCTGGCTCCTCGACAGCCCACAAGCTCTCATTTCCTCCACACACCATCTCCTCCATGTCACCAACACCTAGGACGCTCAACTCATCGCTCCCCATCTGGCTTCCACTCAACGGCCTGGCCTGACGCGTCATATCCCCAGTCGGCCTTCTCAGTGCATACACAGTCCCAAATCCATCTCCACTTCCCTCTGCACATTTGTTGGGTGATGGGTTCTTGGTTGGTTCGTTGCCAGCCAGAGCTCCTTGTTGCTTATTCTTATTATTCTGGCCATCTGATCTTCAGTAACGAGCCAGCGTAAGCAGTTGTTGATGAATGTCTGTAGTTTATTGGAAATCCCTTTCGTAACGCGCCAAGTCTCTGAGTCATCACATAGAAGCACTGACTTGACGTTGGTGTTGAAAATCTGGACCTTGTTCACGTTTTATGCTGAGTGCAGATCTCCACACTGATTTCAGATTGATGAACGCCTGTCTTGTTTTCCGATCCTGGCTGGCTTTGACATCCTCGTCAATGCCGCCTATAGTCGAAACTGTGCTGCCTAGATAGGTGAAAGAGGCTATTTCCTTTGAATTTCTCCCGTTTATCGTGATTGGAGCTTCTTCGTGTTGTTGTTGTTGGTGGTGGTGGTGGTGTTGGTTGGGTGTCATCATCACCTCTGACTTCTCTACGTTCACCCGAAGGAAGTCCCACCTTCGCTGCCTCTTCTACCAATTTGTTAGTTCTCACCTGTAGATCTTCAAGTTTGTGTGACACCAGACACAAGTCATCGGCGAAATACAAGTCTTCTAGGTTCTTTACCCAGGTCCAGCGTATCCCCCTCTTCTCACAGCTCCTCACTGTTTGTTGCATGATCCAGTCGACCACAATCAGGAATATCATGGGGGATAGTAGGCAACCTTGTTTCACTCCTGTCTTCACTTCGAAAGCATCACTGAGTTGAGCTTCCCATTGTGAATTACTTGGCTGGCATGTGGCATTTTCATATAGTTGTTGATTGAGATCGATGGAGGTTTGTGGTATTCCGTAATGTTGAAGCAGTTTCCAAATTACTTGTCAGTCGACGTTGTCAAAGGCCTTCTCAAAGTCGATGAATTTGAGGTAGAGTAGAGTTGACTGCCATTCTATACTCTGTTCTATGATGATGCATAGTGTAGCGTTGCAATTTGGTCCGCACATGACTTGTTCTTCTTCAAGCAAACCAGCCAGCCAGCCCTTTTCGGTCGTAATTTTGAATCCAGTGCATTCTTCAGTCTCTCTAGGATGATGCGACATAATATTTTGCTTTGGTGGACAGGGACAGGAGAGCGATTCCACGCCAGTTCTTGCAAACAGTTAGGTCTCTCTTCTTCGGGAGTCTGACAAGGTAGACCTTCTTCCAATCAGTTGGTAGGTACCTTCTCTTCCTCACACACCTTCTGCAATAGTGAGGTGAGTATGTCCGCTCCTGTCTCTGAGTCTGTTTTCAGTGCTTCTGGTGGAACTCCATTTGGTCCTGCTGCTTTCACACATTTCAGTAGTTTTATGGTGCTCAGGACTTCCACTTTTGGTGGAGGATTTATGTTCACTGGTAGTTCTGTGGCTGGGCTGCAGGTGGTATTTCTGGATGAAGTGCAGGTGGTGGTCGATTCAAGAGCTTCTTGAAGTGGTCGGTTCATCGTTTCCTTTCTTTCTCTTCTTTCGTAATTAAATTTCCTTAATCATCTTTTATTGGCTTCATCTGTGTTGATCTCTTCCCTCCCAGATAGTAACCTGGTCATTTGATACAATGTTGTCAGATGTCTGTCTCTCCTAAATACAGCCTGTTCTGCTTCACCTGCCAATGTGTCGTAGAAGTGTCTTTTGTCTTTCCGTGCACTATTCTTAACTTCCTTGTCCAGTGTAGTGTTTTATGTGTTGTACTCAGTTCCTCTTCTCGTTGTGCATCCTTGCACTTCACTGGTTCATTTTCTCTCTCACCATCCTCCTTTCCCTGATCTATCAGCTTCCATGTGTCCGTCAAGATACATTACTCGACTTGTCTTCTTTCTTCTTCCTTCCTAATACCGTTGTGCAGGTTTCTTTCCACATAGCTTTCAAAGACTTCCAGTGTTCTCCCACACAGGTTTCTTTAGGGATATCCCTCGATATCTCCTATTTTGTCTTGATGGCTGCTGTGAAGATTTCCTTCGTAGTTTCTTCCTTCAGTTTCCGAGTGTTGTACTTGAACTATGGTCTATCACCAGCTTCTTCTTTGAAGGCTTTCAACTTGATTTGGAAGGTGGGTTCCTTGCACTAGATAGTGAAGTGAGTGGTGTGAACCTACATCTGCTCCTCTTCTTGATCTGACCTTGTGTCCAGTAGGCTGCGTCTCCACTTTCTTCACATTCAGATGAAGTCGATCTGATAATTAGTGTGTCTGCTGAAATGCATGTCGCTGCCTTGTGAATATCCTTGTGCTTGAACACAGTGTCTCACTGCAATCACCAAATTGTTGAATGCACAGAATTCTGCAAACAATTCTCCACTCTCGTTCACTTCACTTAGCGCTTCCCGACCCATGGTTAGTTCTCTTCCTATGTTGTCCACTCCCAGTTTACCTGGTATTCATGTCGCTCCACCCATTAGAATTTTGATGTCACCAACTGGTGTGTGGTCTTGTCCAGTGTTGATTGCAGTTGTCTGTAGAATTTCTCCTTCTTCTCTTCATCTGCATTATTTGTAGGTGCATAGTATAACGTAGTAGTATTGTAAAATTGTGACTTTCCTTCCTTTTCAGTTGAATCTTGCCATCATAATCCCGATACTGGAGGAGACTGGTTCCCACTGCATGAGAGAGAGCCTTTGGTGCTCTTGTGAGGGGGACATCATGATAGCCACTCCATAACTCAGTGTGCTGTGCTCGTGGTTGTCGTCTGGGTGACCGGAGTAGATTATTGATTCTCCAGTTGACAGTTTGCAGAGTCCACTTCCATTCCATCTACTTTCGCGAATTCCTAGTACTTCATTGCGATACCTTCTCATCTCGTTTTCAATCTGGGCAGGCTTGCTGGGTTCAAACATAGTGCAAACATTCCATGTCCTTTCATCGAGAGATGAGAAGACACATCGGCCCTGCCTATTGGCTTGCCGAAGGCTTTCACCAACTGGCGTCATTTTGCCTCTCCGAACCCAGTGAGGAATAATTTTGTTTTCATTTCTTATATTTAGTTTGTGCTTTGAAGTTTGTTTAGTGGTTAGATTTGTTTGAAGGCTTTAGCTAGAATTCTTTATCAGTTATTGTTGTTACTTTTAAATACAATTTACGAAAAACTTACTCCACAGATCTTATCTTGTTCTCATATTACGACCTTTCTAAAAACTATTTGGTGGTTAATTCACACTATTTAGTTGAACAATGTTAGTCAAAATTAGCTTATTTCGTAACCTAAGTTGATTTCTCATCTATCTGTAATTCACTGTGTTGCGGATATGTGAGTGAGCTACGTAAAGCAATAGTTATAAATCTCAAATGGTAAAAACGACTGCTAGTAAAGCATTGTGAATATCCCGTCTTGTGTTTAATTCCGTCATCGACCTCCTGGCGTAAGAAAGCATGTTTAGTTGTGACTACATTCAGATGAGAAAGGGCTGGGAATTAATAATCACGTGGATAAGCTGAAGTTATGTTTTCACTTACGGTTATCAACCAAGTAATGCAAGCCAGTCGTAAAACAGTATAAATAAACTTGGAGCAGTAAATTCAGATAAGACTTCCTCTTATGTACTTCCATTTATCATGAACGGTTGGAACAATGAAACTGTAAAATTCTAAAGGTACCCTCTTGCGTAAAATAACAAAGCGAAATTCAATAGCTCTCCTGAAGAAAATTTTTAATTCCTATACACGGATATTTTATCGTTTTTTCAGCTGATGCAAGTGCTAAATAGTTGCATATGACAAGGCTTTAAAATCCTCAATATTCAGCTCAAGTAAAATTATCTGGTTCAGCATAGTCAGCATTTTTAAGTAACTGAAATACCAAAAGTCATTTGTTATTTTACGGTGATGAAGTTTAAGCAACCTAAGTTGACACAAATCATTTAAATAAACGTCAAAGTTTTTCAGTCCTACTCGTCTTAGCTTTGTTACACGAGAGTCAAAGACCTCAGTCACAGAAAATCTCAGGGTCCATCCAAGCTAAACGTCACCTGCATGAATAACTAGAATATTATGTATGGCAAGGTAAGATTTAACGTTAGAATTATCTGTTGAGTATAGCACAAAGAGATAAAACTTTATTGCTGGTTTTTTCGGATGCATTTTATTGTTCAAAGTAATATCAAAGTCCTGATACCTTGATAAGTCCCGACTGATAATCAACCTACAACTCCATTTTACTTACGAAGTTCCAGAGCAAACGATCAAAAAAACACAACAAAGGAGACTCCCAAGTGGAAAGCATAATAATTAAAAACAAGTAAACAAACCACACAAGTGAAATATAAAGAAATGAAGAGACCACATACAATTTTGAACTCAGGGAGAAATAGCTTATCACTGTTTGCAATGGCACAGATAAATTGACTCCTATTTTCTTCTAGGTCACCACATATTAGTACTTCTAGTTTGCTCATTTTCCCCCCTCAGTTTCTTTCTATACCTTCTTCGTCCTGCTTTTTATATTTACTGAGATTTTCAGAAGCTGAATATACTTAAACAATGGAATATTGAGTGCGTTACCAACTTATTGTTTTTTAGTGAGGTGAAACTGCTTGTCATCATGAAAACCCCGTAAGAGACACTAAGTAAAATTATATAAAACTAATTATATTTCAGCTGATTAAATCAACAGTAAAATCCAGATCCTACCTTCAAAATAAAATATGAAAAGGAAATATGCGCTCACAATAGTAAGAATTCTGGCTAGGAATAACGGGTGACCAGTTGAAACAAACCTTTCCTTATTCTACTTTCGCCATATAAATTCCGCGCTCTAAGTCAATAAACTACCAGCTGCTGTCAATTCGACTCATTGCAGGGATGAAATAATTTGATGGGCTACTTGCCGATGAAGAAATCCTACTTGCTTTTATAATCCCAGTAATCGGAAGTAAACGTTAACGAGTTACTTTTCTTTGGTACTAGCACCTATTCCACCAAATGTTTAATAAGGAAGATTTTAAGTAGAATAACTTTTCCTGGTTTTCCAATATTCTTAAAAGCTAACTGAAGTCATGTATTCTATACATTTGCTGACATTCTTCAAATTCGTGCACCAAGTGCATTTGGTTTTAGTGTAAAATAAAATTCACAGTTCATTATTTTGTTGGATGTAACCCAGAAAATTTGCCAAAACACGAATTTCGTAGTTCCAGTGATAACATGTAACAGTTTTACTTTTCTCAAAACAAATGGTTATGAGCATACAAACCAAACTTTTACTTCGCAAATTATACACAAAATATCATAATCTTTATTGTGTTAGAAATGTCAAGTAACAGAATCACATCGTCAAACAGTATAGCTATTTATAATAATAACAGTAATAGAAGCAAAGAAAATCGTTCAAAATCTCCATGTTGCTACAATACACAGAAGTCACCTCATAAACGCTATCTTAGATTCTCAATAAGACTGGAATCAGGGTGGCACTGAAGCCCACAAACCCACATAGAAATAAGCATTTTAGATCAAAAGATCCTACTGAGCCAACGACAAAAAATATTTGGTTCACAATAAGGTTGGACAAAGCCACTGTACTTAAGTCCAATATAATCAGTTCGAGAAAGAGATTGATTACTCAATCTTCGTTCATCGAATCAACACCCAACACACGGAATAGAAATGACGCAACACCTATACCAGAGATATGAAAAACTTTGCTACCAATAAAAACAACTCATATAAAGTGACATAACTATAAAAATCAAATGTCAAAAGTAGTGTGACTACATTGATATGATTATGAGTAATGATAATTTATGCTCGAAACATCATCAAGTAAATAATACTAGATCACTGTGTGTTATGGGTTAGATAAACAAATCTAATATGGAATTAAATTCTACCACAGTGCCTAAGTTTTACACCTATATTAATGAAACCTATGGTTCACTAAATCGCTTGCAATGACTATGAAGTAAAACACATACGTCCGAATGCAAGAATTTAGCTGAATCGAACCCAGTAGACCCCTATAAGATTTTGAAACCAGCTATTCATGTAACTACACACAATTAAATGATAGGATGGGATAGGGTGACAGTTCTGTGAACTAACGTAGTTGGGTGGAACGAGAGGTTGATAAGTGATTTTTTTTATCGAGTCAGAACCAGATATCTAAAAATTTTTATAATTTGTATAACAAAGGAGAATAATAACCAAAACTATATAAACTATTTGTCCAAGTTGTGAAGCTATCTTGATAAAACTGTGGAAATAAATTGTGTCCAGTATATAAAACTATTTTATTGTGCGAAACATCTGGTAAACAAATTATAATGGAATACCAATCTACCGTAGTACCTGAGTCTAACTCTTACAACATGAAGAACCAGACTCGTATAATATAATGACCTCACCGTAAAACTACTATCCGTGATAAATAAAAAAGGGATAAAAGCTTGTGAATAAAGTAGGAAATGGTTGTATATCCGATCAATAAACAAAACTCGTTTAAATGTAGTCACAATCCAATTAAGTTATGATGGCGTGTTATTTATCACTAAGCAGATAAGCAGTAAACAGAAAAGCATGAAAGCACCTACATCAGTATACGAATTTTAGCTGGATAGGGAAGGTCAGAAAAATGCCGTCTGTTAAAGTCTAGCATGACGATCAAAATACACTGTAATCAGAAATAAGTGCTTGTAGACTTTATATCTGTTGACTTAACAGGTCTAATATAAGGTTGGTTTGTGGTTTATTGAGTTGCATTTCACTAAATTAGAGTTTTTATTTTGTATGTATTTACCAAACACAACCACAGATAAACTACTAATTATAAATACCCATTAACTAACCATAATATCAGTCAAATGATAACCCATTTCACTATCTCACATCGGAATGGCTTCCCATTGTGAAATTCAGCTGGATGAACACAAAAGTTTCTTTTGTCCATTATAGTTCTTGCACTTACAACAAAGAAAAATCTTTAATGAGTTGCCTTTGAATGTGGATCAACAATAAAAAAGTTAACTAACAAATCAGATAGGTGGACAAAATCAATACATCACCTTCCATACAAATGCATCATTTCAAGTTGCCACACTTCATAGTAGCATGAAAAGAAAGACTTATATCAAGGTAGGCAAAGGTGTATGAGGCGAAAAGGGGTTTGAAATTCAAGGTAAGTTAGAAAACATTCTAGTTCTAGACGTCAAAGAGTAAATACCTCTGCGCTACCGTAACTGATTTTCAGCCATATCACCAAGAGACCTCAACGACTGATTCCTATCGCCTCGATAACCTCAGCCAGGTAGTATCCACCACACTACATTGCTCAAACCACCAGTCAGGGAGTTCATGCACTGGTACCACATCTTGGTCTGACTGCATTGATCCCTCTTCCAAAGTAATCGGAATTCTCCTAGCTCTTCACGTCGAGGCAGGTGGTAGCTGGGTATGCGCAACGCATGTCCAAGCGGCCTACGTCGCTGAAGGTTCACAACCTTATCGGCTGACTTTCCTAGTGCCCTTCCTCAAAACACGATATTTCTTAATCGGTGATTCCATCATACGGAACTAATGCTATGAAAATACCTATGATCAAAACCTATAGTCTCTTCACATCTCCTATTTTCGACGGTCATATGTCAGAGTTGTATATTAGGGCAGAACGGAATGCAGAATAGTATACTCATCTTCTAATAGGTAGTCGAATACCTTGCCAGTTGGCATCAGAGATTAGGCGAGTTGGTGAGTGCCAAACGAGTCTTCTGTATCTCAGCCGAGATTTCGTCATTAACTAACCTGTCCAGGCTGATGCAGCTCTTCCCAAGGTCCTCAGAAAAACGTTCGTTTTGTCAGCGTTTCCATATATCAGGGTAACGTCATCTGTGCACTCCGAGTAACCCAAATGCCCTACAGGGAGTAAATCAGTCCGTGTGAAGTTAGAGGTAGCCAAAGTGGTTTTCATTAATATATCTATAACTAAGTTAAACAGGGATGGTGAAAGCAGACATACCTGGTGCATACCACTAGTTATCCTTCATTCTAATGATAACTCTCTATAAGCCCTTACTCGGCTACGCGAGTCCAAGTACACAGCTTTGATTAACGTTACGTACTTGCCTGGTACTCTTTCTGCATTAAGATACTGCTACAATATATCTCGGTCGACAAAAGGGAATGCTTCCGTCAGGCCAGCGGCTGAAGAGGTCCAAATTCAGAATTTATTGCTCTCAAAAGATACCTTTGCGACAAGTTTTGAAAAACAGAAAACCTGGTTTCTGAGAGAATTCAAGTGTCGTGCTCAAGTTTACCAGAAATTTCTTAGGATAGTTAAATGTGAGCACACGATTATAGAGGAGCTATTAGAAACTATACAGGTGTTACTTTAAATAGTTCTTCCCAGTGTATCTCTGTAATATTCAAATGGTCGTTTTGTTAATTGATGAGCGATTCATATGTAACTAAATACCATGTCCTAGTAACTTTGAAAGTTAATTGTAGTGAAGGACGTTCCTTCAGTAAATTATTATGTAAGTGTTATTGCTTACTAGTTCAATTTTTTGTGATACAAAAAATTATTATTTTGACTATCTGAGATAGCAGTGGTTCGGCAGACTTGTACTGAAACTGGATGGCTGCTGGCTGGAATGTTACTGTGGCCCAAATTTTCATTTCATCTTCAATCATCACCGAATATTAATGCAACATATTATCTTTCGACACTGAAAATGCAACAACAATGTCACGAATACTGTACAAGTCATTTTTGGATGTATAGATGTACAGCTACAAAATAAAGGTTTCTTCAGATTTTGAACGCAGAATAGCCTAAATTGACCCAGTTTTCCAGGTTAGACTAACGAAACAACGAATATGCTCTGAACTTTTTAAACATCAGTTGAAATTTTTTATACTGGTTGTTTTCCAGGTCACTTCTTAGATCTTATGCAAGCTGAACTGAATCTGTTGATTAAATGTCCTACAAAGCATTTAAGACGTATACTTACCACTTTTATTATTTACAGTATTTCAGACTTATCAATTCCTGCTAGCTTCTGAAAAAAATTATGAAGCCACTTAATCCCATCTTAGATAACAAGTAAATGTTTCCTTTCTTAAAAATGCACCAAAAATTCATTATTCATTTTCTTTTGAGAATATTTCATTCCGGGTACACAGTTATCTTTACGGGGATAAATAAATCAGTTCACTCACTCAAAACTGGATACTATTTATTTGTGGCGGTAAAATGTAAGCCCATATAAGAAATACACTCGTAAGTGGATATTTCACAAAGATATTTGCTGATAAATATTTGTTGATATACTTGTAATTCTACGTTGTAATACTTGATCGAATTGTTCGAACTCTTTTCGCATATGGGCTGCTATGGGGAGGCCTCGATATTATCATTATTATCTATTTGTACATTGGAACCCTAGTGGAACATAGGGCTCCAGTGGCACGTTGCCACTGCACTCTCTTCTCCGTAGTATTTCAAACCTGGATCCACGACTACCAAGAATCTTTCACTTCCTCCTCACACGATCTCCCACATTTTACTATCGGACGCCCAACCCCTCGTTTCCCATGAGGGTCCCACTTGAGGGCCTGGGGCATCGTGTCCCCAAACGGTCTTCTCAGTGTATGCCCAATCCATCTCCACTTTCTTCTGAATATTTGTTGGGCGATAGGTTGTTGGTTGGTCTGCTGCTAGCCAGCCAGAGAACCTGTTGCTGATTGGTATTATTCTGGAAATCCGATCTTCAGTGTCGATTATAGGCGGCTGGTGATGAATGTCTGTAGTTTGTTGGAAATCCCTTTCTGACGCGCCAAGTCTCTGAAACATGTAGAAACACTGACTTGACTGAATTAGTGTTGGAAATCCGGATCATGCTCTTTGTGCTGAGTGAAGTGGAGTTCTATAGATCTCTACACGATTTCGGATTAATCAAAGCTTATCTTGCTTCTCCGATAGTGGCTTTGACTTCCTCATCTGCACCTTTGCCGCCTGTACTCGAAACAATGCTACGTAGGTAGTAGGCGAAAGAGACTACTTCCTTTACATTTCACTTCTTGATGGTGAGCGGTGCTTGCCGTTGTTGTTGTTCGTTGAGTATCTTCATCACCTCCGTCTTCTCAAAGTTCATCTGAAGTCCCGTCTTCCCTTCCCCGTCCCTTCCGACAACTTGTTACTCTCCGCCTGTAAACCTTCAAGCTTGTGCAACATTAGACACGAATTATCGTCGGCAAAATCCAAATCTTCTAGGCTCTTTTCACTGGTCAAACAGCGTATCTCCACCTTCTCACTCCTCAAGAATTGCCGCATGGTCCAGTCCAGTCGACCACAATCAAGAAGATCATCGGTGGTGGTAGGCAACCTTGTCTTTCTCCTATCTTCACCTCGAAAGCATCATCGAGCTTTCCATTATGGATCACTTGGCATGTAGGATCATATAGCATGGCAGATAGCTGTTGAATGAGGTTGATAAAGGTTTGTAGCAAGTCGCAGTGTTGAAGTAGTTGCCAAATTACTTGTTGGTCGACGCCGTTGAAGGCCTTTTTAAAGTCGATGAAGTTGAGGTTGAGTTGTGTTGACTGCCATTCTATGTCCTGTTTTGTGATTATGCGTAGCGTTGCAATTTGATTCGCACAGGATTTGTTTTTCCTGAAGCCAGTCAGCTTGGTCCGATAGTAACTCTGAATGCAGAGCATTTTCCGGTCTCTCCAGGATGATGTGGCTTAATATTCTGCTTGGTGTGGACAGGAGCATGATTCCGCACCAGTTCTTGCAAAGACGTAGGCCACCCTTGTTTGGGAGGCAGGTATCTTTCCCCCCTTCCTTCCTGGCAAACCTTGTGCAGTAGTGGAGTGAGCATGTCCGCTGTTGTCTCTGCATCTGTTTTCAGTGTTTCTGGAGGAATTCCATCCAGTCCTGTTGCTTTTCCAGCTTTTACCAACTTTATGGTGTTCAGGACTTCACTTCTGCTTTTGTCTGTGTTCACTGGTAATCCTGTGGTTGTTGAGAATATTTCTGGACGAGTTTCAGGTGGTGGTAGTCGATTCAAGAGTTTCTTGAAGCCGTCAACCCATCGTTTCCTTTGCTCATCCTCTTTGATAACTAGGTTTTCTTCACCACCTTTCACTGGTCTCATCTGAGTTCATCTCTTCCCAGATAGTGACCTGGTTATTTGATATGATGTTGTCATGTGTCTCCTACCTGCAGCCTGTTCTGTTTCACTTGCAAGTGTGTTGTAGAAGTGTCTTTTGTCTTTCCGTGCACTCTCATTCACTTCTTTGTCCAGTGTAGTGCTTTATACACTGCATTCAATTCCTCCTTTCGTTGTTCATCTTTGCACTGCTTTATCTTATGCTTCACCATCACCACCTTCCTCTTCCTCCTCTATCAGCTTCCATGTCGAGATCCGTCGAGGTCCATTCCTTGACTTACCGCTTCTTCTTCCTTCCTAACACGGTTATGCAAGTTTCTTTCCACATCTCTTCCACGGAATTCCAGTGTTCTTCCACTCAGGTTTATTCCGCGATGTTGTTCAATATCTTCCGTTTTGTCCTGATGACTGACTGATGTCAAGATGTCCTTTGTAGTTTTGTCCTTCAGTTCGGTTTCTGTTTTGGGTGGGTGTGGAACTTGAACTGTGGTCTATCACAAGCTTCTTCTTTGAAGGCTCTCAACTTGATTTTGCAGGTAGGTTTCTTGCCCTAGATAGTGGGTGGTGTGAACCTACATCTACTCCTCTCCTCGATCTCATCTTGTGTCCAGTAGGCTGCGTCTCCACTTGCTCAAAATTGATGTGTATTCAATCTGACTTTTAGTGTGTCCTGGTGCCTGATGAAATCCATGTCGCTGCCTTGTGAATATCTGCGTGTTCGCACACGCTGCCTCTATTCACCGAATTGTTGAATGCGCAGAAGTCTGCAAACAGTTCTGCATTCTCGTTCATTTCATCGAGTGGCCTCCATATTACCTGAATATTTATTATCTATGGACGAAATGCTCGTCCTAGACCTTTCTGCTAGCCAAAAGCAAGTAAATTGGCATGATAAATATGCGCAGAAGTCTGCAAACAGTTCTCCATTTTCACTCATCATTTCACCCAGTGCTTCTCGACCCATGATCAGTTCTCTCCCCGTGTTGTCTGCTCGCAGTTTGGCATTCATGTCGTCCATTGGAATTTGATGTCGGCAACCGGGGCTGGATCTTGTTCATTACTGATTGCAGTTAGCTGTAGAACTCCTCCTTCTTCTCCTGATCTGCGTTATTTGCAGGTGCGTGGTGTAGCACTGTATAATTGTGACTTTCCTTCCTTTTGAGTTGAATCATGCTACCATGATCCTGCAGGAGATCGGTTTCCACTGCATGAGAGAGAGAGAGCCTTCGATGCTCTTGTGAGGGGGACATCATGATGGCCACTCCAAAACCAGATGAGCTCGTGGTTGTCGTCTGGGTGACAATATCGGAGTAGATTACTGGTTCTCCCCAATTGGGTTAATATCTCAGTTAGCGATGTAAATTTCTTAAGCGGAATTTATTTGTTGGCATATGCTTTGACAGTTACGAGTGTGTTGCATCCTGCTTACAACTATGTCCTAATCGGTAGAAGGAAATCCTTGTTGGTCGCAGTAGTAATTATTATTAAGTGAACTAAACTGAACTTGTTTATTGAAAAAGAGGCAGCTGATCGCCTTCTATTTTCACCATAATCATTCATGTTTTTTTATTTAATGCGCACTCTTTCAAACTGTCCATACTTCTATCTTCCTGATATCTGACTCTATAATTGATTCCTACTTTATATGGACAGTTTCACTGTGTGACCTTAACTCACGTCCTACTTTAAACCCTACTTTAATATTTTTAACTTATCATATATGCTTAAGTGATCCTTCCTACTCCAATTTTCCATTTATCAAAAATGATGGAATAACAATGGCTGTATAAGCATAGCTTCGATTTAAATCAGTAGTTTATTTCACTGACACTTCAAAATATATGTCACTTTCTTCATTTTTCATCAGTTTTCATCAGGGAAGCCCTCAACTATTAATGTATGTACATTGTGATTCTCTGCTTATTTCCCGTAGTTTTTATAGCCTGTACAGAATTGAAGAAAAGGCAACTAAGTATCATGAATTCATCCTATTCTAAAAATTTTTCTAGCTCCTGCTTTACCAAAATTTATGAAGTGAACCAAATGTATGAGACATCGGTGAGTCTTGTAATCTTGTCATACCTCAACAATCTAAACGTTTATTAGTTGCACAAAAGATCTCACAGCTATGAATCAGATAAAAAGTTCAAGGTTTCTTAATTGCAAAAACAGGTTTCAAACTTTTGACTATCATTACAGAACCCTAGTCGGACAGTTAAGTGCAATTAGAGGGCAACTAAATGAAAATGTACATGTTTATAGAGCTAAACAATTTTCTCCTTTTCATTACTAGTATCCGAATGTACACCAAAAGAATCTCTCATAAAATTGTAATAACCACTGTTTTATAATGCTAATTTTCTCACAACTTCCACATTTTATTCCTATGCCTTCACTAATTGCTAAACATCATTTAAGCAATCAATATTAACAACTCTTTAACAAATATTAATTTCGCAAATGAAGCTAAAAATGATAAAGGAAACGTTTCTGCAAAGAAAGTGACTTCAGTAGTAGGGTAATCAAGTAGGAATGAAAACTTTCAGTTGATTATTGAAAACCATAATTTACCACTTTTTTTTCTGTGTTCAAGTCAGTAAACATTAGAATTAGTTTTAAGACCGTAAGACGTAGAACAAATTTAGTGCATAAAAGATTTGCAAAAAATTTAATTTTACGAGACAAATATGAATCTTTCCACTAACATATGAGTGAAACTTGGGCTCTGTGGTAGGTTGTAATTCTAGTTTAGTTTATTTGTGTCCATATCTTTAGAGTAGGACTAAGTAGTGTAGGTATGTAGATGACACATTTACAGAAGTGAAATCGGGGCATATTAGTAGGTTCTTTACACACATAAATTTCGTAGTGAACACAGTTCAGTTTACCTATGAATTAGAGTTAACAACTCTGGATTGCAGGATAAAACGAGGACAATTTGGAACTTTAACCACCAATGCCATTAGGGACGCTTCCCATTCCAGCCGCTGTTTAAACTTCAAATAATTTCACAGTCAAAGTAAGCTTGATTAAATGTCTAAATTACATGGCAAAGCTTTTCCTAGTAGGAGAAACAGCTTGAAATGTTGGAGGATATTTGTAGCTCAGGTAGATGATCTTGGTGGTGTTGTGTTCTCTGAGCTGCGCGGTTTAATCGTGAAGCTTTTATTATCTTCCTAGGAAGCGCCATCAGCGCTAACTTCAATAGTGAAGTGAGCTGTCAGTATCTCTCCGAGAAGGGTTGAGTAGCTTGCCTTGAAGAACTAGTTTGTAACTGGTTGTTTCCTTTCATTATTGTGTCATTGACTGTATCGATTTTCTTGTTAACCGTTTCCCTGTTTGGCCTCTGACCTTTTTGTTGTTTATCATTCTACTTATTGGTTGATAGACTGAGCCTATATCTATACTTCTATTGATTTCTGACTGACCTGAGTGCCAGGCTTCTAGAAATCCTCTTATATTCTTTATCAGCGGAAACACAAATAATATCGGAATTTTTAGAATCTTGACATTCAGGTCAGTCGGCAACAGAGAGTTGGGACAAGAATTGAGACAGATTAAGAATACTTTACGTCTCAGTAATCGCCAACCTAAACTTATCGATAAATTAGTAAGAAATTGTTAGAAAGATTAAAAAAGTAATGGTAAAATGAGTGTCAATGATAAAAATAATGTTAGTAATATTGTTGACAATGTGGAAGGGGATTCAAAAGCTCCACTGTGCTGCTATACAAAGAAGGCATCTCAAAAGTGTTACTAAGAATTCTGAATAAGGCTGGAACTGTGGTCGTACTGAAACTCACAAACTCACTTGGAAACAAGACTTGTAGACTGAAAATTACTACTGATTCAATGAGACAAAATAATTTAGTTTACCGAATCTCTTGCACTGACTGCGTGGTCAAATATGTAGGTGACAGTAGTCAACCACAGTCACTTAGGCTATGTGAGCACAAAAGCTTAGCTAAATCAAGCTTTGTAGACCCTAGTAAGTCAAAGAATTTGGAGAAAAGCCTGACTATAGTTGTGCTTGCAAGCGCGAAACAATTACACTGTAGAATGGAACAGAATGGTACTATTGAAAAATAACTTAGTTAGTTGAAAGCACAGATGGATAACAGCAACTTCATCTGTCAAGTTAACGTTAAATATATCCGAAAGGAACAATTCGCTGCCTTTTCCGCATACACAGAAAATTCCACTGCCCGTTATAAGAACGAAAGAGAGTGAAATAAATCTGTGTCAACTACGTCTCAAAGTTGTGCAGTTGCCGAATAGCAGTGGTGAAAACAAGCCATGTCCGGAATGTTATCCAGTAAACACTACATTTTCATAGTGTGGTATCTCTAACAGATAGACTAAAGTGGAATGAATCCTTTGAACTGACCATTCAGTGATCATGCGAACAATTTTTTTGTATCGTTCATGAAAGATGAAAACCAAACTAGGAATTGAAGTATTTTATACAAGTGTTTCCCCGTAATCTGCAACAATTTAGTAGTGTCCAGACATAATAACTACCAGATTTTGTGTCCTGTAACGAACTAAGCTCTTAGGATACTGCATCTTATCGCTTCGTTTCGTATTTTTGAGGTCCTATAACCTGTAGTATGAGTGCAGGTTTGCCTTTTTCTTATACCGATCCATACACAGCTAGTTACGGAAGAAACTATTCCTCATGTGGGTGGTTTTTGATTTCTAGTATATTCCAAAGTCCCTACCTACGCTCACTGCTAATAAGTTCAGAAAACAATATTCCAAAGTATTGTCATGGTATGAGGCTTTTGAAGCTAACTGGGACTTCCTTAATCATGATAATGTATGATGCATGGTGATGGACTGTGGCATGTCATGACTGTTAACACATCAAAATTTCAGCCGTAGAAGCTACAACTGTTACTGAAATCGTTAAAGTCCTCCTTCTAAGCCCTTACAGCACTGAGTTACACTTATCAGCATGTAACGAATCCATACAGTTCACAAACTTCCTTGCATATTACCTAGTAATCTTCCAAATATATACAACTGACGTGAGATATGTAGGTATGAAGTATTTTCTTCAGTTTTACACTAAATCGCACAAAGAAGTGATTAAAATTCATTCTGGTGGAATTTATGAAGAAGTGTACTACTCATATAACGAGACCCTGTACGAGTAAATTATTATTCTTAGTCAAAACAAAATTTCGAATTTACGCAGCCAAGTGAACTGCAATCTAATGACTTCCTCACCCAAAAGTTTTACTGTACAATGATATATCCACAAAAATTATGAGATACCTGAACGATCAAAGTGTTTAAGGACAAAGATCAAAGTAATGCATGGAAGACAAAAACGCTCCATAAATGTATAGAAAGAAATAGCCCCGAAAGTATGAGCTAACACTTTGCAAGTGTCACATTCAAAATTTAAAAAGTTTATTTCTTCTTATGAAAAAGGTGAATTATTGTAAAGTCTTCATTTAATAAGATCAAATTATCAAAAGTCACACGCCCATCTATGCACTTTAAATGCATTTAAATGGTGCGCAAGTTATTCAAAAATATCTTGAAGTCACTTATTTCAAAAACAGTTTTACAAATTTTGAGATAATTTCACATGGCAAATAAAATTGGAAGGGTCTGCGGTTTGAAAGTAATTTTCAGATTATAGTAAAAAGAGAATTAACTGAATTATTGCAAGACGTTTGACGTCCTGAAACAAATCTTAACATCAAAGCCTCAACAAAGACAATCAAGAGGAAATATAAAATTTCGCACAATATCAAGAAACCTCGCAAAGTTTACTAGTTCACTAGTTTACCGGCTGGTATTAAGCCCTAACAAAGAGGGAAGATTGAACAGAAGACTAGCAACCCTACCCCATAAAACCAACCCAATCACTAAAAAACTTCAAAGTACAGAAAAGTATACCGATAAAAACAAACTTATTCCTCGTTGAAATCGGGAAGATGGAAGGACGCCGGTTGGTGAATGCCTTCGAGAGGCAAATTAGCCGATGTGTCTCCGATTCTCTCGATGATAGCAAACGTAAGCATGGGGACATGGAATGTCTGAACAATGTTTGAAGCCGGTAAAGCTGCACAGATTGCCAAAGAAATGAGAAGATATAGCACAGAAGTGCTGAGAATCCGCGGGAGAAGATGGAATGGAAGTAGACTCTCGAAAATACAAACTGGAAAGTCAGTAATCTACTCCGATATTGTCAACCAGACGACAACCACGAGCTCATCTGGTTTCGGAGTGGCCATCATGATGTCCCCCTCACAAGAGCATCGAAGGCTCTCTCTCTCTCATGCAGTGGAAACCGATCTCCTGCAGGATCATGGTAGCATGATTCAACTCAAAAGGAAGGAAAGTCACAATTATACAGTGCTACACCACGCACCTGCAAATAACGCAGATCAGGAGAAGAAGGAGGAGTTCTACAGCTAACTGCAATCAGTAATGAACAAGATCCAGCCCCGGTTGCCGACATCAAAATTCCAATGGACGACATGAATGCCAAACTGCGAGCAGACAACACGGGGAGAGAACTGATCATGGGTCGAGAAGCACTGGGTGAAATGATGAGTGAAAATGGAGAACTGTTTGCAGACTTCTGCGCATATTTATCATGCCAATTTACTTGCTTTTGGCTAGCAGAAAGGTCTAGGACGAGCATTTCGTCCATAGATAATAAATATTCAGGTAATATGGAGGCCACTCGATGAAATGAACGAGAATGCAGAACTGTTTGCAGACTTCTGCGCATTCAACAATTCGGTGAATAGAGGCAGCGTGTGCGAACACGCAGATATTCACAAGGCAGCGACATGGATTTCATCAGGCACCAGGACACACTAAAAGTCAGATTGAATACACATCAATTTTGAGCAAGTGGAGACGCAGCCTACTGGACACAAGATGAGATCGAGGAGAGGAGTAGATGTAGGTTCACACCACCCACTATCTAGGGCAAGAAACCTACCTGCAAAATCAAGTTGAGAGCCTTCAAAGAAGAAGCTTGTGATAGACCACAGTTCAAGTTCCACACCCACCCAAAACAGAAACCGAACTGAAGGACAAAACTACAAAGGACATCTTGACATCAGTCAGTCATCAGGACAAAACGGAAGATATTGAACAACATCGCGGAATAAACCTGAGTGGAAGAACACTGGAATTCCGTGGAAGAGATGTGGAAAGAAACTTGCATAACCGTGTTAGGAAGGAAGAAGAAGCGGTAAGTCAAGGAATGGACCTCGACGGATCTCGACATGGAAGCTGATAGAGGAGGAAGAGGAAGGTGGTGATGGTGAAGCATAAGATAAAGCAGTGCAAAGATGAACAACGAAAGGAGGAATTGAATGCAGTGTATAAAGCACTACACTGGACAAAGAAGTGAATGAGAGTGCACGGAAAGACAAAAGACACTTCTACAACACACTTGCAAGTGAAACAGAACAGGCTGCAGGTAGGAGACACATGACAACATCATATCAAATAACCAGGTCACTATCTGGGAAGAGATGAACTCAGATGAGACCAGTGAAAGGTGGTGAAGAAAACCTAGTTATCAAAGAGGATGAGCAAAGGAAACGATGGGTTGACGGCTTCAAGAAACTCTTGAATCGACTACCACCACCTGAAACTCGTCCAGAAATATTCTCAACAACCACAGGATTACCAGTGAACACAGACAAAAGCAGAAGTGAAGTCCTGAACACCATAAAGTTGGTAAAAGCTGGAAAAGCAACAGGACTGGATGGAATTCCTCCAGAAACACTGAAAACAGATGCAGAGACAACAGCGGACATGTTCACTCCACTACTGCACAAGGTTTGCCAGGAAGGAAGGGGGGAAAGATACCTGCCTCCCAAACAAGGGTGGCCTACGTCTTTGCAAGAACTGGTGCGGAATCATGCTCCTGTCCACACCAAGCAGAATATTAAGCCACATCATCCTGGAGAGACCGGAAAATGCTCTGCATTCAGAGTTACTATCGGACCAAGCTGACTGGCTTCAGGAAAAACAAATCCTGTGCGAATCAAATTGCAACGCTACGCATAATCACAAAACAGGACATAGAATGGCAGTCAACACAACTCAACCTCAACTTCATCGACTTTAAAAAGGCCTTCAACGGCGTCGACCAACAAGTAATTTGGCAACTACTTCAACACTGCGACTTGCTACAAACCTTTATCAACCTCATTCAACAGCTATCTGCCATGCTATATGATCCTACATGCCAAGTGATCCATAATGGAAAGCTCGATGATGCTTTCGAGGTGAAGATAGGAGAAAGACAAGGTTGCCTACCACCACCGATGATCTTCTTGATTGTGGTCGACTGGACTGGACCATGCGGCAATTCTTGAGGAGTGAGAAGGTGGAGATACGCTGTTTGACCAGTGAAAAGAGCCTAGAAGATTTGGATTTTGCCGACGATAATTCGTGTCTAATGTTGCACAAGCTTGAAGGTTTACAGGCGGAGAGTAACAAGTTGTCGGAAGGGACGGGGAAGGGAAGACGGGACTTCAGATGAACTTTGAGAAGACGGAGATGATGAAGATACTCAACGAACAACAACAACAGCAAGCACCACTCACCATGAACGGGTGACATCTAATTTACTTTCGGAAGCAACTTTGCTGACGTTGTGCATTAACCCTACTACACTGAATTATGTGATGCCTAGGTATAGCTTGGTAAACTGATAACTCACTTTGGGAATCTTCTTTCTATTATTGTCCGGGGATACTATATTATCAAGTCTACTAACTCTTGCTGTGTGTAAGCGTAGGACAATTACGTACGCGAACAAGAGCCCGAACAATAACCTGCATTACTGAAAGTAGCTGCATTTCAAAACAACACAGATAGAGAAATTCAAAAAGTTAAAATTGTTTCCACAAATAATTGGGATTTAAGCGAACAGTTTAATGAATACTACGGTGAGCAAGGTTTCCAGGACGATCATTCATGAATCACCAGCATCATTGTGATTAACTCTGAATAATATCGTTTACATTTTCCATTGATAAGATCTCAACGTCTTAAGGATTCCATTCAGATCATCCATAATTTACCTACCGGTAAAACGAGATTATTAAGACTTTCCATTGCAATTCAAGGGCCATTTGAGTGAACAAAGAATTCTCTTTTTATAACTTCTCCTGTTTTTACACTTACACGCACATACGCTTATATGCATACCTTATCACCTTTTTTATATTTTCATACAGTTTAGAAAGTCAAGTCGGCAAAATTCTTTTGTGAGCGTTAATGGAATCAATTGTTACTGGATTTCACTGCAAAATGATTGATTATCCAAACAATTATATAGCTTGAGTAATGCTATGAGATGATAGTTTAATCAAACAATAAGGTGTTTATGAGAGTTGAATGAAGTGAACTAAGAAAGATAATATGATGCACTATAGTTTGGTAGAATGTTAATCATGTTGGGGGCAAAATAAGCCAAACAGACTTTCTCAGCTGTATAATATTATTCAAAAACTGATGAACGAAACTTTAATACTGTTGACATACAATTCCTTAATTTTTATGAACAACTATATAGCTTTAAGAAGAAGTTATTGAAAAGGATATTCTTTATTCACTCGAACGGCTTCTGCAACAAGATCACAATGACTTAATGGACGGTTGAAACATTTCGGTCCAATCATTCTCAGTTTTCCTCTAGCCTAATCCTAATCCAATCAGCTGTGTGCTTCAGAAAAGAAATTGGTTAAGCATGTGCAGCATATCCAAGTAACGATAATCAAAGCACATTTGCGTCTTAAGAAACTGACTTACTTTATTAGCATCACCATAAGCCCAATCATAATATTCTGTACTGCATGTTCTCACGAAAGTACAGCGGTTACGCAGAAATGCACATGACAGCAGCAGCAGACTTCAGTAAACATCCGAATACTAAGCTCACTACCATCTGAGTTGACAACATCCTGATAGCCCCTATGACACCATGTAAGTTGCCAGAAGTAATCCTAGGTATTACAATAAAATCCTTTGGTATTTCTTTCGCAAATGGTTGCCGCTTCAAACTTCTCAAACTGGTTAAATTCCATCCTGAGTTTAAATATATGATAAATGCTGGGTGCAAAAACATATGTCTATGCCTCACTGCCTGGCGAACGAAGAAGGTGTAGCGGATATAATTCGTTTCGAGAATGGAATATATGTCAGGTTAGTTGCAGGTTAGTTTTTACAAGTTCCAGTAAGCTATCAAAGCACCATGAAATAAGAGGCCATGAAGCTATTTCAGCCTAGGTAAACCGGTTTCGCTTGCTCTAAGATGATTTCGCTCTTCTCTTATAAACTAGATTGTCTGATGATCGAGATGTTTTCGAGTGGACTACACTTGATAACTAAACCGTTGTTAGTCCAACTAGCACACGCTAGTCTTCATTCCTGAAAACTTCAAAAAAGAAGCAGTCTGGTTTCATTGTTTCCCTGGTTTCAAATTTGCAGGAGCGTTCAAAACTTTATTAAAACCTTTGAGATTAACATGTGTTCCATTAAAGAGGCATTCAATATGGGGAAAATCAGCTTGGAATGTTTCACAAATGTGTATTACTTCAAGCTGCAACACTTTGGAGCAGTACAGAGGTATTGGGAGTTATGAGAAGACTAACAATGAGGCAGGAATACTTCATGAGGACCCAAAACAAGTAACAACTGAATAGCACCCATATGTCCATGGAAATTTGTCCTGAAATTCTCACTTAGCGTTTCTAGATACTAGTTGTCAAAGGTTTTCAGATGCTTATCTCTAAGGATAATGTTCTCACTTATTATCTGTTAGATATCGAATACAAACTGAACTGGCAAGAGAATGCTAGTTTTCTTCTTACAAGTGACCGAAGAGACTGCTGATAGAATTATGGAGTCAAAGTTAGCTGTTTACAGAACACTTATTAAAATACTAACTCACCTTTGACCTTGTGGTATCTAACGCGAAGTAACTATATGAGATTCATTTATCTTCCTAGGCGAACCTATCACTCAACAAATATGCAGAAGGAAGTGGGGATGGATTTGGGACTGTGTATGCACTGAGAAGGCCGACTGGAGATATCACGCGTCAGGCCTCAAGTGGAACCCTCATGGGAAGCGACTAGTTGGGCGTCCCAGTTGAGGGTGACATGGAGGAGATCATGTGAGGAGGAAATGATAGGTTGTGGGCTGTTATGGAGCCAGGTTCAAAAGATTTCAGAGAACAGAGCGCATTGGAGACGTGCTACTGAAGCCCTATGTTCCACTAGGAACTCAAGGGACAAATAATGATAATAATATCTTACTATGCACACAGCGGCCAAATACTGCATCTTTTTCTTGTTTTCCCTTCATTTTGTTTCTTATGAAACCTTTCTTTAAGTAGTTTGCGAAGTAAAATACAACCGTTTCGTATTTCGTGTTCATGTTAGCTTCAAACTAACCATCTAGGTACTTTGTTAGATGTTTTATCAGTTCCCTCTCTACTTCACTTATTTTCATTGACTTCGTGAAATTTGAAGGCATAATCTTGCTAAATGTTGTCATCATGTATTTGGTATTTACGTTACCGTTAGATCACGTATCAGTTCACTGTCCCTTCCTCATCTCAACCACTTTGTATTAATAATGAAAACGAACAGCGAAAATCTGACACCAGCATACCGTTTTTAACTACAATATACATCCTGGACTGATAAGTTTTATAAACTTATTTGGGTGAATAACATGAAATACCAAGTTAACAGCAACTTAAGGTGGGTTTCTATGGTTGTTATCGAGAATTTACATTTTTTTAAGACATGCTGTAATAAGAGAGTCCATTAAGGTTTAAGATAAGCACGACTGTTTTTTCGAAAACTTTCATCACCACCACTCACTTTATATAAATTAGACCATCCGCTGCATGGTAACTAAGCCTAAAAGTCCCGACAAAGTGTATATATTTACAATATTAGGAAACAAGTGTGATTCAAATATTAAGGGGTGAATACCCTGCCAGCCTTAAACTTTTTGCAGCTAGATCAACCCCAGTTTGGTCAAAGTTAAAATAACTCAGTCGGGGGCTAGAGATTCTAAGTGAAGAACAATATCATTCTGTCATTTGAACTTTAGATGACAGTAGCAGTCGGCAACTGTAGCGAAACGTCCCATCTCACCATAATAAGAATCGAAAAAGCTGAACAACGACAGCAGTAACAATAAACATAGTACAGAAACTGTCATAACATACACGCAATAATTAAGTGCAGAGGAATGAGACTCCGCTATTTACATAAAATTTCAAACTATGCAGAGAAACATGAAGTAGACATTCCCTATTACTCACTCTTTCTTCATGTAGGACCGGCTGCAAATAAAAATTCGAATGTGAATGGTGGCGACTACTAGCTCCCGGTGCTTTGTAGAAAAGTAGTGAATAAGAACTTATCCGCTGATCCAAGTCAAGAAACAGACCATGTTCTTTATTTATGATGTTAATAACGACAGAATTCCATTAATACTAACACAACGGTTACCGATACATCCGTACATACGGCCCAGCAACAAAACATGCAAATAACGTGAAACTGAGACTTAGTAGAAGGTAGAATGATGAATATTCAGTCAGGATATCCTGACATATGTAAGGGTATGCAAAAATAAATAACACATGAGGGTTGCACCATAAAAGTAGTCGGATTTCACTCATTTTTAAATGACTGCTACACTATTCAATCAATAACTTGCATGTATTATATATGACATTGCACTGTGCTACCTCTAAAAATATAATGGATATAACTCATTAATCAAGACATTATAGAAGCAGAAAGTACGTCTTCAAAAAGCACTACGTAGATCAAAAAATTCATTTATGTGTTTGCGACCCAATTCACTTACGGATAAGGCTGGCTTCATTGAAGCAACACTTTACATTGCAAATCCTAGTGAAAACAGACAAACAATTCAAATGTGCTGCACAAAAGTCAAAAAAGTAAAACGTCTATTCGTATTCAATATCTAATGTCGATGTCACCACTCTCTGTAAAACAGTTGATCTTTCAAGCTCTTTTATAGGTTCGGTGAAATGGTTTTTGATTTCTCCTGAATTCTAATACAGTACTAATGATACCTGTTGTACTCAGTTAACGTTTATTTTTTGTTAGGGTAGGGGGAGATGCTTACTTTTTCTTGAAAGCATGCTTTTTCCAAGATCTCAGAAAAACCGTTTTACGAGACGGCCTTTAAGACCTTACAGAAGGAAATAAATAGATTTTGAGGGCTACTGGATTTGAGCGACTTAGGACAGAAACGAAAAATAGTAGTAGGATAGGAGTAATGATGACAAAGGGAATCTGGTAAACTGTGCGGTCAAACGGGTTAAGATGGGTGAGTTAATATGAAGCGGTTAGAGGTTTGAGCTGTCTTATCAAAAAAGGTGGCAAAAAGAGAGAATCGACACCGTGACTTAAGGCGTTCAGTGGACTATTAAGATACCAGTTCGTCTCTTCTGTCTTATGCGTATCCTAAATACATATAAACACTATAACACCGCTTATTAATACAAGATCTCAAAAGTTACCGACAGATAAATCAGTCGTCAATTCAGGTGTTAGTGCATCTCAGAGGCAGCAGACCTAAGTAGAGAAGAGGTGATCGTATCTGAGCTCACTTGAATACTGCAGCAGTAACCACCGGATAAATCCAACTACTCAGGATATCGTAAGCGGTCACTATGACGCCATATTTGTCGCGGCAATCAGGAGTGTACTGATTAAAACCACCCAGCAAGTTTACACATTGCTTTCCTTAATATTCTTTCTTCAAAGTATCGGTAATATATCCATAAGCGATCAGGGAGTCCCATCATGAACCTCTAGTTTAAGTGGTATTTATGTCCCTTGACAAAAAGAGCTCCCACAAAACATCAGATGACTGGCTTTGCCCAAGTCGCTGTAATACGTAGATCTTCTCGACATCTGCTTGGTTTGGCCAGGCATCCAGGTTTTTCCCAAACAGTGTATGGGTACGCCGGTACCGCAAGATAGGCGCAGGACTCTCAACGACTCAGGATGATGAAACCCATCGTATTTTGCTCACAGTTAGATGCTGACTGGTTGTCTTAAGCCAATCTCCTTAGTGCCTCGACGATATCTCACTACTATCAATGGCTTAGTGTCAACAGCCCAAAACAGGAGTTAATATCTCAGACCTCAAAGAAGGTAGTTAATAAACAATGACGATAATAAAGGCTCCGGCTGGCCCCTTCTTAAATGATGAGGAATGACGTTATACAGGTGTCGCATAATCTTTTGACAACGCAGATACATTTTTAGCCTCTGAAGTAATCCTCTTAGGAGACAATTAGCTTTCAGTACCCAAAGAAGCGACTTCACGACGTAATAAACTACTAGATGATATGCAGAGAATTATTGGCAAGTCACGATTCTCCCCGAGGAAAATCGGTTGGGCTTTCAATATGCAGAACTCAAATAAGTTAAAGATTCGTTGCACTATCCGTGAGCTGTGTGGCCCACCACGCCAGAAACTCCAACACGACCTGTATCGAGCAGATGGAATAATATGTTACCGAAAAGGGTCTGAGCTGCTGAGGGGTTATAAAAAGTTTGAGCCTTGTAGATTCGGGAGAATCTTAGGCACCTAAATCCCACTAAATCTTCAGTAATTGAGAGTGTTCTATTGACATTACCCAAAGAGTGTGTTACTGCCGTGTCTGTCCCACTGCCAAACGTTTTCAGTTATTCGCTTCTCTGGCGCTGGTTATCCTATGAGTGGCGATCACCCCTTCACTGAACTCCTTGCCTCCAAGCATGGCCTACGTTCCTCGTCTATCCTTGTGTAAAAATTACTGAAGGGGTATTAGATCACTTTTATCGTGATCATTTATCTAAGAACCCGATTCTGCTTGACTATCACCAACAGATTTTGCCTCGCATGCCACACCATCAACCGGTCTATAGCTTGAAACAGGTGGACTTTCCTTTGCGGGCAGGACAAATACTGGCCCATTTTATGTCTCTGTGGTGCTGGTCAGCCTATATGGTGATATGCGGTGTGAGAGGCCTCAGCTCAAAGGCGTGAATGGAAAGTAACTCAGTTGGTTTAGACCTCGCCTCACTAACTGCTGACAGGTAGTTACGGCTGACCACTCTCAGACTAAGTGGTTCTCACTTATCTGTGGGGTGCTTGAAGTTTCGTCATTTGCTAACTGCTGGTTACTAAGCTCCTGAAAATAACACACCTGAAACCTCGAAAGCCTTGGCATAAAGATTATCTCAAGATTTGGATTGACGTATATTTCTGTCTTCCAGCAGTAAGTATATGGAATCCAGAACCAAACCAGTTGAGGCCAGCTCTCTTTCAACACCATGGAGCTCAAGATTGTGGTGGTAGGAGATTAGAGATCTTATTCTAGTTCTTGCTACCAGTCAAACATTGAAGATCTTAGGGTGATACTCGGAGATATATTGCAGTTTCTGGCCTTCTTCGATTCTCACTGGGCGAGGCATGAAGTCCTGGAGTTTCTGCTTAGAGATCTAAAAGGATCAACCTAGAGTTTATTTACATCAGTATATTTTCGTCTACGCCAAGAATAAAGTTGCTTTTTTATGCCCCCCCAAACGACATTAGACATGGTTACTATGGAATGGTTTTGAAAAAGAGGCAGTAAGCTAACCATGGTGAAAACCCAAACTAGCCCCTTTTACTTTGCAGTCGGCGAAATACAGGCCAATTTCAGGCTCACTGTACCGTCAAAATGTCGTCTACGGTGTCTTGCATCTTGACAGATTTCTCTTGGGATTCCACTTTCCACAAATGAGGTATCGATATGTAAAAACAAAGCATGAGAGGGCACGAACAAAAGCCTTTGCCAACTTCTGTATGACCAAGCTCACCAAGCTGCGGGATTACACATCCGAGAAAGCTTATACGGCTGCTTTTCATGCTTTTGAAAGAGGTCATGTCAGAAGCTAGTAAGGCCTTTGCTCAGGCTCAGGAAAAATACGTCGACGATAGCACCAGATCTCAGCGTGTTATCCACTTGTCAAGGACCACCATACGTTAGCGAACACCAGACTTGCTCCTTTCCAAGCGCAGCTAGGCCTTAAGTGTCGCATCCTTTCGATGCAGTTTCTTTCTGACATGGTGATCCGCTCGCTTGTTTATCATCTTCAGTGCAGCCGTGGGTAACGCTGTGGGTAAATAGGCAAATAAACAAATATTTTAATCTCACATTATGAATGCAGCATCAGAGAAGAAGGTTACAGGCATCATCACACTGATATTTGTTGAAAAATCTGCAAGATCTTGGTGGTCCTAAGTAGTGCAGAAAGTAGGTGCTCGAACTCTGTCAGGGCATCAAAAAAGACTACTAGCTGTAAAACGAGCAGAAAATATCTCTTTTCGGTACAGACATGGTGTCTGAGTTTAGTTTGTTTTCTGTCATATTTCTCACATGGTGTTTCAAGTTTGTGTTACAAGCAGCTGATACGTTTGACTCATCCTCATAACGCTACGTAACTGCAGGTTAATATCCGTTTTACCACAAATTCGTGTACTCATAGCCGCAGGGACCAAAAAACCCACACTGAAGATTTCGGGAACCGGTAAGTTCCCGCGTAATTATGTAATCCAAATGAGTATCTATGTTCAAGCACTTCTCACTCTTCAGGTATTACCATTCACCCCAACATAACTTTGCGCAATTAAAATCAGATGTCGTAGTGCAAAAAACAAACACTGAAAAGCAGCAGACAAATGGCAATGGGTTTCACATACTGTTCACGCTAAGGTATCCAGCATTATCAAGAGGGTATATTCGCTGTTAAATGAAGTACTTGAGAAATCCGTTGCTTAACACTGCTGCTAACACGTTGCCCTTAGGGTCAGTAGGTGAGTTGATCTCGTAAATTTAGTTGTTTGTCCAGGTTTTTTCGCCGCTGCGACAGTCCAGGAACTCGAGTGATTCTAGGATCAATGAATGCTAACTTACTGACAGAGTCAAATGAACGAAAGCAGGCGGTAATTCCTACTTATTGGACAATAAATTTCCTGGCGGCACAGTTTCTTTCTTTTGACTAACAATGGGATGTTGAGAGCTAGTAACATATATTCCTCACTTGATTCCATTTGTCACCGTCAAATTCTTTCACATACGGAGCCCACTCCCTGCTAAAGTGAAGGCCTTCAACTCAATCTCTGAATTTATCCGGTTACCAGTTGGCTTCTTATCATCTGACAAAGTACCCGGCTTGCCCGGTGCAGCAACACTATCCTCTATGGTATTTCATATCATGGGGTTCCTAATGTATAATAAGACATCCACCACACCCACACTGGCCTTTCATCCGAAATGCTGAGGAGAAACCATAAAGTAACGGCATATTCTGCCCTACCCAACACAGGGACCACAAATAGAAGTTCTAAGCCACGTGACAGAATAAAAGTTGTGTTCTTGAGTGGTTAGCACAGCAAGCATGTGTAATTGACGCCATGGCAAAGAAGTTAAATGAAGAAAAACATGAATACAGGCAACGCACTCTCTGTTGGGATTCTTGCTTTTTTCTCTGCCTGCTGCTTTGAGTTTGTCTTTCTCTCGCCGTAGAAAAGCAATTCATTTCTAAATGTTGGCCTGGTTGCCATCGAAAATTGATTATTTCAGGAGCAGACCTTGTCTGAAACTGTCCTCCATGTCCTCCGAATTTGTTGCTTCTGGATGCTGGAGTTGAAAAATGCAGATATTTACCCTCAGCCATAATATTTGGCGAGATTATGAACCTTTGATTTGAAATGGTATTAACGCACATGAATTATAGTTTGAAATCGTCAATGGGGTACAACAAATAAACAACTCCTTTCAAGAGGTTTGCGGAGGTTTATCAATTGGTTTTAGGTTGGAAATAATCTTGGGCTTACACCAGTGCCCCCAGATTTCCAGCGTTCATCTGGCTGATGTCAGCCCATAGTGAGTTTCAACCCGAAATAAACAACTTGTGTAAATATTCACTCATGAACGTTTTGTCATAATCCCAAGCAAAAAGTACAAACTGTTACAATGGAGGCATTAGCTCCAAGCTGTATTTTTCTCTAGGTAATACATGTTATGTCCAGACAAACCGTAGTTTTTTTAACACCAAGACAATACTTTCACTCTTATGACTTGCAAAGTCTTGCATACCTACCCTGCTGGGACGTTCCAGCACGTAAACATGCGGCATTTTTGTCTTCTGGAGACGCAGTAGTCTGGGATTGAGGCTACCTGCCATAAAGATACATGTAGTTTATATAGTAACCCACTCATAATAATAAAAATGGAGTGTGCCTGTATAGTCAAGAAGAAATATTACCATTACTGTTGTCAATGAGGGTTTCTAGATGATGTGGGCTTTAGAAATTTTAGCCTGACTCCTTCGTCCGTTTGCGTTCTGAATTCCAGGTAGTTCAGTTCATTTTCATTATAGTCTGTTTCCTTCATGAATTAGTGATGCCTTCACGCTGCTAATATCTGAACTTTTGGTAGAATGAAAAACAACAAAAACTGGTGTGGCTTCTGCACCCTTATGTTTGAAAACTGTTCCTATCTTAAGAGGTCCTGTTGCCTCCAGTCTCACTGGCGGTATTAGTAGTCCCTTTCATAACGCAGTCGTATAATGTGGAGTTAAGCTATCTTATGAACGTAACCAAAGTGTTTGGCTCACGTGCTTCCATAGGTAAAGTGTTTGATAGCTAGCCATATCTTATCACAAAGAAGAAATGCTAAATTGCCACTGTTGCGGTTGCGTTTCCTAACCGTAGCCGGCTTTATTTTTGAATCACGTTTCCATGCATGTACTTTAACCTGGTCTGATAGGCAGACTATAAAACGGTCTTTGCTCACACGAAGTGACAATACCCGTAGCCATCTTCACTGCTGTCGTTTAGCGAAATGGCTTTTGCCTAATATATATGACCAACAATATCCAAACCTCTGCTCGCATCAGAAGGCCTTATACCACACGACGACTTATTCTTTCTAAAATTTCTCAACAGATCTGAGAAAAATCACGTTCAGATGCTTCCTCTAGAAATGGCATGTTTCGTACAATTCACCATTCCAAATGTATTACCATCGTCATTATTATTATCATTACCATTAGGTTCAGCGTGAGCCTACGTACCACCGCGGCCCGGATACTAGGGCGCCGCATCCGGTAGCATACTTTACGTTTTTACCGGTGTTGGGTATTCTAATTGCGAAAAAGCTCAGTACTTCTTCGACTTTCTGTTTCTCTGCAACCTGCTGTAGACAAATCAGCAATATTTGATTTCAGTGGGGTTAATGAACAACTTCAGAACAGTTGATATGGAAATAAACTTACTCAGTGTACTTGGCTGTTGCTTCTACACCAGTGTTCTGCTAACAGAACTAACATATATTTCTCAATTATTCCTGACTTACGTGTGTTGAAAACTACAAAATGGTTAATGATGCTTGGTAGTGTTATTAGTACTATTTTCCACTTGGGTCTCTAGTGGAACATAGGGCTCCAGTGGCACGTTGCCACCGCACTCTCTTCTCCGTAGTATTTCAAACCTGGATCCACGACTACCAAGAATCTTTCACTTCTTCCTCAAACGATCTCCCCCATTTTACCATCGGACGCCCAACCACTCGCTTCCCACGAGGGTTCCCCTTGAGGGCCTGGGGCGTGGTGTCCCCAAACGGTCTTCTCAGTGTATACCCAATCCATCTCCACTTTCTTCTGAATATTTGTTGGGCGATAGGTTGTTGGTTGGTCTGTTGCTAGCCAGCCAGAGAACCTGTTGCTGATTGGTATTATTCTGGAAATCCGATCTTCAGTGTCGATTGTAGGCGGCTGGTGATGAATGTCTGTAGTTTGTTGGAAATCCCTTTCTGACGCGCCAAGTCTCTGAAACATGTAGAAACACTGACTTGACTGAATTAGTGTTGGAAATCCGGATCATGTTCTCTGTGCTGAGCGAAGTGGAGTTCTATAGATCTCTACATCGATTTCAGATTAATCAAAGCTTATCTTGCTTCTCCGATAGTGGCTTTGACTTCCTCATCTGCACCTTTGCCGCCTGTACTCGAAACAATGCTACGTAGGTAGTAGGCGAAAGAGACTACTTCCTTTACATTTCACTTCTTGATGGTGAGCGGTGCTTGCCGTTGTTGTTGTTCGTTGAGTATCTTCATCACCTCCGTCTTCTCAAAGTTCATCTGAAGTCCCGTCTTCCCTTCCCCGTCCCTTCCGACAACTTGTTACTCTCCGCCTGTAAACCTTCAAGCTTGTGCAACATTAGACACGAATTATCGTCGGCAAAATCCAAATCTTCTAGGCTCTTTTCACTGGTCAAACAGCGTATCTCCACCTTCTCACTCCTCAAGAATTGCCGCATGGTCCAGTCCAGTCGACCACAATCAAGAAGATCATCGGTGGTGGTAGGCAACCTTGTCTTTCTCCTATCTTCACCTCGAAAGCATCATCGAGCTTTCCATTATGGATCACTTGGCATGTAGGATCATATAGCATGGCAGATAGCTGTTGAATGAGGTTGATAAAGGTTTGTAGCAAGTCGCAGTGTTGAAGTAGTTGCCAAATTACTTGTTGGTCGACGCCGTTGAAGGCCTTTTTAAAGTCGATGAAGTTGAGGTTGAGTTGTGTTGACTGCCATTCTATGTCCTGTTTTGTGATTATGCGTAGCGTTGCAATTTGATTCGCACAGGATTTGTTTTTCCTGAAGCCAGTCAGCTTGGTCCGATAGTAACTCTGAATGCAGAGCATTTTCCGGTCTCTCCAGGATGATGTGGCTTAATATTCTGCTTGGTGTGGACAGGAGCATGATTCCGCACCAGTTCTTGCAAAGACGTAGGCCACCCTTGTTTGGGAGGCAGGTATCTTTCCCCCCTTCCTTCCTGGCAAACCTTGTGCAGTAGTGGAGTGAGCATGTCCGCTGTTGTCTCTGCATCTGTTTTCAGTGTTTCTGGAGGAATTCCATCCAGTCCTGTTGCTTTTCCAGCTTTTACCAACTTTATGGTGTTCAGGACTTCACTTCTGCTTTTGTCTGTGTTCACTGGTAATCCTGTGGTTGTTGAGAATATTTCTGGACGAGTTTCAGGTGGTGGTAGTCGATTCAAGAGTTTCTTGAAGCCGTCAACCCATCGTTTCCTTTGCTCATCCTCTTTGATAACTAGGTTTTCTTCACCACCTTTCACTGGTCTCATCTGAGTTCATCTCTTCCCAGATAGTGACCTGGTTATTTGATATGATGTTGTCATGTGTCTCCTACCTGCAGCCTGTTCTGTTTCACTTGCAAGTGTGTTGTAGAAGTGTCTTTTGTCTTTCCGTGCACTCTCATTCACTTCTTTGTCCAGTGTAGTGCTTTATACACTGCATTCAATTCCTCCTTTCGTTGTTCATCTTTGCACTGCTTTATCTTATGCTTCACCATCACCACCTTCCTCTTCCTCCTCTATCAGCTTCCATGTCGAGATCCGTCGAGGTCCATTCCTTGACTTACCGCTTCTTCTTCCTTCCTAACACGGTTATGCAAGTTTCTTTCCACATCTCTTCCACGGAATTCCAGTGTTCTTCCACTCAGGTTTATTCCGCGATGTTGTTCAATATCTTCCGTTTTGTCCTGATGACTGACTGATGTCAAGATGTCCTTTGTAGTTTTGTCCTTCAGTTCGGTTTCTGTTTTGGGTGGGTGTGGAACTTGAACTGTGGTCTATCACAAGCTTCTTCTTTGAAGGCTCTCAACTTGATTTTGCAGGTAGGTTTCTTGCCCTAGATAGTGGGTGGTGTGAACCTACATCTACTCCTCTCCTCGATCTCATCTTGTGTCCAGTAGGCTGCGTCTCCACTTGCTCAAAATTGATGTGTATTCAATCTGACTTTTAGTGTGTCCTGGTGCCTGATGAAATCCATGTCGCTGCCTTGTGAATATCTGCGTGTTCGCACACGCTGCCTCTATTCACCGAATTGTTGAATGCGCAGAAGTCTGCAAACAGTTCTGCATTCTCGTTCATTTCATCGAGTGGCCTCCATATTACCTGAATATTTATTATCTGTGGACGAAATGCTCGTCCTAGACCTTTCTGCTAGCCAAAAGCAAGTAAATTGGCATGATAAATATGCGCAGAAGTCTGCAAACAGTTCTCCATTTTCACTCATCATTTCACCCAGTGCTTCTCGACCCATGATCAGTTCTCTCCCCGTGTTGTCTGCTCGCAGTTTGGCATTCATGTCGTCCATTGGAATTTCGATGTCGGCAACCGGGGCTGGATCTTGTTCATTACTGATTGCAGTTAGCTGTAGAACTCCTCCTTCTTCTCCTGATCTGCGTTATTTGCAGGTGCGTGGTGTAGCACTGTATATTGTGACTTTCCTTCCTTTTGAGTTGAATCATGCTACCATGATCCTGCAGGAGATCGGTTTCCACTGCATGAGAGAGAGAGAGCCTTCGATGCTCTTGTGAGGGGGACATCATGATGGCCACTCCGAAACCAGATGAGCTCGTGGTTGTCGTCTGGTTGACAATATCGGAGTAGATTACTGACTTTCCAGTTTGTATTTTCGAGAGTCTACTTCCATTCCATCTTCTCCCGCGGATTCTCAGCACTTCTGTGCTATATCTTCTCATTTCTTTGGCAATCTGTGCAGCTTTACCGGCTTCAAACATTGTTCAGACATTCCATGTCCCCATGCTTACGTTTGCTATCATCGAGAGAATCGGAGACACATCGGCTAATTTGCCTCTCGAAGGCATTCACCAACCGGCGTCCTTCCATCTTCCCGATTTCAACGAGGAATAAGTTTGTTTTTATCGGTATACTTTTCTGTACTTTGAAGTTTTTTAGTGATTGGGTTGGTTTTATGGGGTAGGGTTGCTAGTCTTCTGTTCAATCTTTCCTCTTTGTTAGGGCTTAGTACCAGCTAGTAAACCACTGCCTGGCTGCGGGAAATATATCTATCAATCAACTGCTGTAAAATTTCTGGGGGTTCCTGCGGGTGACACACTTGAAACCTCTTTCTGTTTTCTCCTGACGTCCAACAAGGGTACTGACTCGAGGTTGATCAGAAGTGAAAGTATCATAACCCATCACACTGCTGATATTCCTTCTGGCCTTGACCTACTACTCTTAATCTTTGATGATGTTCGTCAACTCGGAATGCACACTATAAGTTGAGAGCAGGTTCAATGATCCGCTTCACATCATTCACATTTTGGATGTTTTACCGTGGCACCCCGTTCATGAAGAAGTTTTCACAGTCTTCTCTCCTCAAACCTTCAAAAGAAGTTTTGACATGTACGCAGTGTTGTTCAGCGTAGATGAACTGCGTACGAGAAGCGAGCCGTCGTCTCAAAGTTTGTGATTCCGGTTGCGTTACAAGCGCCTCATACTTGGCCAGCTTTATGTAAATTGTTGTGCCCTACCAGTCAGCACCTTTCCGACCTGCAAGCACCGATAAAAAGGATTACTTGGTAAACACCTTCTATGGTAGAAAGTGTGCCTACAGGCGGTTTACGTGCTAGTCACAGGTGCTACCTCAAATCCTCTGAGTAGCACGTAACGAAGATACGACTTTTCGGAGTTCCAAAACCCAAAGCAAGAACCAACCAAATCCAAAACAATCGGTTGCCAAAAAAAGCGAATGTATGTTCAAACAGTAAGTGAGCCCTGCGAAAATTGTCCTTTACAACAAAACATACGTACGAAACCTAGTTACAAACATTCAATTTTGACGGCCATCGAAGTTTCTATCCAAAAACGAAATACAATTGTAACACTAATCGAAACAAGTGGTTAAATACGGCTGAAAAGCAAATTGAATGAAGCTAAACAAAGTGAGTGATTTTGAGTACATTATAAGAACAAATCAAAACACATTCAGCAGTCCTCCATCACAGAACTTTAGTTTCTTTTCACAATCATTGGCATCCAACAAAATTTATCACATTCGACAGGCGGACACAAGCATAAATATATTCCTAAGCGGTCCACAGGGCATACAAAAGTACGCCTGGGAATCCCCTGCACCAAACTTCCCGACGGCTCTCAGGACTTACAACAATACGTCTGAGGGTTCATTGCCGATCACTTTTCATCCGACGCCTCCAGGAGGAACCTTACGAGTGTCTCCAAGGTGCCTTTCCTTCATTGTTTTTAATCTTGCCTTTCTAGCTGACCTGCCTTCACTGCACACCACCCACTGTGCTGGTCCAAAAGGCCCGTTATTCCTATCCTCGATGTCCGACACTATCATGACTGAGTCACCCACTTGGACGTTTCTCTCAGAATTCGTCCACCTATGTCGTTGTCGTAACAATGAAATACACTCTTTGGACCAAAGACTCCAAAATATTTCTGCAGGATAATGAACTTGTCTTCGTCCCTTGGAAAACCTATAACTTCTGCATGTACCCTTAAACCCTTCTAAGTTGTCTCTCGACAACAGCAACAACTTTTTTGAGGCTGGTGCTGTTAGATCTTCAACCCCGGATGTAGGTGGAACAAATGGGTGGTTGCTGAGTGTACGAATCATGCGTTCCTAAAACCCACCCTAGTAGCTTGCCACCGGTGGATTGGAATGCCAGTCAATCCCTTTGCCAAGCAAGTTACTGTGGACCACTTCCCGTTTCCGTTCTCCAAGTATTCATCCGGCTTATTCTTGGCCCGTACTAAGTTCGATTCCCGGCTTCGTTCACCTGTAAACAGATGCCGATCTCCCAGCCTGGGTGCGAAGTTTCCCTATCAAAAACATAGCGTGACCAGTGGAATAAGGGAATGGTGTTAGAGATGCCATCAGTGGAAGATAAGTAATCTGCATTGAACCTCTCATCACCAACCTCTTTGGTTGCGCTGCGCTGTCCGACACAGGAAGTCTCTACAGTTTTCCTGAGCACATAGTTAGCGCAGAAGGGCAATGAGACCACACCAAATTGATGAACATTCGTTAGCCTTTGGATCCATGTTACTGCGCTTGCCTGGCAAGAAACAAAATGCTGATATGTCATACTCCGGAATAGTGACTTGTAAGAACATTTCTTTTACGTGACTTGCCCTAACGATGACCCCAGCTCCAAATCTCAAGCGTACCCCAGAAAGACTGCCAGCTTCTTTATCCCCCTCGAGTAGATCATTAGTCTTTTCTAATCGTTTTCTTAAACACGCAAGTCTACGTCCGGCCGCTTCATAATTGTCGGGTAGACTAGTCTTGTCAAACCGCCAGGGTAACCCAACCTCGAAATGTCCATCAACTAACCTGGAGGACAGGTCTACAATTTCAATTACCCCTATATCCCCCACTGAAAGCACTACGTCGGAGCTACTGATAATTTTGAACTCATGATCATACAACCTTTCAAGACTGTCAGACACATCACAGTTATTCGGGCATTGGCAAAAGGTAACTTTACGTGAGGACTTATTTTGCTTCGGACCGAATACAACCTAACTTGGGTGAGTCTTTACTCCAAACGGTTGATTTCTATCTCCAGCACGCTGTTCCAGGGCCCAACGCGCATCCGGAACATCACATCCAATTGGGATTCCGATAGTATCACTATGTGGTCAAGGTGGTTTGATGCCCTTCAAATGGCTCCAAACCCCAACCTGCAGTTCAGACAGGGTATGCGCACCTGATACTGGTCAGTAACTAACAGTGTAAGCCCTTCGTACCTTCCCTGAACCCTGCCCGTCCAGCGAGCAGGGCTCCACACTCACTTCCAAGCACCTGTACTGGGAATTCCCAGTGGCCGTGGTCACACTCAGGGAGGACTTCCTACCAATAAGGCCATGATCCTTGACAATATTTTCTAACATCAATGGCGTGTCTGATCCGTTATCCAGTTACGCATACGTTTCAATGCTCCCCTTTGGACCTGTCAGTCTCACCGGGACGATCCCCAAATTCACTTTAAAAGATCTTACTTTCTTCATCAAGTGAGTTACTTATCCAATTACCTTGCATTCAGTGTCTGCCAGGTGCAACAAAGAGTGATGGTTCACCTTGAAATCCTTAAACTTGCATTTAAGTCCTGAATTGCAAGACTTAGCTATGAAGTCCTTCTTTAAACGGTTGTAGCAGACACCAAGTTGTCTGACCACTGATCTCCTTTCGTCAGTCGGCATTTCCAAAAGTTCCGGACATTCGGGTAGACTGTGGGATTCATGACATAAGATGCAACTAGTATTAAGTGTGGCTCCATCACTTATCGAATGAACAGCACCTCCTACCAAGTTGCGGTGCGACCTACTTCTGAACTGTGAGGCAGAACCCATCGCCCGATCACCTTTCAAATTGCGTTTCATCAACAATCCACATCCCGACAGAGCTACTCTGGCTCTCTCCTCAACGAAGCGAACCAAGTCCTCAAATTCGAGTCCCCTCGCAGTGATGAGAATCCTGTCTCCTTCGTCAGCCCATCTACCCTGCAGTCTATAGGTAACCGATCAACAATAGCCTCCAAGTTGGCCGGCGAATTCAAATCCGCGACGTAGCCGGTCTGCAACAACATTATCTGTACATCTCTAAGCCTCGCAGAGAAATTATTCAAGACCTCGACTGTACTCTTCACCTGCTGTCTATTTCTAAGTAAGTCATGAATAAGCGATCGAGCAACCGCATGCTCCTGTCCAAATAAGTCACGAAGGACTTCCTTAGCTCCGTCATATCCCAGGTCAGCGGGCAGTAAACTGCGTGCCTCTATCACTGCCCTTGCCTTCCCTTGACAAAGGTGTAAGAGATAGGACAGCATCTAGCCTTCGTCAGTAAGTTCAGCCTCTATCACACTTCTAAACTGACTCATAAGCAACTGGTAATGACTTGGCTGTCCATCAGAGCGCATCAGTTCTATCCTCGGTAGAGGGATAACGTTTACCATCGCGGTCAAACAATCTCTCAAATTTGACACAAAGTTATGCTGCATATCACGGGGCTCGGATAATCCTACAGCATTCTTAGACCTGGAACGACTGCTTGTCATATCCTCAACCCCTACTGTACCATCAGACGATGCAGCGTTTGATCGTGATTCCTTTTCTAACCTTTTCTCCTTCGACAAAGACTTAGGTGCTTGATAATTAATAGAATTGGGCACACTACATGAACCAGGCATACTGATAACATCCACACTCACTTTGTCTTCTTTATCACCACACAAATCGTTAGAAAATTCCAGATTACTGTTCACAGGTGCAGTTTTTCTCCTGTGTCTAGATTCAGCATTATGAACCCATTTAGCGGATCGATTTCCGCGATCCAAAGACATGTTACGAGGGGCAGAATATTCCAAATAATGAAGCTCGTTTCCGAATCGAAAAGAACCAAATCTTCAGCCAAATGAGCAGACTCAAACTGAAAAACTTGTGTTACGTCAAATCCTCTGAGTAGCACGTAACGAAGATACGACTTTTCGGAGTTCCCAAAACCCAAAGCAAGAACCAATCAAATCCAAAACAATCGGTTGCCAAAAAAAGCGAATGTATGTTCAAACAGTAAGTGAGCCCTGCGAAAATTGTCCTTTACAACAAAACATACGTACGAAACCTAGTTACAAACATTCAATTTTGACGGCCATCGAAGTTTCTATCCAAAAACGAAATACAATTGTAACACTAATCGAAACAAGTGGTTAAATACGGCTGAAAAGCAAATTGAATGAAGCTAAACAAAGTGAGTGATTTTGAGTACATTATAAGAACAAATCAAAACACACTCAGCAACAGGCAAAGCAATTTTTTCAAGAGAATAATTTATTCTTATCTGTTTATCACCTGCTTACTTAGGGACTCTTAGCTTGTAACTGCCAAAGAGCACAAATAGGACGAGAAAATGGTGAACGCTGATGGGTGTATGCCCGTTCGCTAAAACAAGTTCAGATGACTGAGGTCACCAGCCGATTTTATGAAAGAGTATCACGCTCCTATCAATACTTTATACGGTCATTTATTCATTTGAATTTCAGCACTATTTCGGCGCCAAGAAAGTGCACTACTTACATTCACCCTGCCGCTATTCCTAGAGCCAAAACCACATGCAAAGTCAAAAGATCAAATGTTTGAATACCGTTATCTGGGTTTGGAAATAAAACGACTGCAAAGGACTGTGGTCTTTATTTGTCCAGATTGATGACTGAGGTACTTAATGATGATGTGGCGGCCGGCAAACATTCTTGGACAGCATCAGGGCGAGAGAGAACCGTTTCCACGAAATCGTCTGATTTGAACCAAGGATAAGTCCAGTGGGATTCGCAAAGTACGCTCTTTTGAAACGTCCGAGACTAGTGGACGTAGTAGCCACTGAAGCCTGCATGGCAACGGTATCCTCCCAAAATGCCATCGTTCTTGACCTGCCCGACGATTTTGTAGAATAACTGCCCGAGATCTCCTGGTTTGCGTACTTCACTGCGCTAAACATAGCATACGGGGAAGAGGATAAATGATCTCCTTGGGTTAACTTATTCCAGTTTGGCCGACCCTTTCTACCTGGCTATATCAGTTTAGCTGTTCCTGTTGGACAAGGTACAAGGAGCGTGCGATCAGGGAGGCGAAAATCCAGATACAAGAATATATCGTGGCTTAGTTTGGAGAAGGTGAAGCGAAAGTGGTGAAAAAATCTGTCTTAGCCCATCTAGCTAACAGAGCGCATCACATAGGTGCCGACAAAGCTTTCATATACTAAGACTCAAACCCAATGTCGTGAGTAGCTCGCCGAAGACCGCCCACAATGGCTAAGTCTAGTACATTACATCCAAGTAGAACATGTTTAAGGGCTATCCTTCTCTCGGCTTTCAGTAAGCTAAGTGACACTTCCATCCACTGGGTTTATTCCTTTTGTTTTACTACCACATAATTTATCTGCATATACGGCATTTTAATATTCACAGATTTAAAAGGAAAATTCAGCTTCCACACAGTCGCTAAATCTCACTCCATTTTAAAAATGTCACCGCCGCCAAATTGGCTTGTTTTTGCGCCTTACAAACGAGTTTGATGGTTGTAGAACCTGATGATAACTAACTGAAAGGAATAGTCTTCCTTCAGGCAGCCTCCTCGTCGCTGTTACCGGAGTCTTAAAATGTATAAAAGCCCCACAACGTTTTAATTTGTGCTAACAATCACACCACAATTCTTCTTTTCCTACCGACAGTGCCCACATAAAAACCTCCTGCATAACTTGAACCCTGCTAGTTTTCAGTCTGTGATTTATGTGTGACTTGCGGACACAAAGAGAAAATGCTGTGGGGTCCACGCTAGGCTCACTGCCAACATACTGTTTTATGGCCAGTTTGCAGATTCGACCCTCGAAATTGGCGACCGAAGGTTTTCAGCTGGACAAAGTAAGGTGAACGGTACTTTTATTACATACAGGAGTCAGTTTAACCTGAATCACAAGCTAAAGGTACTCAGCAGATGGTGCTTGGAGATCGGATGTACTCTCGAGGCCGAAAATGGATCAAAGACCCGTGTTACAGATGTATTGCTGGCAAGAATGGCTGATAGAACGCTAAGAGGATCAATTCAAGGGGAACAGATACAAAATGGTCAACTGGCTGGCTTCAATAGCTGGGCCCGCATAGGTTGCAGAGGAGATCTAATCATATCTCTTCTGACTTGCATTGGAGGAATTTGAAGTCCTGATGCCTTAAAATTGATTGATAGTGATTCTCACGACGCCCCGTAGGCAAAAGTATAGAGCTAAAACTTGGCTGACAAACCCATATCACCATGTGAAAAAAGATACTCTTCACTGGTCGAAGTTTTAGAGATGATTTTGCCGCTGACACTCCAAGGTGGAGGATATCAAGATCTCTAAGGAAACGTCCACAGCGCCAAGGCTGAGATCGGTTCCTCCTATCACTAGATGTTTTCTGACAACTTGAAGGAAAATCTTTGGCACCTGACCATGTCTACGTACTCATATCATCTCAGCTGGTCTTTTGGATCCAGGTACATGGATCTTTCGATGCGAATTTTATCCAGAAGTGTTGAGAAGCTCTGTCTTATGCGGTTACAAAGATGCACCTACATATAGATAAATAGTGCTACGACTGAACACGTCGTGGCAACGGGTCATTAAGTTCCAAGAAGCTCTCCAGTTAACCCCACTCATAGGTCAAAAAAGACCCTCCAAAGGCTGTACGCTCTCTCGTTTCCTGCATTTTCGAAGCTCTTGACATCTATAGAGAAACATCAGCTTTCTAAACAGAAGAACATTGCTCAGCCCATTCTCCACCTATGGTCTTCGTATTTGGTCTTTGAAGTCACCCCTTTTATTTCACACTGCCCATTTTTACCTAACTTATTATTTGTACTTATCTCCATGCACTTTCAGGACTCACTGGAGTCTCTGAATATTTCATCACGTTACGAACCCTTTTACTCAAACTTGGTAATCTTCGTGCAGCTTCAGTCATCCTTTGGTTTATCTTCAGTATTGATCACAACCTCTATTTTTTACCGATCACTTATGCATACACACCACTTTTGTTGCCATGTTCGACAAACCACTTTTAACCATCAATCACCAACATGGGATAGATGCAATAATTTGCTATTAAGCACTTCTAAGAGTAAAATCTCTGGAAAAAGACTCTTTTATTTTTCTTCCTCCATAACTTGAGCAAGCGGCACAAAAGTGTAGGCGAACCAATTATAAGTGTTCAGAAAGGCACAGCGTAGGTAGTAGTGTGTGTGCATGAAAATATACACACATGGAAGACTTTCGATGGATTTTCCTCTTTATTCCCTTGGTATTTCTTCGTCGACTTCTCACACTGCAGCCAGAATACTTTCAACTGGAATGAAGCCGAAATCAAACCAGCATTCTACTACACACCCAATTGACTGTATTAGCCTCCAAGTGGTCTCTGTGAGGAGATCAAAAAACTTTTAAGACGTAGCTTTCTGGCTAATTTTTAAACATACCTTTGGAAAATTCTCACCTCATCAACACTTGGTCTCGTAAGGGAGACACCAACGCCTTATGGTAGGACGATCAGTCTGATGCAGGGTTCACTTTATCATACGAGGTTGGCTGCTTCACAGCTGTCAACCTAAAGCCCCTTCTATGAGGACAGTAATGTGGATCAAGTGAACCAGACATGCAATTACTCCGCCAACCGAACAAGATTTTCAGAAAGAATGGCAGCCGTGGGGGTCTCAGAAATGGAAAACCTATTTGAACGGAGAAGCGAAAGTAACGTTCGCTTTAAATTTAACTGGTGTTCAGAAAAACCGATTCTACTACTTCTGAATTGCTGTTCATAAATATTCGAATACTTTTATGAGATCAAGAACAGATGAATACGAACAATTAATGTATGCTTGACGTGCCTCAGTTTTACCTAGTTGGTTTAGCAGCCAGCTTACGAAAATTGTAGGGGTTGTCACCACCACTACATACTGACGATTGCTTGTTGCACAAAACTTGCTCACTGACGTGAAAGCCAACTGAGCTAGGAAAAGATGAATGTCTGAGGGGAAAGTTGCATACGGTGTGAGGGAACAAGAGTGTGGCCGGCGAGCCCTTTATGTAGGAGGAACGCGGGGTGGGTTTTCGTAACTTCAGTGCAATGACCACACTGCGTTAAGTGGACGGGTTGATTAGGCAACCAACAATAAGCATCTGTGAAAGCATGTCGGCTAAGTCATTCAGGCCAAACATTCCATAATACACCGAGTACAATCTTGGTAGATCTCTCCCCTGGCAATCATCTGTACCCTTGGCAAGGCTATGAATTACGTATCGAGGGATCTATTTGGGCCTGAAGTTAATTTCAGAGTACGTGGCACTAAGTAATGATGAGTTGGAATGGTGCTTCCAATTGGCTTTCGTTCACAAATGATGCTCTCACGTTCACAGTAAACGTATTTCGAAGTCAGACCTAAACTCAAAGAAGTGTATCTCAGCAACTCAGTCCAAGTCACGAAAAAAATAATTGACGTTGACTTTCGAGTGGGTTCAAATTTCAAGTTTCTTTCACTTCGTCTCATGTCGGAGTCCCTTACTGACGGTCAGTGGGTGACAGGTAGGGCTGAGTCGAATGAACCCAACCGTCGTTCTGTCTAAGCGAACAATTGCGCGGAACATGACTGTTGGACGAACAACGGTCGTGGATCACAGCACGTAGCCTTGAAGGCGTGCGGTAGCCATCATTATGTGGCACAGAGGCTGTTCCCGCAAAACCGCAAGCATTTTACATGTGTTCATCCTGGTTGAAAGACCTGTGGGATCGTCGTGAGTCTGGGTGTACAAGTGACCGTATTTCAGATTTAAGGTAGTGCATAACTGAGGAAAATGGTTAGCTTCACTAAGTCAGGCGGCGGCAACCATTCTACGTGTTGGTCAAAGCTCCTTTGGAATCTAACTCCCACAGATATCAGAACACAACTGAGCCAATCGATGCCATCAACGAACATGATGAGAGCCGCTTCGCAGCCGACCGGCGCCGAGATCTTAAAAAAGGCTTTCTACGAAGTGCCCTTCAAACACTTGACATCTAGGACAGGGCCACATGGCCTCCAAAATCTCTAACCACCCTTCCTCAGTCCCTTCTCGGAAGGGTGTTAGCAAGTCGTCAGTTTCAACTGCTGTGACTTCGCTCTAACCTCACGAAGGTCAAGTTAGCTATGCACCATAGTGAGGCCCCTAATATTCCCCATTCTACGTTGTTGATATTTTTGAGGTTGCAAACCAGGACGGGCCATACCTCTCTGCTGACTAGTGGAAAATTACCGAAGGTCCCTTAATGACTCAACTTACGATGGAATGATCCCAATACGTGCCATCCCACGCGGGCTGGCTTGAGCAATGTTCACATCTGAAATGGTTTGCCGTAATTCCATCCGAATGCCGATGAATGTTAAGTCTTCTCCCTTGGCAACCTCCGTTTCGATGTAGTATGCACTTTGGAGACAAAGCGCTGCAAACCCAACTGCTATCCGCAAACCGAGTGCTTAAGTACTGTTTCAAATAACTCCCTTGCGAAAGCCGGTTGCCCGTTTTGCTTCTGTCTAGCATCTTCTTCCTAGGAAATGGACAGAACGGTGGTTAGTGACCTTGTAGATGACATATCTCGGTCCTATAAAAAGCCGCCATGAATAATATTGTTTAAGAGTTTCCCCCGCAATATTAAATCGTTCTTTGGTGGTTACTGTTTGGTGAGTTACAGAACTATCATTATCAGAAGCAGCCACTTCGGTCTTTTACTCTTCTTGTCACTGAACCATAGTTTATTGGATGTGCTGACACTTTGCACCTCTCATATTAAATGTTCCTTCCGCTTTTGGATATACCCTTTACGATAACCTGGTCAACAAACACATATGTTTGGTTATGGTGACGCGTGATATGGACAGATACGGAGGTTACCCACTTATTCCTTCTACTCATTGAATGCCCACTGGTTTGGAACCAAGAAAGGCTGCAATATCGCGGCCAGGCGGGAACAAAATATTTCATGGATGGCACCAGTATAACAATGAGCATGAAATTACTAGCTAAGTGGTCATGGACAACTAAAGTGAAGTAATACAACAACGTGGCGCGAATGCTTGACTCTGCAATTTTACCCAAACGGGTTCGTTGGAATTAGACAAGACCTTCCGGGAGTGGAAGCTCAACGAATCCGTCGGTAGCAAATTTTTCTGTATGGATTTACCGAATAAAGCGGCCTCTGATCTCCTGAACCTGTTAAAATGATACGTCAGCAAACAGAATGGAATATCAACCTCGGCTTTCGCGTTTCGCTAATATTGGTTCCGCCACATCTCATGCTCGGAAAACAAAGCCCGAAATCACAGTATCCAGGCAAAGCTTTTTCGTGAGAAAGTGGCGAAGGTGCGTACAGCGCAAAAGCCTCTACATAGAAAACACCGACGAAAGGTTGAACACCGACATTTTGAAAAAGGATGCTGTCTGCCTAATGAATTGACACCACATTCGTAAGTCATCGATATACTTGAGTTGTGGAAAAGTGTTTCACGAGAAAAACACGGCAAATGGTGAGTGTTTATGTGCATTGATTGGTTAGAGAATTATTTAAACATTCTGAAAAGCTGACGGTTCAAAGTAACCTTACCTTGTGGCATGTTGAAGACAGTGGTTTGTCCACATCATTGGGTTGCTCACTGAGGCGTTAAAGTATCTAAGCGTTTTTCGCTAGCTGGCTGTTCTCGGTAGAGAATATATCCGTTAAGAAATGTTAACTCAGGTGGGGTGGTTGCAGACGGGTGATCTTGCTAAACTTTACACCCGTTTAACTTAACAACATAAAAGGTTTCATTTCATTTGATGGAACGACATAGTTCATAGAAGTGTGGTTCAGGGGTATACGAAAGTTGCGGTGCTGCGCCAAACCGCCTTATATTTTCTGAAGGACAGGGAAGTTGATGACATCGGTTTCTTATGATCCAGTGCCAGCAAGCCTAGCTGAACACAATACGTTAGGAACTACGATTGTGTGGGGTCTTCTGTTGAAAAGAGACGAAAAACCCTAGGGTGAAACGAACCCTATCATCCGTCGCAGATCGGCTCTGAAGTTGATTTCCGTGAAAACAGATATTTCATCACATCCCGTCGTGTTTCGGACACCCTGCAGGATTACAGACAGCGCGTCGATCCCCTGAGGCGTATTTTTGGTTGAAAGTGAAGCTGTTAGCTGTCGACGAAACCATTCCGCGGTGTCGCTTGTGGATGGTAGGCCATCATTCTGAACCTAATGCAACCTAAGAGTACGAAGCCTGGGTTAATCAGCACTCTGTTGGCCGTTACAGAAGACGGGCATCGGGGGTTTGCGGTCCACCTTCCAACGAAAGCACTGGTGATATTACCAGGTGTATTATCCTCATTAAGTAGTACCACTGGCGACCTGAAGTATCTTCTGCAGCTATGAAGGGCGTATCATGTCCTTGATGGTTGCACACTTTTGCTGGGTACGAATAACAGGGGCCACTAGTAACGTCCCGAATCGTCCCAACCTGGCAGAAGCGTGAGGCGACACGCCCGTTGACACTTTGTAAACACAGCCCTGTGAACTTGTAGGGGTGTGTGTTACGATTCCGTAACGTTGATCAACCCTACTTAACTTGATGTGCTCTAGTACCCACTTAACTAGTACCTTACCTAACGTGTAAGTACCGATGACAAAACACAAATCGAAAGAACGGACACGCAATGTATTTGAAGGAGCTATGTATTTAATTGAAGTAAACGTAATAATAATGAATGGGGGAAAAGTTTAATCAACTTATCTGGCTTGTAAGGCTGAACTAGGGACTCGGATTACGTGCGTGGCAACCAGCACAATGGAGCACAAAATGGCTTCCAAGTCTGCTTGGACGCATGCTCGTTAAAACAAAACTTGAAACACCCTAAGCATCCGGGGGCAAGCTAGAGATTTATTTAGTTAATTTAATCGAATCTAGTTATTTTAGCCTTGGTTACATTTTGCTGCCAGGAAGGTGCACTACAAACTGTTAAATGTAGTTCAGCTGTCATGACTGACGCAGGGAATTTTGGTAGGGTACTGAGACAAGGGAGAAAGTTCCAGGTTCGCGACTGATGAAGATTATGAGATCACGGTATTGATGGAGTGTCGAAAATGGATCACCAAGCAGTATTTATCAAGGAGTTACCCACCTGATATACAGCAACTTGTGTCTACTTCTGAGACGCCTCTCAAGATCAAGGTTGGCGGCTGCAACTAGCTTTTCATCAGCCGTGGTTGAACGGCTCCAACTACTAAGCCGGTGTGTTAAGAGGTCACGATGCACTAGCGGACTTTTGTTTCCGATGGATCTCTAGACCTTAAATCAGGCAAGTTCAGAACAATGTCCAAGCCCACACACTTTTCATTTTCATGAAGCATACATATGGATGTCTTCATAAGAAGGTTGTTTTCGGGGGTGGTCCTCCGGTAGTACTCTGTCAAGCCGTTTAGTTTCGAAGTCGCTTCACGGTGCTCGGTTCTGAGTTGTCGAAATTGGTAGCCTCCTTATCTGTCAATGGGTGTATGCCTAACACCCAACGAAAATTATGTTCCCCACTAGTACACGAGAACTCCAGTTTCAAATAATACATCGGAAGCTGTTCCCACGCGCAAACATGTCTACCATTCATCCATCTGTTATCCCTCCTACTTTTATCAATGGCGGCCGCAAGCAAAACATGATTTTGCTTTTTGAATGGGATTATTGTGACCATCGTCACCCAAAAAGTAGATAAGAATATTAGAACGTATATATAGGTAATTTCGACTCATGATAAGGTATGTCACAAAATCTACAGTAGGACTCATTCAGTATGCAGCCAACACAGACAGAAGCTGTTTACTATGTACCAAAAAGAACTATTTAACTGCAACATTGAGACAGCCAGTAACTAGGGAGTGGAATATCCCCGAGAGGAACGAATCAAACGTCTGTGTTAGAATTGAGTTTAGTGATAAAATCACTCGGTAAATAGCAAGACTTAGATTATGCCGTAGCTACATGGGATGACCTTTGCTTCGGAAACCAGTGTCTTGAAGTTAATCAAGGAAAGGGCTAATGCAAACAACTGGTCACCTTAAACTCACAACTAACAAAGTATGAAGTAAAAACTTCGAATGAGAAGCAGAAATAAAAGTGTAGACTCCATCAGGTAATCTGTTGACAAGATATAATCGCAAATACATGAGATTTTAGGAATTATCCTTGCGCGAACTTGACAGACACAGAGGCCAATCACTAATTATTCGAACTTGTTATATATCTACGAATACGAGACCAAGAAAGAACACAATAACGTAGTCGGATGGAATAGTATATTGCGAGGTCGGGTCGAGATACCGATGCGTTCCAACTAACTGGCTAGAGAGTCGATTACGAGCAGTGCAACGTTACACGACAGGGTGCCAAATGGCGACGATGCTTGACAGTGTCCCTTTAGCTTAGTGAGTCCGACAAACCTATGAGAGTCAGCATCAATGTTGAATCTCGTGAAACCCTAGGCCATTGATTCTGGAGAATTATGTACCGTGAAATTCTGATTGGGTTACGTGGGTGACCAAATTCAAATGGGAGAAAAAAGTGTTTTATAGCGCATATTTCGTATCAGTGAGCACTAAAATGCCCCCATTTGTGTGTAAACAACCTGCTGATGCACGGAAACATGGCTTGATGCAGCTGTTGCAAAGCGAAAGACTTAAGACATTACGGTTTCGCCACGCCCGATTTTGGTACTCCCAGTTGTCATTTGTAAATGAAATGCATTAGCAGCTCACTTTTTCAACAAATTTCTATCCGGTGAATTTTCATTGTCCTCAGCGGTCACCAGCAAGAGCGCTGACGAGGCTCAGACTGAGTGCAACAGATCACTCTGCCCTGCCTATAACGTCTACACTTCGTACTATAGACAGCAATACAGGAACTCTATCGATAGATTCTACCGTTTTTGTACTTGACTGCCGACCAGGGTATGGAAACTGGGTTTATGAGTCTGTTGCCCAACCACATGGAAGCTAAATGTACTATGTTTGAGTGGGATGCAAAATCTGGACGCGTTACCACAACCAGCTGTGGCAACGAAAAAACGATTAAAACAAAAGAACCAATGAATAATCTATCATCGAATTCACTCTTGGATACATTCGGACCACCAGTGGCATCAGCTGGCGGTCCACCTACACCAAAACCTCCTGAGACTGTTGATCTACGCCCATGACAACAGAATGGCCGTCGCCAACACCTGAGGGTGCCACTACAGGTCAGCCCAAACAGATTGTGTTACTAATTTCTTCAAAAGGGGGAGGTGTTTGGGACGCCAACATCCACCAAATTCCATACTTACATTTTTGTATATAGTTGAACTGTTTATTCGCACTCTTTTCCCGAGCGTGGGTCATGTTTTGCATGACCCTTTATTGTTGTGACTAGTCCCTGCTTCTTCAAATGTACTGATGATTCCATTGCTCTTCGAGGTTATTGTAAACTCTATAAATAGGGTCGGTTTTCACTCATTAGGGCTTCAGTCCTAGACACTATAAACTCCTATGGTTTCCAGTCTTTAGATTTATCTTGGCGAATCACTCGGGTAGCATAGTCTTAACCCTCGACTACCAATCGTCAAGTATTTCCGTTCATTTTCACAGCTCTGCATCAGAACATTCACATTCTTTGTGTGCCAACTACTGCAGATTTTGTAGTTTGGGAAAACTTTATTCTCTTGTAAAGGGAATGAATTCGCGAATATGTCTATATATGTGCTGTACACTTGGAGACAGGTGTATGCATGCTGAGAAAGTGTTTTAGATATGTAGGGGTACTTTTGTATCAGTATTGTGCAACGCCCAACCAACCTTACTTATGTCGGTGTGTTCTATTGCCTGATTAATCAGCACCTTACCTAACATGTAGGTACTGATAGTAGCAGGCAAGTTTAAAGGACTGTTATTCAGGAATATATTCTAAGGAGCAGTGCACTTAATCAGAATAAACGTGATGGTACTTAATAAGGGGAGCGCTCTTCCAGCCTATCTAGCTAGTATGGCTCAACCAGGGGCTCAGAGCGTGAGCTTGTTAACTAGCACAAAGAGGGTTCAAAATGGCTTTGAGGCCTGCTCGAATGCATGCTGGTTAAAACAAAACGTAAAGCGCTTCAAGCATCCAGAGGCACGCTAGAGATCTTTTTGGCAAATATTTAGTTAATTCAGTCTAATCTGTTTGTTTTAGCCATAACTGCATTTTGGGGCCAGGGTGGTGCACCACAGGTTACCCCTCTCCTAGAAGATTGCTGGGACGCTGGTAACCTTCAGTCCTAGGAGGCAACTGCCAGGTGAACAAGTAATGCTCTTCATACTGCTGATTCAGTAGGTGACATGCGGGTCTCCGAAGCTAGGGCAGTTGTGCACACTCACGAGGTAAGGGTACCTTGCATCTGTATGCAGCCCTTCTCGCGGTGGTGGGAAAAGGCCCGCAGCTTACGCCTATCTTTCTCTTGTGCTCCTTAAAATATAGGGGGGTGTACGAGGGGGAAATTTATCTAAAAAGAACTACAGAACGACCTCGGTAGCATCGTCAAGGACCAAGTTTTATCCAATTTCCAGTGCATTTCTCATATTCTGCGGTGAGAGAGATAACATTAGTATGCTAAACAAAATAAAAAAGCCAGAAAAGAGGAGAATATAGAAAATGTGATGAACAACCAAAAAGGTTCTTGCTTAAGGATTTTCGAACTTTTAATTTCATTTTTGAGCTTGTAATTTTTTAGTGGAGGACAAGAGTTTTCTGTAAAAGCTTTAGCCATGAAAATAAGGTGTAAGTGCCCACAAGGGTAAAGTATTTGCAATCCTAAATGTATCAAGCGTAAAATGTTGCCTTAGAGCTAACTAACAAAATTCGCAAATCGCTTAGGCCAGTGTACATGCTTCCCAGTACGTATGGAGGGTACTGTATCGGTATTATAAGCGGTGGCTTTTTGAGAAGATTCAGGATATTCACGATTACAACAGTTTTACAGGGTCTGCTGTCAAGGGTTTTTGTTGTTGTGTGGATGTAGAAGAAAGTGGACCGTCTTCAATATAAGCTGCTTTCAAGCAATCGGCACTTGTGGCATCTTGCCGTTCTAATCAGTCGGTAGCGAAGACCTTTTCTTTCTCGCTGACAACCCTGAAGCGGCTGTGTGATGGCTGTAAAGGTATACGTACAGCATCACAAAGCACAAAGACGTGTGTGCAATCCTGAAGTCTTTTAGAGATGGTGGAGAATATTTGTGGTCTTGGTTTTGCTGTGCTCTCTGGGTTGGGTCGTTTAGTCGTGGAGCTTTCAAGGTTTTTCTAGGCGACATTTTCGGTACTAACTTCATACTGAAGCCTTAAAGCCTTTTATCCAAGTGCACCCTCCTTCACTGGATTCATGTGGATGGAGGTTGGAGACGACTCATGTGCAGCTTAAGGGTGGATATCCTCAGCAGCTGGGTCACTATCACCCGAAGTGACCATTTCACCGGACAAACGTAAGTTGCTGCTGTAAACCAACTCAGCAGGAGTACACTGTATATCTGTCTTAAGTGTTGAAAGAACACTGAGAGGAGCCAACGGCAGAGATTCGGTCTGTTTCACGTTGTCGACTGCTATTAGTGCACCCTTAAGATGTCAGTGAAACCTTTCTATCTAACTATCAAAAGCTGGACAATATGCAATAGTGCTCACGCGTTTGCATCCAAACAGATTCATCAGCTTCTGGGAGGTGACCGATTCGAACTGTTGGCCCCAGTCGGTTGTCACGGTGGAATGGCACCCACCAAACCGCGAAGCCTATCTTTGGACGAACACTCTGCTGACTGTTTCAGCAGTAATATCCAACAATGAGATGGTTTCTGGCAAGCGGGTGAACCTATGTGTCAATAGATAGGAATGACCATAGGGGGGTTGAAGTGTGTCAACAGTGTCTGAACGAACATGGATATATCGTGAATCCGGTTTGGAATAACATCGGACTCACCAATTTTAGGGTACTGTTTGTATTACTACTGCGTAACACCTAAATAACCTCACTTTACTCGATGTGCTGTAGTGCCTGCTTAATCAGTACCTCACCCAAGGCGTAAGAGCCGATAGCAGATGCAGATATGAATTACTTACTAGTGTACCAATTCAAGACCCTCAGATACCAGATCAAGGAAGAAAGTGAGACCAGTTTTCGACAGGAGGTGATATTTTCGAAAAGAAGTGTCAAGTTTTAGACGGATAAGCTGTCTTGCTTACGTGGTTGTGAACAAACAACAGTATGTGACGGAAAAACGCACTGAGACCTGCGGTAAACAAGTGAGCGGGTGCAAACCGTAAAATATGGTTCCCGTAAGTATTTTAAGTATGAGTTTAAACTTGTTATCATTGCCAAGAGGTGTTACCGGCAGACCATAATTCTAAGTTTTCATCCCAAACACCCCACAAGGCTGTCCCGTGAGACTTATGTCTGCCCTCCTATCTTGTGTCGCAAGAAATAAATGTTTGAAATATGCTCTGCAATTAATTTTTTACTTGGAAGTGTACCAAGAGTGGAACTATATTAGGCTCAAAAATAATGTAAAGTACTTGTGGGCGAAAACAGCCATTCTATTCATCTCACAGGCCAGCACAGTAAAACACTTGAAAAAGTCACAGTGATTAAACGTCTTCCGAGAATTCAGGGTCTGAAGAATACAGCTGAACTTTCATGAGTGGCTGTGTTCTGGATTTCGAAAGGAAATTATCAACACACTTTTCTAGCCTTTCTAAACCGCTTGGATTCGCTGATTCTATGAAGCTCTTTTACTTTCGCACGGTTTCCTGCTAACCCAATTGGTTGAGCGTGGTTTGGAGTTGTACACAGATGACGGCAACTGCTATCTCCATAGTAGTCATTGAAGTTCTTTTCAACGAAATTATTTCCACCGACATGGACCAAGACACTAGCTGTTCCCCGGAGGATGAAAATCTTCCCCATAGTTTCGCTTGGGAATTTCTCATGAGCGGTTTTTGGCCATCATAAACGAGACACAGTGTGAGGGACCACATTCTGATAATATCAGCAGTTTCCAAGCACTGGCATATAAGGGGCGCCAATGATTTCATTTCCTCAACTCCCAGTTATGCGGAATAAGGATCGTCTCAGCTTCAGAGGAATAACAACTCCTTTAGGATGTCGTGATATTTCATCTCTTCGTTTTCAAAGAAGAGGGAATCTTCGCTTGCACTTCTCAGTTCAGCTTTTCTTCAGTGAAACTATGATGCTTCCATAGTACTTCTTGGTATCCCTTATGAATGTTGCTCTCTCAAGGGTTAATGACTTGACTGATAAACAATGAGTATTGTTAAGAAGACTCTTGGACGATGAATAACGCGAAAGGGAATCCATCTAAGGTAAGTATTTAGCCTGTCTGGATTCTGTAATATATTCAAAATTGGAACAGGTCTTTAGTATCACCAAACTTTTGACGACAATGGGAAACATTTATACGCTGCTTATAAAAAATATCAAAAAAAGATTAGATGCTCGCTTCTGTTATTATTTTTTTTTAGAAATATATGACCACATGGTGGTAAAAACTGCTGTTCAAAAGATAAAATGTAGGAAATGTTTCGCACACCTAGTGAAAACATTAACTCGAAGAAATTGGAAAGTTAAAAATAATTGGGACAATTTTACCCGCACTACTCAGGTGGGTATATTTTCAGATAATCCGTAAACCCTATGACTTGATCTGATCGTGTTTTTTGTTGTGCAGGTGATTGTTGTATCTGTGCAAAATCAGGCACTTCATGAAGAATTCCGACTTTTGGGCTGTCTGCCAGTCGGCTATAGAGAGCAGAAACATCGCCAATGATGGGGTTACCTTCGGAGTGACCTGGGTTCAAACGACGGATACTAACACTATCTGCATGTTCACTTCGCTTGATTATATAGAATCTTTCGTACCGCATAAAAACTTTGAATGATCCATCGTAAGGTGGTTCAAGTGGTCTACGAACGGCATCGTGACGTATGTAAACATGTGATATCTTGTGTAAAGCGGGTGAACGAAGACATCAGTCGTTTAGGGTCGAACAAGGATAAATATAACTTAACGCACCACCACTGCAGAACCGCATCTGGCATCAGCTTTCAACGAGTCCCGAATACTAACTGGGACTACAGGCAAAACCTCCGTCCAGTGAGGCCTCCTTAAAGCCGAAAGTAAATCTTTCAGCTGTCGACGAAAACGTCCTACCCTGCCGTTGCTTGTGGATGGTCGGCTGTCGTTCGGAGCCGAGCCATCCATCTTTCAACAGAGGCACGAGCGGTGGTTCAAGCAGTAATATTCCTAATGGACACTGCCTCTGGCCACCCCGTAAAATGATCCACAGAGGTGGAAAGGTATGCGTATCCACTCGATTCTGGTAGAGGTCACACAGTATCTATATGGACGTAGTCGAGACGAATATCTAGGCCTAAAAAAACCCAAAGGGCTTTTCGTCCGTCATATGACTTTATACTTTTGACAAGCTACGCACAATTGACCCCGCTCTTCAACGCCCTTATCGATTTCAGGCTATTAGAAACTTCGTGCAGTAAGCCTGATGGTGGCTCTTACATCCGGGTGCGATAATTTGTGAAACCTGTCGAAGAAGTAGCGTTGACATCCCCTTGGAACGGTTAGGTGTGACTGGCTAACGGAGACGCTGCATAAAGTTGTATCTTTTCCTGATCCTACTGGATACAGTTATAGCCTGAGAGTTGTTAACGAAAACCCATGGTTTACCTCAAGATCTCATTTTTGAGGCTGAGATGATTCAACAAGATTCACGCCTTTGATACGGTCTATTGAAGCTACTCGAGACAATGCGTCGGCTACGCAGTTTTCTGCTCTGGGTATATGGTAGACATCTGACGTGAACTGGGAAATGTAGTCCGGGTGTCGGGACTCACACTGGGAGTGTTTATCAGATGGTGAGGCGAAAAAGTCAGACGCTTTTGGTTTGCGAAAGTGATGAAATCACGACATTCAAAAGAATGTCAAAAATGACATACAGAACAGTACAGCGCTAGGAGTTCCCTACCAGATGTACTGCACATTGTTTCCACCTCCTGCAGCCGCCCAGGGAGAACGTCCAAAGGCTGTCACTAGCTGTCAGTCGGCCGTCTCAGAACTCCTCCGGTCACTGAGTCATATGGAACAAAAGTAGTACTCAAAGGAGCATTGCGGTTGTGGTGCACAAGCATGATTGTATTCGCGATAGCTTTCTGACCTTAGAGAAAGCAGGTCTATAGCCACACATTTCGTAGTCCCTCGAAGTAGATTTGTTAGTGGTCTAATCACAGAGTCATAGTTTGGAATAAACCTCCTGTAGCAGCTTGCCAGGCGGTTGAAAGCGCTAAGCTGTTTCACAGTGGTAAGCTCTGGATAGTTTATGATAGTCATCACTTTATCCGTCAATGAGCGAATGCTTTTGCTGTTATAGCATGCTCAAGGAAACTGAGTGATTTGACTCCTACTTCATATATCTGTATGTTGACTGTAATACTCTGCTTTCTTAATCTGCTGAATGAGAGGTCCAAATGTTTACAGTGAGTTTCCTTATCCGAACTTCCAATGAGATAGTCATCGGCTTATAAGTGGATTAAACCTAAACCACGGAAGATATCATTCATGAAGCGTTGGAAATATCTGTCCTGCATTCCGTAGACCGAAAGGCATGCGCAGGAATTCAGACAGTCCAGAAGAAGTAATGATGGCTGTTTTCTTGATACCTACTGTTGCCGTAGGTATCTGATTTTATGGTCTGACTAGGTCAATCTTGGAGAATATGTTTGTTCCGCAAAATGTCCCAGTGAAGTTGTAGATGTGAGGTATAAGGTAACAGTCATACATCGCGCACTAACATCCACTCACCATGCTAATACGTGGATAGGATGCTGTTGTTATGCTGCATTTTATATATATCGTTCATGGATTCTCCAGACCTAAGAAGTCTCCATCTCGTGTGCCTTGCATGTTGAGGTTACTCCAGACTGGGAGGAAATGTAACAGAAAATTAAAAAAACCGTCACTAAAACAGGTAAATTACATCCTGGTCGCCGGCAGCTGTGAGCATCCCACTTTCGCATTTCAGATGAAGACAAATTCTAGCATAAGTGAATTTATACTTCACGATAGGAAGAGAATGAAACGTGGCCCTTTCACACCCAAAGGAAATGTGAGTTGAATGTGTTCTTTCGTTTTTAAAATAAAACCATTTCCTTTCCGAATAAATTTTCCAGATAGCTCTGTCTTTCAAAATATGGAGTGGTGCTGCAGTAACTGCCGAGTCCCTTTTGTAGTTCGTTTCACCGTCTTCATCTTTGGCGTTTCTAAACGTCTCCACCTCCTAACTGTTTGTTTTCTTCCATTTCGTAGATATTATCAACCGCCCCTTTTTCTATACCCACTTTGATTACGACCCATTCGTAAATATGTTGAAGGTAGGCAACAACATCGTTACAGACACCAAAGAGATATGTGAACCACTAAGCCAAACGTCTAGCCTTTCCTTCACTGATTATAATCACAGCCTTGCGACACTCAATGACACTGCTGCACATAAAATCTCGGAAATTGAGTTCAATCTAAACAATGTACATGATGCTTAAAAACCACCGAAAATCACTCTTAGTGAAGGAGTAGATGGGAAACCTGGCATTTTCATTAAAAGTGGCAGCGTGAACTTCCTCATATTGCTAGCAGAAATACTCAACCTGCCCTTAACCTCTGGCACTTTCCCACTTTCATGGAAGACCAGTCGTATTACCCCGTACTTTAAGTAAGATTCCGCCGCATCAACATAACATCTGTCCTTTCACGTATCATGGAGAAAGTGGTGGAAAACACCATCTTTTCAGACCCTTCGGAACATAAACTTATGAGCTCCTCGTAGCATGGGTTTCTGTCTAAAACATCTTGTATCACGTATCAACATACTCACACCTGAAGCAAAACTTATACTAAACAAGGTTATGGTTCGCCCAATATTAGAGTATTGCACGGTTATCTATGGTAACATGAAGGTATCAGATAGAATTCGAGTAGAGAACATTCAACGAAACTTTACTCGTTGTCTACTAATACAAAACGGAGGACTTCCTTACGAAGCAAGATGCAAAAAACTAGAACTAGAATCACTCTGGCTGAGACGCCTAAAGCTCAACCTAACCTTTCTTTTTCATCTTTTATTTGGAAACCCTAGAACGAAATGTGTTATCACTATTAAATCAACACAGACATATAATCTGCTTAATAGTGAGTACACCATCCTAATAAATAAGTATCGCTCAAAACTTCGATGTAGGTTTTTCATAACGCAATACACTATACTGTGGAACAAACTTCTCGCTCCTATACGAGCATGTCGATCTCTCAGCCAGTATGAACGACTACTTAGTGAATTCCTCCCATCTAAAGATTTTCACCAATTCGTTGACAGCCAAATCACAAATGGTAATACCATGTGCAATAGTGCTACTGGTACCTAGGCTCAAGCGAGACTAACAGTAATGATAAAAGTATACAATACCGGAAACTAAACGCATTAGTTAAGTTAAAATCTAATTTCTAAGGATAAAAATAACCAAGAGTGAACATGAAGCGGGGTGCGATACGATTTGCAACAGTGAACTCAGTAGCTACTCTAATGTAACCTACATTTCTTCATAGCCTAACTGATCTCACGACTTAACACCTATTTCTTAAAATTAGTCCCTTAAAATAATCTCTCTACTCCGGATTGATAAACGAACTGTCTGTCGGTACATTTTCATAACATGTTTTATTATTTACCCTTTGTTATCAGTATTTATGTGTAAGTACTGTGCACCACCACATTGTTTCGGTGGCCCCGATATGGTAACAATCAACAGGCAACACCATGATCATCCCCCTCGTGACCGGATGAAGGATGGTTACCATCTTAGAAAAAACCATGAATTTCACCTAAGTGTTTATAACTTCATCAAACGTTTGTACATAGGTGTATAACAAGAGAATACCTGGTCCAAAATCCTATAATCTCTCTATTTCGTAGTGGTATCTTTGGCTTCAGACTAATTTTCATTAACACCGTGCGTACCTTCATCTTTTTCCACCTGAGCTGACCTCTAAACAGTTGGTTCTGGATACTTCTTGAAGTAAGTTTTGCAGTCAGTACAAAGAACTCACCCAGATGTATCATGGTTGACCTACTCCTGCGTATTTTTATGCTCCTGTTTTGAATTTCGCCTGCTGCTCGCTTTCGTTATTAACTTTTCAGGTTTACCTAACCAGTCCTGCACTCAAATAGAATCCTAGAAGTCGCATTTGTCAATGTGCACCATACCATCAAAACCTTATGACGAACGCACACACCCCACCTTCAAGAATATTGGAAGATTCAAACAACAACCGAATAATTCCTAGTTTCGAACTGAGCCTACTTCAACACACCTCTTATATGCCATGAACAACGGTATCTAATGTATAGCTTAACATTGTACATAATAGTCATTTCTCACTACCAAAATGATCAAACCTGTAAACTGGTTTGTATTCATGTAACCTTTGTATGATATATAAAACCTATAGTTCTTTGATCACATAATTACTGGCAGAGACGATAGAAAAGTGGTCGTCTTGCCTTACTTCAATTTCACCAAAGCTTTTGAGAAAGTCCATTATTTTTTACTCCTTCATAATAGGAATTCGTTTGGGATAAGTGGCAAGTTGCATAATTCGATCGGCTCATTTCTGTTGAACCACGTCCAAGTTGTCAAAACAGGTTCACTTTGTTCCGTTCCTAAAAATATCACCAGCAGAGTAATCCAAGGTTCCGTTCTAGGACCCCTTCTCTTTACAATGTATATAAATGATATATGCACCTGCAACGGTACAATGCTCCAAATCACGCCATCTCATCGGCCTCATTCACCGAAATTTTCGCTTTAATGAAACTAAACTGATTCTGTATGAGATGTGTGTGACCACTACTAGAATACTGTCCTGTCATACTTCGTTGCCTGCGGTTTGGTGACAACCAGAAAATTGAGAAAACTCAACTATACTTTACCAGACTTATTTCTCCCGGCAAATCATACAGAGACAGATGTCATACTAAGTGACTAGAGCCTATGTGGTTGAGGCAAATAAAGTTGAACCTCAACATTTTCTATAAGGTCCTACACAACGAAGTGACCACTAATATGGACACAGAAAAGTTTGCTAACAGAAAACCTTACGATCTTAGAGACTAAGACTGCCTAGTAACACTTCCATATGCGTTCAAACGGCTTAAATTTCATTTTTTCACCACGCATTAAGCTAACATTTGAAACAGACTGCAGCATGATGTTCGATGCTGCAAGGCTACATCTAGAGTCCAACACGTAATAATCTGACGTAACCACCTAAGAATTTATCATAGGGTGAGTAATTTCTGTTGAATTACACACTACTCTATGCATATTTAGGGTAATCATGTGTCTGATGCTGGTTACTGATCCTAACCTCGTAGTGTAACTTCACGCAGCTACTGTTATCCCCTCCTACAAATAGACATTCCACCCACCGTTCCCTTTTCTTTTTGTAATCAGCTAAGAATCTTGATATCATATAGTAGTACAAGTAATCTTTGCGCGGTAAATCAGGTTTGACTATGCCATAAGTAGAGGTATAATGGTCATAACTGTTGCCTGTTGTGCTATACATACCGAGAGATGATTGAGTCAATAACGTATGCACAGTCTTAGGCAGTTGAAAGTAGGCTCAAAATATCTTTGTAACAATCAGCTTTAGTGAGCGTAGTACAAAAACATTTAAAAGATCAAAGTGAAAAGATGCGGGGATGGGAATAATAGACCAGCAAGCATGATGGCTTCGAGATAAACTTGAGCTACCCTTGTCTGTACGGTGGTATCTTTATAAAACCCGCGGCTCTTGTACTTCTGATAGCTTTTGAATTCAAAAAAACAGTGACAAAAAATAATAGAAAGTAGTGACGAGGTCACTAAAAAGATGACTCGCCATGTCTACTACCTCAGCTCAGTCAGCACCACCATATTGTCTCTATAGCACTGATATGATAACACTTGACAGGCAACACCATGTTTATCCCTCCCCAATGACTAAACAAAACGTGTTTACCATTATAGTGAAGAGCATGAGTTTTACGTAAATGTTTATAGCTTCACTTAACTTTCGTACACAAGTTTTCTGCATATGCGCGAATACCTGTTCCGAATCCTCTCTTTTCTCTATTGCACAACGATATCTTCGGCTTCAGTTTTGTTTTCGCTGCTTCCGTATACACCTTCATCTTCTTCCCATAAATTGACCTCTAAAGTTGGTTTTGGATGCTTCACCAAATAGCTTTTGTAGTTATTACAATTAACTCAACTATTATATCATGATTGACCCAAACTGACAAAAATGGGGAAAACTAATGGTGAGTAAATGGGAAAAATGAGGAAATGCAACAAAATATCCGCATTATCCCCACTAGTGGGGTTTATCCCCAATTTTTGCCCATGATTTCCCTCTTTTTTCCCTCTTCGTCCCCATGTTTTCCCCTTTATCCCCATCATTTCCCCACGTCTTCCCCTCTGTCTCCACGTTTTACGCTTTTGTCCCCATGTTCGTCTCCATTTCTGGCCCTTTGTTCCCACGTTTTCCCTTGCTTGTCTGTATACTGATATACTTCTGCGTAGTAGTTTTGTGCTCTTATTTCCAGTTTCACCTACTGCTTGCTTTTGTTATTCATTTTTCAGGTCTAACTGATCATTAATTTATTTATATGGAATCTTTGTGATCGTATTTGTCAGCGTACACCATGCCATTACAACTTTATGAAGAATGCACACGCTCAGGGTCACGACTATACTACCCTCCTTACTTTCAAGAATATTTGAAGGTTCAAACAATGCCTGAATAATTCTTGATTTCGAACTGAACTTGTCTCAGTTTGCAGAACTATTGTGTTGGTGTTTCGGTGTTTTATTCTTTGTTGCATGCGAAACGTTAACTTTCCTTCTCTAAACTCATCTCTTATGTGCCACGAATAACGGTGTCTAATGTGTTCCTTGTTATTGCACATAACAATGAATTCATATTACCAAAGTGATCAAATCTGCAAACTGGTTTCTTTTCATGTAGTTTATGCTGTATGGAATATATTACTTTTATGATTATTATTGTTGTCATTATATTTTATCATGTTACTCAACTCGTTATTCAGATAAGTTGCGTCCTATTACTGTTTCAAAGAAGCTCTTTAAGGGAAACTTACTACTTCAAACTAATTATCTTCATTTAACGTTTATGCTATCTTGATCGACGCTCATTAATCTTTTAAGAACTGTCCTGTTGCGAACTTGACAGACACAGAGGCCAATCACTAATTATTCGAACTTGTTATATATCTACGAATACGAGACCAAGAAAGAACACAATAACGTAGTCGGATGGAATAGTATATTTGCGAGGTCGGGTCGAGATACCGATGCGTTCCAACTAACTGGCTAGAGAGTCGATTACGAGCAGTGCAACGTTACACGACAGGGTGCCAAATGGCGACGATGCTTGACAGTGTCCCTTTAGCTTAGTGAGTCCGACAAACCTATGAGAGTCAGCATCAATGTTGAATCTCGTGAAACCCTAGGCTATTGATTTTGTGGAAGTGTGTGACGCTACAATCTTAACAACCGAACCCTTTTTACTTGATGAAAATTTAACTTTGTTTGTTCTTGTACACTTCCGTTATTTCGCACTATTCAAATGAGACTTGACTCTTTATAACTGTTGAAGTCGATGTAAAAAGTTATAATCATATTTTCCAGTGCAGTTTTATCATAAAACAAAATTATTCATTACTTCCACTTCAAATTTATGTATGGGATGAAACCACAATATTCCTTGAGGCTACCTACTGTCGTAACTGCTATTTAATTCAGTAATCGGTACTGTCCTCGTCTTGCAATAAGTTGCTCAATGAAACTATTAATGAATTTCATGGGAATCACCAGCTCTTATAAATAGTATTTTATCTGTACGGACCTTTTAGCGTGAGTTTTGAATCCAAAGATAAGCTGATGGGGGCTGTTTACTTACCAGTTTGTTCGGCAGTTTACGTCACCCTACTTATTTGGTCTCACTTACAAAGAAGTCACAAGGTTAATCGCAACATATTTGAAATGGTAACATTCACATCAAAAACCCACTTGTTCACTTTCAACCAACAGTACACCTATGGTGCGAACTATGCGCAAATTTGAAGGTTGATCAGCTCCATTTTCTCGGTCTGATTTCGTCAACCAGGAGAGTTCTTCATGAAACCAATGCATTCACCAGGTACAAGAAATCCAAAGAGTGAAGCCGGAACACTTTCCAAAACTGTTAACCATGACTGGGAGGCTCGTCGAAAATCTTTGCATCTCCCCTTAAGCATAAAATATTGAACTTACACAGAATTCGCAACCCCATTTACTATAGATCTGAAATAATAATAATAATTTATACTCACTACCCCTTTTTGAGACATAGGAAACTAAATAACTGCTGTCCGTTATTCACAGCTGAAATCAAATAGTTCCCCCGCTATCACACTTTACCTTAAACAAGAAATTCACTCCCAATAAAATGTGTCGAAGGGTACGGTGCACAGTTGCCATTTCCTGACAAACAAGAAGATACATTTCAAAATTTACCCATATGAACGTGATTACTCAACTGGTGCCAGTTTTAGATTGGCACCTTTATGCGTTTCGGAACTACCAAATTTGAATCATCAGTTTCTCATTACCATTATCCTCAAAATTACAGCTAGTAACGTATTTCTACAAGGATTTAAATATATTGATGAAAAGTCTGTGTATTATGGAGTACAGTGATGTATTCTAAATACATTTTTGATGGAAAGTTCGGGCATAATGAAAAACTTTTATCTTGGTAATATATAAAGCAAAATATTATTTATATTTTCTAACTGTTGATGTGATCACGGGTGGTAGTTTCAGTCGTAATACTACCAATAAAAAGACTTATCGTTCTGTGTTAACTTTTCATGAAAAATGTACTTAACATGTAGATTTATCTAGACACCTCACTAACAGCTATAATTTACACTCAATACGTTTTGAAATAGGCTTCCTGAAATGTTACACAACCTTGTCAATACAGAATAAAAATCTATAAATTCTACATTCATTTTGGACTTAATCTTTACCGGATGGGGATTACTTTCTCAAAAATGATTCCATCTGATAAATGATCATGGTTTTCTAAACCAATCTAAGCACAAGTAGTTTACTTAGGTTCAACTAAACAGATTAGAAAAAATAATTGTTCTAGTTCAATAGAAATATCTCTTGGCTACGAAAGCACATCGTCTTTTAAAAAGAGATACCAGTTAATCACATTCCCTTTTCTCCGCCCGAAATAAATAAGAGGGAGAATTAGGCGGGCAATAAACATCAACCCGTTTTGAGTTGAGTGAGATAGCTGTGGTTTAGCAGACTAGTTGTGATTCTGGGTGATGAGTGAAGGCGAAATGAGATCTGGGCCGTAGCACCACTCGACCCGGCCTGGTACTTTACCAACTGAGCTACGAGACCCGGTAGAACACCGGGCTGAAAACGCGGTGGTTGCTGGTTCAAATCTTCATTCGACCTTCAGTCATCATCCAGTGTCGATATTTTATGTAAATGTTGAAATTTATATATATTAGAGTGAACACTGATGAGACCGACATGGAGGCAATATTGTTCGCTTACGTCTTGTTGCAAAATCTGGGGACAGTGACTCATCTGCCTCATTTCTTTGGGTAGGAATGCTTGTGTATTTCTTTACAAACGGTAAAATAATCATTATGTAGCGATGAGTTATATTCAGTTGGGGTGAAAGACTATGTGACAACAATAAAAAATATGAAGCAGATTTCAGATTCAGATGTGTTATTTGAGGATAGGAGGCTGGGAGCGTATATTAATCCTGTTCCAGTAGATTTCTGTGCTTGTCCAATCCCCTTTTCCACTAGTCAGTTGATGATGCAGATACCACTTCTTCTGGGAATCGGTTCCAGATGTTGATTACTTGATGCGAGAACCAGTACTCTGCGGAGACTATCTTCGTTCTCTGAGATGTTCCGACCTAGTGGGAAGAGAAATAGAAGATAGATCAGGTTCAAAGTAGTTTCTTAGAGTCCTGAATAGCATGATCAGGTCTCTCGTCTGTCTGCCGTAGGACAAAGTGAACAGGTTCAGCTCCTTAAGTCGATCTTCATACGTGAGGCCAGCCATCTCAGGAATCATATAAGTGGCTGCCCTCTGAACTGTTTCTAGAAGGTCTGAGCCACCTTTCAGACAAGGATTAGCCGCCTGTGTACAGTTTTCTAATTTAGACCTAACTAAGGATGTGTATAAGATGGTGAACATGTCACCACTTATTTTCATAAATGTTCTACGTATTACCCAGAAAGTCCTAAAACTCCGAGCTGCTACCAATCGACAGTGAGCCGTGATTTCCAGGTCATAACTCACTGTCACTTCTAGGCCATTGTGGGTCAGTACTGACGGTAGAGGAGTCCCACTAATACCGCAGGTGTTGCAGTGTGTGCCTTAAGTGCATGCTCACACATTTACCTGTATTGATAGGCATCAGCCACTTCTCTGACCAGATAGACAATCTGTTCAGGTCTGCCTGAAGTGCACGTATATCCTCATCGTTCCTAATTTCCCGCCAGATTTTCACATCATCAGCGTAGAGAACCATAGGAGATTTCGTGATATTAGGCAGCTTATTTACGTATAGGAGAAACATCAGGGGACCCAGAACTGTGCCTTGCGACACTCCGCTCCCTACCGACTTCCAAGTGCAGCGTTTGGAATTGATCCTTACTCTTAGTCTCCTACCAACAAGGAAATCTCTTCTTCATGCGAGCAGACAGCAAATGATTCAACGGAGCACGCAATTGTTGAAGCTTTGGTAGGAAAACACTGTAATAACTCATGAGACCAAGAAAAGATCGAAGTGTTGAAACATTTGATGGAGGAGGCATATTTTGAATAGCACATACATTCTCTGGATCTGGTAGACGTCCATGTTTATCAAAATAAACCAAGATATTTCACTGAATCCATAAGAATATACACTTATCTTTTTTAAGATAAAAACCATATTCAGACATTTTAGAGAGGACGGCGTCCAGTAGATCAAATAATTCAAACTTACTGCTGCCTGTAACAACCATATTATCTAAGTAGACTGCAACCCCAGGTTGGTTGGCAAGCGTCGTTTCCGTGATTTGTTGGAAAATGGCAGGTGCTGGATTGACGCCAAATAATAGGCGTGTATATTTTTTAAGACCTCGATGAGTATTGATTGTCAATAGCTCTCTCGAATTTGGTTTGATCTCTACTTGAAGATACGCATCTGCGAGATTGAGGTTGGCAGAACATTTCCCGCCATTTCGCTTAACAAACAGATCTCCAACTGGTAGTGAATAAGTATGATCTTCTGAGACATTATTCAAACCAGTTGAAAAATCTGCACACAAGCGAACAGCCATTTGCCTTGCTAACAACTATTATTGGAGCAGCCCACTGAGTATAGGTAATGGGTTTGAGGAAACTCAATATCTCTCCAGTCTATCAAGTTCGTTATCAACCAGGGTAATTGCAGCATATGGAACTGGACATTTTGGGTGAAAAACTGGCTTAACACTTGGCTTCAGAGATAAACAGACTTCAGTAAGCTTACATCAACCAATTTTGTCCTGGAAAACAACAAGCATGCTTTTGTCACAAACGTTGCAGTACAGTTTTACGGGAGAATTGAACTGAACTAACATGTGGTGACAAAGACATTTGAGAACACATAGAATTCAATGAAACATACAGGATATGGAGTTTATCTGTCCAGTCTAGTCCGAGCAAGTCTAAGTCATGACGGTTTGTTAGATAACAGTCACCATGGAATTGATGCTCATCAAGCTGCACATGACAATTAATCTTACCCGTGAGTTTTAGAACATTTTCTTAAGCATTTTCTAGCAGTATGTTCTGTTGGATAAACCCGTGGACACCTAAGTGTGCGCCACGTGCTGCGAGAAATCAACATGATATCAGATGCTCTGTCCGGTTGCAGACGGTTAGGTTTATCATTGACAGATAAAGTAATATATTTTCTTCTGCTGACAAAATCGACTTTGAAGGGTGCAAATATGCTTTGTATTTGAGAGGATGAAGGCCGTTTGGAAGGGCCACGCTTGTTTTTCTTAGGACTTGTCCGTGGTGAACAATAACGTTCTTTATGTCCATAAAGGTGACACTGACGGCATTTATGCTTCTAGAAGGGACAAAACATCACAAAATGCCATGATCCACAATACCAGCAAACTGACGAAGGTTTACCTGACGGTTTTGATTCATGTCGCGTGTGCTTGACTGTAGAGTGTGGGGTTTTCACTGCATTGACTGAACCCAAATCAGACGGCTGGGACTTTTGCTGTACCATATCTACATCATGCTTGAAGTTGATCAAGCGTTGGCATTCAGCTGTCACCATCTGCAGTGTCATTTTGGGATCTTGCTCAATGCGTTACAGAATCCTGGCCCGCATATCGGCATCTTCAGGATTCTGCAAACCACAAATAAAGATTAGACATTTAAATTGGTCCGTTGTCATTTGGTTAAGCTTAAACATCTCGCATTCTCGATTTACTTTACCAGCATATATCAGATAATCATCAGCAGGTTATTTCGATAATTGAAGACATTGATAATGAATATTAAACAGGGATGATTGTTCGCCGAATATCTGAGAAAGAATGACGACTCTTTCATCAAAAGATAACTCATGGGGATTTTTTGGCAGGATAAAACTGACATATCTGTTGTGTTCAACAGTACCAAGCTTGAGTAATAATAGACGGACTTTAGCTGCACCATCAAATATGGAGCATTCATTACGAAAGACTTCTTCATAGCGATTAAACCATGAATCGAAAAAGAGACCAGACATCCGATCATAATTAAACTCACTGACAGAATTGGAAATGCTTTCATATTTATCTGAATGAGATGCTGAAGGCATTTGACTTGAAAATTTCTGAGTAAGGGCTTCAATTAATTCCAGTTGAGCCACTTCATTTTGAGCCTTCTGCAGCTGTAAGATAGACTTCAGATCATTCAACGAGATAGACATTTTCAATCTAAACAGAAAAAACTCTCATCGCCGTCGCCAACTGTTGTGGACAAGTGGGGTTGCGGACGTGGGTATAATGATATATATATATATATATATATATATATATATATATATATATATATATATATATATATATATATATATATATATATATCACAGACATATAACGGTCTATAATTAAACAATAGTGTATGATTACATCATTAAGCTAGTGCTGAAAAGCCAGAATCAAGAATGGAAAGTAGTTGCGTAATAACCTTTTTGACAGTGGAAATAACGAGGAAGGTAAGAAGTTTGAAAATGTAGTTGTTGGTAGATGAGAAATGCGAATATTGAGTGCACACTTGATGGATAGATAAATATAGAGAAGGTGAAGAATGAGACAAGGGTCCTAATGAAAGTGATATTAATAAACTAATTAATCATAATGAAATCGAAAAATTGTGAAAGTGTTGAGATGAGAGTAAGACAAGAGATTGAGTGTACTTCCTCTGCATACGGAGATCAAGCTCGAATTAATGAATTACCAGTGCTTCTGCTATGCACGACTGTCGAAGGCGTACTCTTTTTGAACTGTTCCCTTCAACTCTATAAATGACAATACAGGCGAACTCTGGTATACCTATATATCCAAAGTTGACAAAATGTTCAGGAATTGAACTATCAATTGATTTGGATTCTCCGCTCGACAATCATGCACGATAGTGCTTGGAGATACGTTTGGAAAGTGTGCGCTTTGCGCCACTTACATAACTAGCTTCACAGGATCAAGTAAATTTGTAAACACACATTGAGGTGGTCCAAAGCGACAACTTGTGCTTAACGCATATATATATATATATATATATATATATATATATATATATATATATATATATATATATATATATATATATATATATATATAGAATCCAGCGTATGTGTACATATGATACGATGGATGATGAGAAGAAATTTCTGACAGACACACTAATTGAAAATGGATATCCATTACAGTTCGTGAACCACTGACCCTGAAGCATGCAGTTTTCTCGCTAGCGAAGAAAGACATATTTCTTAAAGCACCATACAGAGGGGAAAAGAGTAGTGTGATAATGAAACAGATTAAAATGTGTTATCATGAAAATATGCTATTCTATGCCATACACCTGCTTCGTTACAAACCTCAACCTCGCATACATGATTATGTCACATCCCACTGTGTTTACAAATTTACATGTATGAGTGAGCACACATACACAGAGAGTAGTCGTTCAATGCAGACTAGGGTGGGTGAACACATCCCCAAATGGCTTGGAAAGCAATTTAACGCACAAGCATTGATAAGCGCAGGTGACAGACATCCATCGTCATCTATAACAAAACATATCAATGAAATGAATCACAAAGTTAATACGAAAACAGCCTTTAAGATATACAGGAATAATCAGGGGTGCATACCGAAGTTTGCCGAAGCGTTAGTCATTCGTAAACTTAATCCCCCGTCGTGTGTACAAACACAGTTTGTTGTTTCACTTAGTTTACCTTGGGAAGCCTTATCTGATTATATTACCAAGACTAGTGTCACAACCTTTTCACATTCATTATATTTGAACTTGCATTTTCATGTATAAATTGACTTGACAAGTAAATGAGTGATCAGACTGTTTGAAATGTATTGCTCAAATGCATCACATTTTTCAGATGATCTTCATCTTCTTATAGCGTTATCGAAATTACCTTTTTAATAAACTTTGATAATATTTAAACTTCAGTCAATCGATCACTTTATTTCTACTCTCAACTCATCCCTATCATACTGACTCAATATACACGTAGACCTTGTGTTGTCTTTCCTACAGAAATTAGTCAAATTATTTTCTGGACAAACTTTTCAGTATAAGGAATTTTCAAATGACTACCATTCATTTTTCAGCATATTTTAATGTAATCCTTTCGATTTCTACAATTTTTTGATCATTGAAATCTAGTAAAACAATTCCGGTCTCAGCTTTTCGATCTGATATTATCATATTATGGCTTTAAACCGGCGTTTGCTTTCATTTTTAAGAATAAGGCATCATTAGTACATATTTCCTATATTTTTACCAAAACGGTTTGAGTTCGTAAGTCAGTAAGTGAGAAGAATCGCTGAATATGTACCGCAAAACTTATCATTAGGTGGTGCAGTGTTGCCTAACTGTACCACCATTGGCAAACACAACCTCAATACATGTCAAGCTGGACACTCGAACACGGCTTTCAAGGTAATCATAGTAACAGCAGATCGGTAAATTATGCAGAAGCGGAAACAGACTGTTGACTGAAACCAAACCTGTGTGTTCTGAGGTTCTCCTTGAATTACCTTGGTGAACTTTTATTTTCCTGCAGCTTAATTCATTATTTTATTCTTTCATCTGATTGTTTTACACATTATCCTCAAACGTTATTCTGTTGCATGCACCGCGAAACGTTCAGGAAACCTTGTTTCGGTTTTCTAAACACCCTGATATCATACTGAAACTTACATGATTATTCATATTCCATACATTTTCAATTTCTCATATCTTAAACATTGTCTTTAGCATATCCCTTTACTTTGTTATACAATTATTTAATAGACTTTGCACTTTATCTTTGTTGCTCTGTTAGTTTTATCAGATTCCTTACCGCTTTGAGGTGTAATCATAATCTTCCACCAATTTTACGTCGCATTGATTTACTGCGCTTGCTGATCGACTTTTAATGCTCCGGTGTGTCATACTAAAAGAAAACCAATTTTATATGTTCCCTGTATTGCCTGTATAAACCTCACCTGGTTAACTAGTTCACTAGTCAATAGCCCGTCCTAAGCCTGGGTAAACAGGAAGGTTGAGGGTAGGGCTAGCAACCCTACTCCATAAAACAAATCTAACCGCTAAACAAACTTCAAAGCACAAGCAAAATATCAAAAATAAAAACAAAATTATTCCTCGCTGGAATCGGAGAGGCGGAATGACGCCGGTTGGTGAAAGCCTTCGGCAAGCCAATCAGCCGAGCCGATGTGTCATCTCATCTCTCGATGAAAGCAAAAGTTATTGTGGGAACATGGAATGTCCACACGATGTTTGAACCCAGCAAGCCTGTCCAGATTGAAAACGAGATGAGGAGGTAACACATTGAAGTGCTTGGAATTTGCGAAAGTAGATGGAATGGCAGTGGACTCTGCAAACTGTCAACTGGAGAATCAATAATCTACTCCGATATTGTCACCCAGACGACAATCACGAGCACAGCACACTGAGTTATGGAGTGGCTATCATGATGTCCCCCTCCCAAGAGCACCAAAGGCTCTCTCTCATGCAGTGGGAACCAGTCTCCTCCAGTATCGGGATTATGATGGCAAGATTCGACTCAAAAGGAAGGAAAGTCACAATCCTACAATACTACTACGTTACACTATGCACCTACAAATAATGCAGATGAAGAGAAGAAGGAGAAGTTCTACAGACAACTGCAATCAACACTGGACAAGACCACACACCAGTTGGCGACATCAAAATTCTAATGGGTGGAGCGACATGAATGCCAGGTAAACTGGGAGTGGATAACACAGGAAGAGAACTAACCATGGGTCGGGAAGCGCTATGTGAAGTGAACGAGAGTGGGGAATTGTTTGCAGAATTCTGTGTATTCAACAATTTGGTGATTGCAGTGAGGCACTGTGTTCAAGCACAAAGATATTCACAAGGCAGTGACATGGATTTGATTTCACCAGACACCAGGACACACTACACTAAAATCAGATCGACTTCATCTGAATGTGAAGAAAGTGGAGACGCAGCCTACTGGACACAAGGTCAGATCAAGAAGAGTAGCAGATGTAGGTTCACACCACTCACTTCACTATCTAGTGCAAGGAACCCACCTTCAAAATCAAGTTGAAAGCCTTCAAAGAAGAAGCTGGTGATAGACCACAGTTCAAGTACAACACTCGGAAACTGAAGGAAGAAACTACAAAGGAAATCTTCACAGCAGCCACCATGACAAAATGGGAGATATCGAGGAACATCCCTGAAGATATCTGTGTGGAAGAACACTGGAAGTCTTTGAAAGCTATGTGGAAAGTAACCTGCACAACGGTATTAGGAAGGAAGAAGAAAGAAGACAATACGAGGAATGGATCTTGATGGACACATGGAAGCTGATAGATCAGGGAGAGGAGGATGGTGAAGCAGAAGGAAAACTAGTGCAAGGATGCACAACGAGAAGAGGAACTGAGTGCAATGTATAAAACACTACACTGGACAAGGAAGTTAAGAATAGTGCACGTAAAGACAAAAAACACTTCTACGAAACACTGGCAAGTGAAGCAGAACAGACTGCCGGCTGGTAGGAGAGAGACAGACATCTGACAACATTGTATCAGATAACCAGGTTACTCTCTGGGAGGGAAGAGATCAACACACATGAAACCAATAAGAGATGATGAAGGAAATATAATTACGAAAGAAGAGAAAGAAAGGAAACGATGGACCGACCACTTCAAAAAGCTCTCGAATCGACCACCACCTGCACTTCGTCCAGAAATACCACCTGCAGCCCAGCCACAGAACTACAAGGGAACATAAATCCTACAACAAAAGTGGGAGTCCTGAGCACCATAAAACTACTGAAATGTGTGAAAGCAGCAGGACCAGATGGAATCCCACCAGAAGCACTGAGAGCAGATGCAGAGACAAGAGTGGACATGCTCACACCACACCACTATTGCAGAAGGTGTGAGAGGAAGGGAAGGTAGCTGCCAACTGATTGGAAGAAGAAGGTCTACCTTGTCAGAGTCCCGAAGAAGAGAGACCTCAGTGTTTGCAAGAACTGGCGTGGAATCGCTCTCCTGTCCCTGTCCACCAAAGCAAAATCTCAAGCCGCATCATCCTGCAGAGACTGAAGGATGCACTGGATTCAAACCTACGACCAGAACAGGCAGGCTTCAGGAAGTACAAATCATGTGCGGACCAAATTGCAACGCTACACTATGCACCATCATAGAACAGAGTACAGAATGGCAGTCAACCCTCTACCTCAACTTCATCCACTTTGAAAAGGCCTTCGACAGCCTCAACCGACAAGCAATTTGACAAGCAGCTACTTCAACTCTACCGAATACCACAAACCTTTACCAATCTCATTCAACAACTATATGAAGACACCACATGCCAGTCAAGTAATTCACAATGGGAAGCTCAGCTCAGTGATGCTTTTGAAGTGAAGACAGGAGTGAAACAAGACTGCCCACTATCATCCATGATATTCCTGATTGTGGTCGATTGGATCATGCAACAAACAGTGAGTAGCTGTGAGAAGAGGGGGATACGTTGGACTGCGTAAACAACCTAGAAGACTTGTATTCCGCCAACGATGACTTGTGTCTGATGTCACACAAACTTGAAGATCTACAGGCGAAAACTAACAAGTTGACAGAAGAGGCAGCGAAGATGGGACTACCTTCAGGTGGTTGTGGAGGAGACAGAGGTGATGAAGATACCCAACCAACACCACTACCACCACCACCACCACCAACAACAACAACAACAACAAGCTCCAATCACCATCAACAGGAGAAGCTTAAAGGAAGTAGCCTCCTTCACCTATCTAAGCGAAGCAGCACTGTTTCAACTACAGGCGGCACTGACGAGGATGTCAAAGTCAGAATCGGAAAGACAGCAAGACAGGTGTTCATTAGCCTGAAGCCAGTGTGGAGGTCTACTGCACTACACTCAGCATGTTGAACAAGATCCGGATTTTGAACACCGACGTCAAATCAGTGCTTCTGTATGGCTCAGAAACTTGGCGCGTTACGAGAAGCACTTCGAACAAACTACAGACATTCATCAACAACTGCCCACACTGGCTGGTTACTGAAGCTGAGATGACCAGAATAATAAGAATGAGCAACAAGGAACTCTGACTGGCAACAAATCAACCAACAAGCTATCACCCAACAAATATGCATTGGAAGGAGATGGAGATGGATTGGGCATACACTGAGTAGGCCGGCTGGGAACATCACGCGTCAGGCCAGACTCTCTAGTGGAACGCAGGTGGGAAACGACGAGTTGGGCGTTCGAGGTGAGGGTGACATAGATGAGATGGTGTGAGGAAGAAATGAGAGCCTGTGGGCTGTCATGGAACCAGGTTCGAAAGATTTCGGAGAAGAGAGTGCAGTGGAGACGTGCTACTGAAGCCGTATGTTCCATTAGGAACCCAAGGGAATAATAATAATAATAAAAATAGCTGGTTGTTTAGGTGATGAACCTTATCATGCGTATTGATGTCCAGATATTTAAAATGTATTTCATATTGATTTTTCTGATGAAATGCATCAAATTATCTATACTGGACACTGCCAGCTTACTGTGCACAATTTTTATATTTCCTGCTGATATGGAAGACTTGGAACACGTGAAGTGAATTCGATTCATTCCATGATGTTTGTTGTTCTTGCTTTTCATAAATAATATCTAAGGTTTCCTGAACATTTGCCAAAGCTGACTAACTACGGATACTAACTTCGATGAAACTTGTCATTTGTTAGCAGAACCTTGTTTATTAACAGAGGCTTTTATTGCAGAAAATTCCAAAACTAATGTCAAGGAGTTATTTAAAATTTTTGCCTATTAATCTGGACTACTTACAGGTTGGAAGTCAGTCTGTTTTCTTTCATTCCTATCATTTACTCAAAGAAAGAAGTAAGACAAGAGTAAAGTTTGCTAAGTGAATGAAGAAGAAAACAAAAACCGGTCAGACGCATTTACACCTACTACACAAATTAGTGTCAACGAAGGTATCATTAGACAGTAGTCCTTCTTGAACATTCAGATTATCCACTTCGGAGTTTCGTGGGGACTTAATCGCTATCTACCACGATAATATCTTGAAGTTCTAGTAAGAAGCAGTGATCTGTAGGAGCAGACATGTCGGGTATGAAGACAAGCATTCGATGATGGTATTGGATGATCCTAGAACCTTATCTTATACTAACGGAAGAATTGAAATTGTGGGTGCACATCACTGGCGAATCCCATGCTAGTAATAGGAAGACGTTCACTGTTCCCAGGCTTTCAGTGGTTCTTTAACTGATGTTGGTTCGATGTGAATAATTCTGTAGAAACTAGATAAGTCACTATGATTGGCTAGTTGAATCCTGCGGTTCAGTTAACAGAGCAGGGAGCCGGAGGACTGGCGGCAGCTGATCGAAATAGTGCCGCAGTTCAGGTTTTAATTTTATCTTCAATGTTTATCTAGTATCAGTTTTATGTGTGAGTGAAATTATTCATTTTAGAGTGGAGATCTAAACAATATTGACAGCAATATTGTTCACTTACGCATTTTGTTATAGCCTACTAAATAGCAAAACAGTAGCTCAAGTTGTAGATCAAAAAAAGTATTCGAAACAGTTAGTCCCTTTTATGAATTTCGATAGCGTAATTAGAAGACGAAGTTTATTTGAGCAATGTGATGTATTTGCGCAATACATTTCGAACAGTCTGATCACACATTTACTTGTCAAGTCAACATATATTAAACCTGGGACTGGGAGGGAGAATAAATACAACAATTAACACAATAGGGATTAAAATTAAGAAAGATGAGGACAAACAGGAAGTGACATAGTTGGTCCTAATCTTGGTAAGAAAACAAAGTTTACGAAGGTAGGTGTAGTGTAATAACAAACTGTTTTTGTGCACACAAAGGTGGTTTAAATTTGTGTATGGCTATGGCTTCCGCAAATCTCAGAATACCTCCCCGACTGTTTCTATATAAAACTTTGAAAGCTGTTTGAACATTAACTTTATGACCTGTTTCTATGATATGTTTGACGATAGATGAAGAGGCGTGTCTCCCACCAGCTTTTATCGCTGTTTCACACTTCATTTGTAAATGAATCCGTTTAGGCAAATATTCTCCCACCCTCAACTGCATAACTCGATTACTCCTCCCTATGTATGAGTGACCACACACACATGTAAATTGGTAAACACAATGGGATGTGACGTAATCACTGATGCAGTGTTTAGGTTTTTGGTGTAGCATGTGTTTTGTTCTCTCCACAATGGTAAGATTCGCTGCGTAATACGTTTTCTTAATGGCTGATGTCAGCCTACGTCTCAAAGTGATACTAATCAGCTACCCTCTGTATGGTAGAGTAATATGGACATTTTTCTTAAGGACCGTGTATAGAGTTGGCTTTGGTGCTACTTGACCTCTACAACGGTTTATAAACTTCGTTGTATGTCCGTTTTCCATAAATGCTTTGCTCAGTAATTTGATGTCTTCATCCATCGCATCTGGTTTGCTGATACCATAGCTCCTATTAAACAGGCATTTTACTAAACCTCGCTTGTATTGGATTGGACAAATACTGTGGAAATTCAGGTATTGTCCTGTCCATGTAGGCTTTCTGTAAACCGGCCGTCTTATTGAACCATCTTCTCGTCGACTGAGAAGTATATCTAGGAATGGCAGTTGATTACTATTCTCTTTCTCACATATCAGGCTGATGTGTGTTTGTACGGCGTTAAGTCTATTTAGTAGACAAACCATATCTTCATGCGTCTCACAAATCACTATGATGCCATCAACATATCTCTTGTAAAGAGGAACTTTAGCGATGAGATCACCAGACAAATTTTCAATATATGACATCTGAATATCAACCAGTAGTGGTCCTAAAGGACTACCCATAGCTACACCGTCAACTTGTCGAAAGCGTTCACCTTCAAATGTGAAGTGGACTTTGTCGGTACACAGCAATACTAACTCCTTCAAAAAGGTTGAAATAATAGGAAATGGGAGGTTTTTCGAGGATATATAGTCACAGAGAATGCTAATAGTCTTGGTCAATGTCACGTTAGTGAATAAGGAATTTACATCGAAAGAGTACATAATCTTGTTTTTTATATTCATGTTACTAAGACAGTCAACAATTTGAAAAGAATCTTTCAAACATTTTTACCAACCATTTCGCCAGTTTATGTATGAGGGAAAGACACATAGACAATATAGGGAGTAAGGGATTATTAGCTTTATGAATCTTAGGTAATTCATATAAATTTGGAAATTCGGATCCCATAGGTTTCAATGAATTAAATTCTTCTTTGCTAATGGCATTCATATTCAAAAGTTTTACTGAGTGGTTACTTTTGCTTCCAATTTTCTAATATCTTCTGATGGGACACCGGCTATGAATTTGCTTTCGTCGCTGAAGATGGATAGCATTTTAATTTTATAGTCAGATTTATTCATCACAACGATACCTGATCCCTTATCGGGTTTAAGAATGATTATGTCCGATCTGTTCCGTAATTCTCTCAAAGACTTGAAGTGCTGTGAACTCCAAATGCTTCTTCGTCTTGTTTCTAAACTATGGAATTGGTGAGCAATATCAACTAATTTAGCCTTCAACCAACTTATATATATATATATATATATATATATATATATATATATATATGTATATATATATATATATATATATGTATATATATATATAGGATTTAATATATATTGACTTGACATGTAAATGTGTGATCAGATTGTTCGAAATCTATTGCGCAAATACACCACATTGCTCAAATAAACTTCGTCTTCTAATTACGCTATCGAAATTCAAAAAATATTCGTCATGCAGACATACACAGTACATTTATCTTTGTGTGATAAACAAAGTTGCCTGTTTAGCGTATCATGGTGTACATGCCTGTATATTCACTGCAATCACTTGAATAAAATGCAGGTAACTTAGCAAAACGTTTACTTCATAACGGGCAAATGTATACTGTTATTATCAATAAACCCTATCATGAAATTCGGCTAAAGTAACGCCCAACAACTCTTAAAATAAGGATTATGTTCTTTCAAAAAAATATTATATTCAGCCTTCATTCTATTGGAAGTCATATAACCATGGGCAACCAACAAAAAAACATGCATACAATTTCGTATTTCATTACTATGGATGAGATTGAAATATATATATGAGGATTCGCTACTATATGTAGTTGTAAGCAGCCGTAATCGATTTTGTATCAGCAAAAGCGAACAAATACACATATACACAGAGTCAACTGAGTTGATTGCACGATTTCGGATTCAGTAAATTAAGAGGATCTTGGTTATATTATCAAAGTAGCATTACTGAGTTCACTTATTTAACTAACTTGCCAATGGACTTAATATATGTTGTAAGTATAATACAATAAATATGTTTAAATGATACAAAACTAACAGGTTTTTATACATTAGTTTTTTTTGTTTCATACTTTATTTTGAAAGTGATTACACCTTTTTAAGACTTGCATGAAAGGAAAGAAACTTTGGCGCATAGATCTTCACCAATCCCACTAATCTTTTCAAATACCGTATAGAGTATACTTAAAAGTACAGTGTTCTCACGTAAAAAGGATTAAAAGAAATGGTTTATCTACGATTATATTTATGATACAGCTTCATGCTGCAAAACTCTATCAAAACTCAATGTTTAATTTGAAAAACAATTTAACCTATCACTTAACATCCAGAGAACGATATAAATACAAGAATCTGTAGTACATTCGTCTTGCTGTCACTTAAAGTAGCTTGATAGGAATATTTCTGATTAAAAGTCTTTAAATTGTAACTTTGGTAATAATATAAATTTCCAGTTTCTTGTAGAATTTGAGCATATTTTGTTGATTAACTTACAGTAATAAGAAACTAATTTAGTCGCTTTTTAGGAGCTGATTGATTTCAAGGCAGTTTTAATCCCTAACTGACACCATTGTAAAGGTAAGTGGAAAACATACAGCACCTGACGATCACTTCGTTATAGTTTAAGAATACTCAATGATGTGTGCTCATGACTAAATACAGAATCAGTCTTTTGCATCGCACCACTGGTTTTTCACCGATTAGTCACAAGTGTCTAAAAAGAGACCAATATTACTCTTATTAAAACGCTTTTCTTTCTTGCTAACTTTGGAAGATTTGGTTGGTAAACTGGTTAGTTGTGGTATGTTGTTGTTGGTAATAACGAATGGAATAGTTGTATTACACAAATAAACCCTTCAGTTATTATGAAAAATCTGGTCAAGTGAGTACTTGTGTCATCACGTACTTCAGAAATAACATGCAGCTTGTTGAAATACCATTTGATGATAATGGTCTATCACTTTCCCAAAGGATAATGAATTTTTCAATAATACCATTTACCTTCGTAAAGGGATATTTTTATTTGCAACATATTGTCATTTATTTCAGTCAACAAGTAATTCGCCTTGTAAATTTAATATGAAATTGTAATTCTGAAGAAAATTTGAAAGTGGAAAAATAAACAACTTGCTGCTATGTAAAACACATCATCCTAAGTATCAAACCATGGACTACTTATTTTATGTCACTTGAGAAAGCGCTACCAGGTGGTCGCTTATTAGAATCAGGCAGTGGTCCAAATTTTTATTTCACGTTTAATCATCACCCAGTATAAATAATAGTCTGCCAAACCACAGATATCCCAGATTGTCAGAAGAATAATTATGTACTTATTCGAAATAATTTATTTTAACACTCCACTATCCCCTTTAAGTCGTAGTGATTCGTTTGCATAGTTTTATCAATATGCTTAAATCTCTTGTGAAGAATTCATCCACTTTCCTATTCTTGTCACGTACATAACAAGAGATGAGCTGGTAGACGTTGTAGAAAAAAGCGGATTAACATGGACAGAAAATGAAAAGGTTGTAGAAGTTGGGAAAGCTCAATGCTGTCATTTTCAGGAAATGATGTCTAGTAGGTTTAAAGAGATGCAAAATGATTATCGAAACAGGAGTTATTCTACATCAGTTTTTGATTCTTCGATATTCTTTCTCAGTTTGAGCCTTTTCAGTTATGCAGAATGAGTAGAAAGCCATGAGAACTGTACATGCAAAACTATTACTGCTAACAAACCTCTGGGATCTTGAGATAAATGAAAATCTTTTACCTTTCTACTCATTAATTTCCATGATAAAGTCTAATTGGTGCAACATCGTTATTAAATGACTGTTTTGGAATTGTCTGAGTCGTTGCTCTTGGGACAGAAATAAACTTCTTGAAGAAAAACGGTCGGTAGAAGAAGTATATATTCCTCTCCCAATTTCATTGTTGAAACACAAATTTCATGGTAACTAATCCACACAGGCCATTTCCGATCCTTGAAGCCTGATGGGTCCTCTTAAGTTGACAACTTTGCAAGTCGGATGCTTTCTGTCAAGCTGGAGAGAATAAACAGCAATAAAAAATGGTCTCATTAGCTAAGGTGAATGAATATAACAAACCTTAAATGAAATCAACTGATAGGTAATGCGTAATTTCCAGTCGAAATATCCCAATATCCAAGTTCAACAACATTTTTACTGTTGTATCGTCCCGAATGATGTCGAGGGTAATTTTATCAACTAACCAGGAATGTTACACTTCTATAATTGCGTTTTAGGTACGAAAAGTTACTTATCAGAAAAGTTTACCAATACTTAGGTAATCACTGGTACCAGGGAACGAAGAAAAAGGGCTATGTTTTGTTTTTATCTAGATAAAAACTGGTTGAAAGATTGCTCATTCCAAGCAGTATTTCCTTCAACGTTGTAATATGAGACAAAGTAAACTCATTTTCTGAATATGGAACATGAAAATATTTGACAACATGGATAAATAAGAGTGAGTTGAAGTCAATAGTTAAAGAATCCGTAAGAAAGTGAGTAATAGTTTGTAACTTTGCAAGGGAATAAGAATTTAGTAGTTGCGTTTAAAAAGTTCACGCAGAAACAGTTTGAGAATCAAGGAAAGTTGGCTATATGTGATGGATGAAAAATTAGAAAAATTAAGGGATGAATGATGACAGTGAATGGTGAAGTTTGTTCAATTCCGCGTCCCATTTTAGGATTACCAGAGCTAAAACAATTACATATTTCCCGATACCCTTTAGAAGATTACGTTGCATTTTATTTACTACTGTAATTAAATCTTAGGAAACCGTGTTACTGCTGTCAGCTGAGTGTTGTAATGTGGAGTTCTTTATCACTCAGCATGGAACATTATTAAACCATCCTAGGAGGTACTAGTGTAGACGTTGGACTGTCTGTTTCAGTGTAAGACATGTTTACCCGGCTTCAAAGGAAAACATGAATCCATATATATGTACACAGAAGCAGCTAGCAGTAGAGATTCGATCTTCATTCACTTGTTCCCAGTTGAGCCACTAAATATGTAATTTACCCAGCAGTTACATATAATTATTTTAGAAAGCCTTCATTGGTCCTCGTTCCAATAATTCATCAACTGCATTTCCGTCAAATTTCAAATTAAAAACTAAATTCGTCTCTATACTGATGGGTAGTATTCCAACTCAGATTTTTATTTATGAACCTCTTGGTGCATTCGTTTGTGATAAATGTTGACCTAGGGAGCTGAATTTCTTTTTTTAAAGAGCTATTAGTGCTAACTCCTGGGGTAGAGAAGAAAGGAAATGAACTGAATTTCTTATTGGCTGGTAACAACTCAACTGTGAAAGTTCTCCAGTCGTCCATTCTACGCAGATTTTTGATATATGAATTTCTTTAATCCCTCCCCATCCTTTTTTGTCCCAGCACATAAAGGAATGGTTTCGCTGAAGGTGATTCCATAGCCACTGCAAAGTTTATCGAGTAGTGACATTCATCTGAAAAAGTCATAAATTGAGAACCTTTCAGTCAGATATTAGTGCGTATTCTACTTAGTGAACTGTAGACCACGTTGAGAAAATATTTTGGGTAAAGGGTGTAGTTTATACGATGTTCCTTGCATTATCCAGTCGTCGGTTAGACCGAATTGTTCCGTGTGTTATGGCATATGGACTCCTGTACAGATGCCACAATAATGCTTGTATTTTCAGTTTTTGAAGTTCATGATCACGGAGAAAACAATAATGAAAGCATCATTAGGGAATCTGATATTTAGACATTTATGCTTTTTGAAACGTAAAGATCATATGAAATGGCACTACTACTACAATCAACAAGGAATCAGGATTAAAGAATAGTTGAATTTCGTTTGTTGGTTAACTTTTAGAGAAGAAAACAACATTGAGATCTACTGATATCCGAACAGTCAGTTTTTTAGACACCCCATTTTTTCTCAGATATATGAATAAATGAGGCCTGAGTTCAATCTCATTTCAAAGTTTTCAATATGCCAAGATGGCTGACGGTTTGTGAACTACTCAAGTGACTCTGGTGTAGCGCAATTTAGCTAGAAATAAGTTTCACAGTTTAGAGTGATGCAGATTTCATATTCATAGGTGAAAGGGCTGGATTGGTAAGAGGTGACTTATTCCCTTTTTAATGGTAACATACTAAGCGGTCGGTGGTTCGTATCTGCCTCGATATACCAAACCTAGTTAACTAGTTCACTAGTCAATAGCCCGTCCTAAGCCTGGGTAAACAGGGAAGGTTGAGGGTAGGGCTAGCAACCCTACTCCATAAAACAAATCTAACCGCTAAACAAACTTCAAAGCACAAGCAAAATATCAAAAATAAAAACAAAATTATTCCTCGCTGGAATCGGAGAGGCGGAATGACGCCGGTTGGTGAAAGCCTTCGGCAAGCCAATCAGCCGAGCCGATGTGTCATCTCATCTCTCGATGAAAGCAAAAGTTATTGTGGGAACATGGAATGTCCACACGATGTTTGAACCCAGCAAGCCTGTCCAGATTGAAAACGAGATGAGGAGGTAACACATTGAAGTGCTTGGAATTTGCGAAAGTAGATGGAATGGCAGTGGACTCTGCAAACTGTCAACTGGAGAATCAATAATCTACTCCGATATTGTCACCCAGACGACAATCACGAGCACAGCACACTGAGTTATGGAGTGGCTATCATGATGTCCCCCTCCCAAGAGCACCAAAGGCTCTCTCTCATGCAGTGGGAACCAGTCTCCTCCAGTATCGGGATTATGATGGCAAGATTCGACTCAAAAGGAAGGAAAGTCACAATCCTACAATACTACTACGTTACACTATGCACCTACAAATAATGCAGATGAAGAGAAGAAGGAGAAGTTCTACAGACAACTGCAATCAACACTGGACAAGACCACACACCAGTTGGCGACATCAAAATTCTAATGGGTGGAGCGACATGAATGCCAGGTAAACTGGGAGTGGATAACACAGGAAGAGAACTAACCATGGGTCGGGAAGCGCTATGTGAAGTGAACGAGAGTGGGGAATTGTTTGCAGAATTCTGTGTATTCAACAATTTGGTGATTGCAGTGAGGCACTGTGTTCAAGCACAAAGATATTCACAAGGCAGTGACATGGATTTGATTTCACCAGACACCAGGACACACTACACTAAAATCAGATCGACTTCATCTGAATGTGAAGAAAGTGGAGACGCAGCCTACTGGACACAAGGTCAGATCAAGAAGAGTAGCAGATGTAGGTTCACACCACTCACTTCACTATCTAGTGCAAGGAACCCACCTTCAAAATCAAGTTGAAAGCCTTCAAAGAAGAAGCTGGTGATAGACCACAGTTCAAGTACAACACTCGGAAACTGAAGGAAGAAACTACAAAGGAAATCTTCACAGCAGCCACCATGACAAAATGGGAGATATCGAGGAACATCCCTGAAGATATCTGTGTGGAAGAACACTGGAAGTCTTTGAAAGCTATGTGGAAAGTAACCTGCACAACGGTATTAGGAAGGAAGAAGAAAGAAGACAATACGAGGAATGGATCTTGATGGACACATGGAAGCTGATAGATCAGGGAGAGGAGGATGGTGAAGCAGAAGGAAAACTAGTGCAAGGATGCACAACGAGAAGAGGAACTGAGTGCAATGTATAAAACACTACACTGGACAAGGAAGTTAAGAATAGTGCACGTAAAGACAAAAAACACTTCTACGAAACACTGGCAAGTGAAGCAGAACAGACTGCCGGCTGGTAGGAGAGAGACAGACATCTGACAACATTGTATCAGATAACCAGGTTACTCTCTGGGAGGGAAGAGATCAACACACATGAAACCAATAAGAGATGATGAAGGAAATATAATTACGAAAGAAGAGAAAGAAAGGAAACGATGGACCGACCACTTCAAAAAGCTCTCGAATCGACCACCACCTGCACTTCGTCCAGAAATACCACCTGCAGCCCAGCCACAGAACTACAAGGGAACATAAATCCTACAACAAAAGTGGGAGTCCTGAGCACCATAAAACTACTGAAATGTGTGAAAGCAGCAGGACCAGATGGAATCCCACCAGAAGCACTGAGAGCAGATGCAGAGACAAGAGTGGACATGCTCACACCACACCACTATTGCAGAAGGTGTGAGAGGAAGGGAAGGTAGCTGCCAACTGATTGGAAGAAGAAGGTCTACCTTGTCAGAGTCCCGAAGAAGAGAGACCTCAGTGTTTGCAAGAACTGGCGTGGAATCGCTCTCCTGTCCCTGTCCACCAAAGCAAAATCTCAAGCCGCATCATCCTGCAGAGACTGAAGGATGCACTGGATTCAAACCTACGACCAGAACAGGCAGGCTTCAGGAAGTACAAATCATGTGCGGACCAAATTGCAACGCTACACTATGCACCATCATAGAACAGAGTACAGAATGGCAGTCAACCCTCTACCTCAACTTCATCCACTTTGAAAAGGCCTTCGACAGCCTCAACCGACAAGCAATTTGACAAGCAGCTACTTCAACTCTACCGAATACCACAAACCTTTACCAATCTCATTCAACAACTATATGAAGACACCACATGCCAGTCAAGTAATTCACAATGGGAAGCTCAGCTCAGTGATGCTTTTGAAGTGAAGACAGGAGTGAAACAAGACTGCCCACTATCATCCATGATATTCCTGATTGTGGTCGATTGGATCATGCAACAAACAGTGAGTAGCTGTGAGAAGAGGGGGATACGTTGGACTGCGTAAACAACCTAGAAGACTTGTATTCCGCCAACGATGACTTGTGTCTGATGTCACACAAACTTGAAGATCTACAGGCGAAAACTAACAAGTTGACAGAAGAGGCAGCGAAGATGGGACTACCTTCAGGTGGTTGTGGAGGAGACAGAGGTGATGAAGATACCCAACCAACACCACTACCACCACCACCAACAACAACAACAACAACAACAACAAGCTCCAATCACCATCAACAGGAGAAGCTTAAAGGAAGTAGCCTCCTTCACCTATCTAAGCGAAGCAGCACTGTTTCAACTACAGGCGGCACTGACGAGGATGTCAAAGTCAGAATCGGAAAGACAGCAAGACAGGTGTTCATTAGCCTGAAGCCAGTGTGGAGGTCTACTGCACTACACTCAGCATGTTGAACAAGATCCGGATTTTGAACACCGACGTCAAATCAGTGCTTCTGTATGGCTCAGAAACTTGGCGCGTTACGAGAAGCACTTCGAACAAACTACAGACATTCATCAACAACTGCCCACACTGGCTGGTTACTGAAGCTGAGATGACCAGAATAATAAGAATGAGCAACAAGGAACTCTGACTGGCAACAAATCAACCAACAAGCTATCACCCAACAAATATGCATTGGAAGGAGATGGAGATGGATTGGGCATACACTGAGTAGGCCGGCTGGGAACATCACGCGTCAGGCCAGACTCTCTAGTGGAACGCAGGTGGGAAACGACGAGTTGGGCGTTCGAGGTGAGGGTGACATAGATGAGATGGTGTGAGGAAGAAATGAGAGCCTGTGGGCTGTCATGGAACCAGGTTCGAAAGATTTCGGAGAAGAGAGTGCAGTGGAGACGTGCTACTGAAGCCGTATGTTCCATTAGGAACCCAAGGGACAAATAATAGTAATAATAGTACTAAGCGAAATGTACGCCTCATTAATTATCTGGAAATAAATACGTAGGAAATACGAAACTGTAAAAAGTGTACCAACAGCATATGCACGAATAAATTCAACTTCAGGTAGCACTCACTATCTCTGAAGAAGAAAGATCGGATTATTTTTTCTTGGTTTCACCAGTTATTATACCTTGCTGTAATCTGCTTCAAGGTTGGTTTAGCATATGACATGCAACCAGTGGTAGTAATTTATTCCAAAATTATTTATGTGACGTTTAAGCTTGTATTTTTTGAATCTGTCCTCTTGCATGTTTATTCATTTACACTATATAAAGTGATAAAATAAAATCAGTCAACTTTCTGTAAAAAACATGGGCTCTGCTGCTAGCGTCTCTCAAGGCGGTCGAAAAGCCAAGCGGAAAGTTAAGCCACAAGACGAACTGCATGAAAATATGAACGGTGTGGGCGGTACACGAAAAGGTAACTCAGAAAATGTCAACGTACTTTTTCATATTGTTTTTAAACATGAGTAATCACTGCTACATGCTGAAATTTATGTATACAACTGGATTGCTTAACTTTTTCTTAAACAGCATTTTATACCTTCATACTGAATGAATCACTCAATAAAAGTTGAATTGCCTGAGTTAGGAGCGAGTTTTTATTTTATCAACCTGAGAATGAGGTGCATATCATCCTTATACCCAATTACTTCGCAGTTTCATCGTAAGATTATTTTGACCATCAAAAAATCCTAACATTAGCACACATTTCTAATTATTGTTATAAAATCACTTTATAAAGATTGCCAATCTGTAAGTCAAAATATAATAATTTGTAAACGTGTACGTACTAGAACTTTGAACGAGAATTCAGGTCCTAAAATTCCAGCATCTACAACAGTCAGTGGCTCCAAAAATAAAATCTAGTGAGTCAAAGTTCGGTGTCATTTTCGAGTTTTTAATGTATTGCTTTTACTAATGTTAAAATTATGATCTAAGGGTGCATCGGAAAAAGATATTTCAGTTTAATTTTGTGAAATAATAGTCAAAAATCCTGCACTATGAAGTTGTTAGTTAGGCATTTTTACTTACTGGGTGATGATTGAAAGTGAAAGAAAATTCTCAGCCGTGACAGGATTCGAACCAGCTACCTCCTGGTGTCCAACCGAATGACTTTTGCCTACATTAGTTTTTGAAGATTAGTTTTATTTTAAACTTATGGATATAGGCGTGACGTACACTGGATAAGAGTTAGTCAGTATTAACTAAGTGGTCCTAGATGAAAGCAATCAATCACACGGGAATTCGTAAAGTTATTGGTTGTGAAGAGGTCAGACATATTGACAAGTAATTCAGTTTTGCATTTATAACATTTGTAACGCCTGGTGCAACGTTTTGGTTCACAGTTAATTTCACTAGGCATAATAACAATCATTAGTAAGTTTGGTGAGAAACTAGTTGAGCAATGAGTACCGGTGTCCAGACAAAGAAATGTAACTAAAAAATGTATTGCAGTTGTATTCGAGCAATAAAACGTATATACAATGACTACCTGCCATCGTTATCCATATCCTCTCATCTGCAGACCACGTTTAACCTCATAAATAGAGACCATTTTCCACAAAGCTTGACTGAATACAGCGCTGAAGGGGCAAACTATTTGGTCAAATGTCGTCTAGTAGAATTATTGTCACCGAATGAAAACTAATGGAAACTCATAACGTGAGATGAAAGCGACCAGCTGATATTTAGTATCATCGATTCATACTAAATTTGTTACAGAAATACCAATAAAAATGATGACAATCTTCGTTCACTTGTGAATCCATTTGTTTCCCTCACCATGCCCAATCTAAAGTTTGTGGATAAAATAGTCCTGTTAGATGAATAAGATAGCAAGATCCACGCACAGCTGAATTCCTAAGAGAAAAGCATTAGAATGTTTAGTATGCATTTTGCGAATGACATGATACTGCAGTACTGGTTTAACAAGGCATATAGTTTATCTACAGATAGAGACAGTGTAAATAAAAAAAGCCTTGTACATTTTTTGCCGACTTACGACCTTCCACGACAACTGAAATATTTGTACGCTTTCATAAAAGGTTGAACAAACTCAACAGCAGTAAAATTCTTTTTACTGAGTGAGCAAAAATAGAACCAGTGAAAACAGTAGACTACGAAAAGTTAATTAATCCGATGTTAGAAGTTCAGTCAGTCGACAGAAAGCTTGCTGTAGCTTATCAACAAGGAATATCTGCAGTATAAAGGGAACTCGAAATGGCTTCATGAGTTGCATCTGCATCACTCAGAGCTGACGTATGCAATTTTATCACGAAGCTATTCAGGTCACCGCTGATTACCTGCCAAATGTGCATCGATGTGCAGAAATTGGCCACCAGAGAGTAGCCGGTGTAGCTGTTTAGTCCTTAAGACCCAGTAGATATCAAATTCGGTAAACAAAGTTCATACTATGGCCACTCACTCACCTAAGTAGTGCAACATCAGGGTTAACAATATTTTTGCGCTAATTAGTATGAGTCAATCTACAGGAAGCCTCACTTAGTTTATTGGTTAATTTACAAAGTTGGTCGACAGATTTTGTTGGTGTTTGCCACTTAGGGCTTGATGACTACACTGAATACAACCTGGTGGCCAGTTCGTCCAAATTCACCAATACGTGAGCATGAACGCTTCGGACAGACTAAAAGCCTGCAAGTCAACCGCTAACACATTGGTAGATCATAAAATAGATTGGTCAGTTGATGGGAATAAAGACCATGATTGATGGGGACAGTCAGATGATATATTAGTCATACATGGTTACCTACGTTTTCAATGCCATTTGATGTTTAGAGAAGAAGTAAGTTAGCAAAAACATAAGGTAAGTTAGACAAAGACACAACATCAACCTGTCAGTTCTGTGACTAACAGTAAAATTTGTGAGGTGATGTGTTACTTTTCTGGATAGAATCCTGTAGATGTGGAGCATCAAGGATTGGAGACTACAAAGGGATTCAAAGTCTAAGATGTAATAAGCAAACTTTCAAATTTGTACTTCGAGCTAGAATACTATAGATAGTTAACAAGGTTGATGCAATCGCTGTGCTTCTTTCTTTAAATGCTACTAGTGTTTTACGCGGCTCGCAAATATCGAAAAATTGACTGCATTTCGCCTACACAAAATAGTGGTTGCAACAAATACCCTAATTCATTCACAATTTCAATTTTATTTCCGTGAGAGTCTACATGATCTCCAGTATAAAGAGCTTTTTTCTCGAATGTGTGTTTAATTTAATTACCTATACACCTTTGACATCATAAATACTGATTTCCTGAACTGTAGAACTACTTCGTGAGAATGTTTTTAACCACAGTGTCGTTCAACTATATCATTAACTTCAGCCTTTTATGTAGAGGGTTAGCTATATGATTTACAATTAAATAAGGTGTTGACTGTTATTAATTTCCAAAAACTCACTCTTAGCAGTTTCAGCTAGACTGAAAGGTAATGATATATAGTGTGTTCATCCTATTTTGCAAATATAATCTTCTTCTTCGTGTTCAATGCAAACATACAGTGATGTTTTGTTTTATTCTGTATAAATAGTGTATCTGGGTTAAGTATTGACATATCTTACCAGAATTGGTTAACATTATATTAGGTAAATTATTCATTTGAAACTGTATTGTCTTTTACTCCAGATGAAAGTCCAGTAAATGAAAATAGAAATAACTTGGATGCAGTAGACAATAAAGGTAACTTTCTGAAGGGAATAGAGATTTTAATCTTTAGGCAGTACTCATCATGGACTGAAATCAGTACTTACCACCGAGGAGTCCCAAACTAAGACGGCACAGTTGTACAGAACTCCCAGGTTTTCAATGGTTCTCCAGCTGATGTCAGTCCTTGGTGAACACTGCCTCAAAATGAAGGTAACTGTTTGATTTCACTCCTCTACTTTTTGTAAGCAGCTGTAATATCCTCCAGTATTTTCTTTATTTCTGGAAAGTATTCAGTACTACCTAACCGGATATCTCACGTGATATAGTTGTGTTCTGAGTAAAAAAGTAAATCCTGTTGAGAGGCCAAATTATGGTTTGTTAAGTGACTCAATGATTGGTTATCAAATCGGAAGTATTATATATGCATTTTGTGAACTTCAGGATCAAAATTTGACCTGATAGAGTTGAATAAGTTGAGCATTGGGTAGTTGGATTATAAATGATATATATATATATATATATATATATATATATATGTTCGAGAACTTCAAGTGAATCTTCATAACTGTTAACTGATTTCATAGTTGCTGTCATCATGAAGTGGCCGCAGTTGGAGAGAAAATCATTTAAAATTTACCCATTTTGCATGACATAAACTGCAATAAAACTCGGTGCTCATAAGTAACTTGCTTCAAGGAGGATTTTGGAAGCCCCAACTTGCGGGACTGAACACTTCAGAAGTTAGGACAAAAGCTCAACAGTAACACCAGATGATGATTACAAATGTGCAACTGGAAAAACCAGACCAATTAAATCCAACCTGTTGGTTGAAGGGGAATGTGCTGTTGGCGAAACATCGTAGTTTCCGGCTTGATACATCTGATAAAAGTGAAGGAGCAATTTTGAAAAGCCTTTGAGAGAAATGAAACGGTTGTTTTTCGTGATCGCAGACTTTTGAAGGTTCTGCAGCTCAAATTCATCCGTGTGGGAAGCTAGTTTTAAATGTACACATTTTATAATGCCCAAAAGGTTCTAATTCACTTAAGTAGATTTGGTTATCCTTACTAGGCAGTTGGTCGTATATTACTGTGCTTTGGAAGCAACGTACTTAGGTACTTGCTTCAAGGCCGAACATCAAACTGAGCTCTTTGAACCAGGCAGTCAAACTATTAATCCTTATGTGGCCGATTTTCTGGCACACTCACACATCCTACACAAGCGGTCAGTAGCGACCTGAATAGCTTGTTGCCGAAATTGTATACTTCAGCACGCGTATGCGGATATGATTCATGGAGTGATTATGAGCTTCCTTTATCTTTAGGATACTCCTTATCAGTAGCTTCCTATTGGTTGACTCCTTGGGTGTGATACGAAAATCATGTACTTTTCGACTTTGAATGCCATGGAAATTAATAATTAAGGAGTAATGAACACTTATTTTTAACTTAGGAGGGAATAAATTTGGTACAACAGATCATTGTATAAGAGCAGATAAGAAAGCTGCTATTGTTGTTCATGGATGTCAAGAAGAATATCAAACACTTGTTGATGAACTGCCTGAAATCATCATGAAGCAACTTGGACCTAGTATGATTGCGCATCCTATGATACAGGTAACCAAATTGAAATAAATCTATTACATCCCTTTATTAAAGATACTTATGACATATTTAGCACATGTGAAATTTTCATAATCATAAACTAGTTCACTAGCTAAATATTCCTCAGTCATACCTGATTTATAAGCCCTAAAGATAAAAGGGAACCTTGATGTAAAAAAAAATCATGAATATTAAACACTGAGTTATGGAAAGAGTTTTGATTCTATCGTTGCTCATCTCAATACTTCTGTTTTAACTTTTTTCACCATATTTCTTAACCTTTAAAATAAGAAAATTGACACCGAGTAAGAGAAACGAGACAAATAGTTGTGACCAAAAATCGCCGAAAATGATACTCGTATCAGATGTGCAATCTTAAATTCATTTCCATAATCTAAAACAAGTCTAAATCAAAGTTTATTTCACACTTTTTTTGCAAGTTTGTGATAGCATAATGCAAAATAAAAAGATGAGTATTCACTCCAATACGGTGTCACTTCATGAAACCCAAGTAACAAAACAAAATTGCCATTGGGAAAGATGAAAAACCCAAACCAATAACTTTTCTTTGAAATTTGGTAAACTCTAAGTAAAGATAGCAATGATAAGAATGACAGTTATTCTTAATAAACTATTAGGATTGGGAATACGAGTAAGAAGACACCTGGTACATATATATATATGTTTAAATTTATATTTATATAATATCTTCTTTCTTTAAAAGTCCACAGTAAATAAAACTTGTCATTCCTAAGAGTTTCTTCTGAAGATCACTCAGATACGCAGCCTATTGAAAATGCTGTTACAGAGTGAGCTTTTAGTAGTGACTTTATTCGAGTAGTTTTGTAAGGAAATAAATCATCATGTAATCCTACAGCCTTTTTTGTGAAGCGAACAGTCTCGGGTTCGAATCCCGTTGGGGACAACATCACTTACTGGGAGGCAGGTAAATCCAGCTGACAAGTCCCAAGTAGGACGAAATGAGCATCCTTGATTCCATTGCTAGCCACTATCCATCATTGTTATGATTGAAACACAGGTGATATCGAGGCATCTGAAGAAGAGTCCATATGCCAACAGAGACTTATCAATTTGGTCCAATCAACGACGGTATAATGCATGCAAAAATGCTAACTAAGAATAATTGAATTATCATTTAGATGATATAAGAATATAAATGAAATATTCCTCCTCAAAAAGCATAGTTTAAAATTGGCGAGTCTCGGATTACACTTCATCCAGAGATAAAATGATTTTGAAAATAAGATTTTGGCGATGATTTCACTAATGCTTAAATGACAAATTCCAGACCATACGCTTATAGTCAAAGAATTTATCCATAAGCTTTTGGCATGCTTAATCACATGGAACTAACTCAAATATAATATAATCTAAATCAGAGGAATTAAAGGCTGCATAACTAGCTTCACAACTGAGTACATAAATATGTAAATATACATTCATAACTCTAACTACCCAACTTCCTGGAATGTCAAGTTCAAAAAGGAATTTTGCAGCAGTGCACTGTTGAAGTACCTGAATGTTTAGTATACGTAAACAATGAAAACAAACAATCTACTTGTGTCTAAAATCGAGGTAACATTATAAACACAGTTAACAGGTACTTTCCTGACAATTGATAGTCAAGGAAAATGGTAATTCAAAACTCTCGAGTTTCAATTATTCGGCTGTATGTGCTGTTGATTGCAGTTTCTAACAAGTGAGATAGTAGATCAGTTTTAGTATCGCGCTAATTTGGTCATCTACTAATGATTATCGACGTGAATAGTCTACAAGTAATCCTTTTAGTCAACAGTAAATACCATTCAGCTTTAGTCATAACGCACCTTAGAGTATTTCGCTTTCTTAAACTTACTAAGGTAATATTCCGTGACTGAGTTTCGTCTGCCTACACCACTGTTGCCATAGACCACATGGTATGGAAACAGTTGATTCTATTGAGTGTTAAAAACTAATTTCTTGATAAATATCAGTACCACTATAATATGATGACTTTCAAATATATATTCAACAGGGCAAATACTGTCTTGTGAGAGATGATGAAAAAGATGAAGACCATCTTAATCCTTCCGCCGCTGATTCGAAGAGGCTAGTGGCAGAACAAAAGTCAAGACTTCATTTACCTATTTGTGGTCTATCACAACCATCATTTGAAGAGATCAAAAAAAGCTGGACAGTTTGTGTCATCGAGTAAGTGAAGTATCAAATCCAAACTATTATTATTCACCGTTGATTACCTTATCACTTTCATAAATTTAGTTCCCTTGGCAGTTTTTATCAAAGTGAAAATAATATACAAATTTAAGAGTTGCGAGGGGAAGTGATTGGTTTAGAAGCAAGTTTCACGCGACACATATTCAACACCGAAAGGCTGACAACCAGCGAACATTATAAGGCTGATTTCCTAGCATAAGATATGACAAAGGTTGTTCTATGACCTTTAAAGATTGAGATCATAATAACCAAGCCTCACAATAGGCGTGTTGCTATTCAATCAAATCTGAGATTGCAACATCCTCATTTCTCGGCTTCTAAGAATTTACAGTACGGCAGTATATTAAGTAATATTTGTAATGGACATATACTTCCTAAATGAGTGAAAATCTCCTAAAATAACCACTTACCGAATAAAGTCACTGAAACAATCTAGCAAAAGGATATAATGACTTCTTGAAGATGAATGACAAATAAAATATTTTGACGAAATCATATTCGGCTAGTCAACACAGCGGAAGCTTTGACAATCCAGCGATTCAAGCTCGATCTTTATGTTCACAAAAGATGCATTCAATCTCTAATTTTGATTTGGTCGTAATCTCCCTAAGACAGTCTATTTATTTCTTTGTTTATTCACTATAATCCTGTAGACAACTCTTGGTGACCTTGGTTTGACCTTCTAACAGTTAAAACCGAAATAGTTTATATGATAATTGTATGCCAGTTATAAATAATTTTTCGCTGAGTGAGAATACGATGTACTATGCACATATCCTTACAACTCATATATAGATGCATAAGCGGACGATCAGTATGTGTACCTTGATCACTCAAACCTATGAAAAAGACGTTCAGTGAGGGTTCTCAGAACATTTAGATCAATAAAACTATAAAGGAAGGCAATATTCTCGCTTTAGGCTTCAGGTAAACAGCTTTGGTTTCCACTTTCTGTGATTGTAATTTAGATAAAACATACTTCACGGATAAAAATAAACTGGAAAAAAAGGAAAGATTGGTGACCTGTGATTGCACTTTCATCTATACTGGAAATATTATTTAATAAAGTTTAGCAATATGCATCCCATTATTGGGATGGCGCTACTGCAAATTGAATAGTGTGAGAAGTAGGAGTAAATTGATTCTATAGATGTAGTAAATAACTTTTCTATGCTCCTAAAAGATATGAAGTGATTTTATTTCCAGAAATCAATTTATTCTAACCTTTAAAAGTATATCGTTTTTATGATTAGTGCCATGCGTGTCTACGGGAAGGTTAGTTAGCTACATTTCAATGTGGAGTTCAGCATAGTTACGACAACAATCATTAGTATGACTTCAACTTCTCCCCAATTGTGCTACAACTACTATTTGTCCAAAGCAAGCCACATCGATGAAAATGGTACTTATTTAACAATACTAACTATAGACTCATCGTTGAAAATATTTTTCAACATATATTTCGCTTCAAAAGTTGTGGCGCTTACTGCCGCTATACTATATACTAGATATATACAATACAGTATCCACGAAAACAATATTAATGATAGACATTTTCATTTAAACGATGTACAGCAGCGTGTCCATTTGTCTTTTTATTGCTACCTTAAGCATCTTTTTTAAAATTCAGTGGTTTAAAATAAACCAGTCTTTTGGTAAGTAAAATTCTTAGTTACTTTTTTTCGCTCTTTCTCTCAGAAATGTCTATTGATTAACGTAAGAAGTGATCCTTGCCTTTTTACGTTTGAAAAAGACGACTGGTATCCTTATGCTATTAGAGATTATACATCGGTCCAAAATATTGTGGAAAATCACCATCAAACGGGGATCGATCTTCAGGAAATGGAAGTAAAATGTCGTGATGAAGTATGTGTTTACATTTCCGAAACTTGTAATGTTGAAATTTGTGTAAAATTATTGTATTTTAACTAAAATAGATACAAAGTTCTAATACTTTGACTGTTCGTGATAACGTTTAGGCTGCAGTTAAATTATTCTTGCTCTTCTCAACACGTGTAGTTGGCGTATTCAAAAACAAAGCTTTCGAAAAATCTTGTTTTTTTATTTTCCAAACAGGTTAGGATTATATTAAACTTACGTGATATTAGACAAAGTTTATATTTGTTGTAAGTCACAGCGTGTTTGAAACGGATGTCTAGTTCGAACACAAACATGGTATGACTAGCATCAATAAAAACTATATCTTATGTCAATCTTTTGCTTAGCACCCATTATTTGCGATACTATTCAGTCAAATCTTGATCATATTTATTAGAAATTACTTATATGATGATTAAATCAGACTTGGCGTTCAAATTCTTCCAGGACGTCCACAAGAAATTTAATGAGATGTTTGTTATGGAAGGATATCATGAGTTTTTTTATGAAGAATTTTCTTCATTCAAGTAATCTTTTGCTTCGATGTCTACTTTGCTCAAACGGAGCTAGGAAATTTTGTGCATTTTACTTTATTGCTTTGGGTGTTTCGCAAAAACAGTGCTGAGTAACCTGATTTACATGGATGTATAATTGTAAGCCACCTTAATAGCTTGGCAAAGTTATCTACTGTTCATCAGCTGCAATATTCACACTTGCATTTTCTGAAGTTGTAGTGAAAATGGTAACTATTATGTCATAAATTCCTCTGGAACCAAAAATCTTATCTGAGAGTTCATCTCTTCCTAAATAATCATTTCTTAGATTACAGTCACACAATCAATTTACACCGCCTCCTCCAAAATAATAGAATTTCTCTGTAAATTTCAAAGGAATCAGAAAAGCATTCTACAATTTATTATAAATATTTCAACTTCTCTTCATTTTGCCAGGTGATTAATACGGTGAAGGCTAAAAGAGAAAGTGTGTTTTATTTTTATGATGACATAACATTCTTTGAAAACCAACCTGTGGCACATGTAGCTACAGCACCAGACTATCTGCTTGTTGGTGAAGAAGTTTATTATGGGTCTATCGTGGGAAGACATGGAATACGGTGAGTTTACTAGAACTTAGGAATTTTTTTACTTGGCAAATGAACTACTTTTTTTCCTCATGAAAACAATCTAGTTGTCATATAGCAAGATTCACTATATATGGTTCACTGTCAGACAAATGGGAATATTATCAATAGTTTGCTCTCATGGTAACCAGTCTTCGTCTATCCTTTAATAAGAACCTATTGGTTTATAGTGAGGAACACTGCTTCATGCCATCCACCATGAAGACCAGATTTAAGACGCTAATGAAAGATACATTTACATTTACAGCAGGATAACAGAGGTAGTTAATATTACGCTAATCATTGCACCCGATCTGATGCCACATTATTTTTATTGTAGGTCAGTTCTGGTGTACATGAACATAACGACAAGTTCTTCAAAAATAACATTCTTAGGATTCTAAGTAAAGGAATAAATTTACTGATTAGTGTCAATAACTCAAAAGTCTAGTTTAAGAAGTGATTGATTCGACACTGTAGTGAGAATACTCTAACCATAAAGAATTTAAAAACTCAAGAGTATACGCCTTATGCATACTGAGCGGTTGGGAAAGGGGCATCAGTAATCACCATTTGAATGTAGGCTGTAAATGTATTGTTCCTAGAAAAACTGCGACAGGTTTAATGACTAATAAAGGAATTACACAGTTTAAATTATTGATGTCTAACTTCCCTAACGGTTCTACGATCTAAGGAAAATGGAATTCAAGTAAACATTACACAATGGAGTCATAATTCTCTGAATTGCCGGAGCAAGAAAATGAAGGAAAAGCGAGAATAACAAGTACAGAAGTGATAATGAATTAAAAGTGCTGCAAAAATGAGAGGTATATGGCTTCTCAACAATTTGATTATTCTCAGAAAAGCTGGTTTAACTATAAAATGTAATCTCAACACTGGTTTAAAACCACAACCCTATCCTTTCTATTGAGAAATGAAATACCTTGTTTTTGAAATTGATAAATGTCGTTTAGAATTAGTTAGTGATTGGTGTCAAAGTGGTATGAACGAGCTAAAAAGATCAGAAACCAAAAGAATTAAAGGCGTTAAGCATCAAATTAATTTTGTCGATATGAATAAAATCAGCAAACATTATTGATGTGATTATTTTTGTTACTTTTATAACAATGACAGTCATAATTATGGTCGCGTTGGTGAAATGAATGTGAAATTGTTCATCAATGTAAAACACTAAAAAAAAATCATTCAGAAACCAGTGAACTAAATTTAAAGCATGTTTTGTCTTACCGTGAATACCTCAAACTGTTAGATGATGCCAGTTATTTTTATGCGTAGGGAAGTATTATGAAATACGGACATAACCTTTGTAAAATATCTTGTAACTAATGCAATTCTCAAACCAAAGTTCAATACCGTTTTGTGTGGGTAGGTAAAATATAGAAATATACTGCTAAACAACATGACTTGTCAAAACATCACCGACTTTGATTTTTAACTTTAATTAGTCAGATCATAATCAAACTTTTTCCAAAAGATAACTTGTTGATATCACACATGAACGGTTGAATCACCAATCAGCTGAAGTAAATATCAAAAAGGATGAAGCGACCGTGCAAATAATATGCGAACTAACCTTACATCGTAAATCAAATAGTCATAGTTATTTCAATATATAGTGTATACAAGTACCTTAAACTGCTTTCCATGATTCCAGAAATTTCTATTGCTGTGCAGTATCGTTGAAAATGTTTTGAACATTTTAGATATTTAAGATTAAACTTCGTACCAGGACGATTTCCTCTGGAAGAAGAAGTTGATAGATTTATAGGTGAATTACGCGTAAGTAAATCTTTTTATTCACCTTCAATGTGTTTTTTGTGCATTAAATGGGAAGATAAATAGAATTTATGAAGTCTAAAGGTTAATAACTTAAATATTTCACTAATTAACAAGTAGATTATGAGTTCTATTCGAACCATGACTCAAGATGGATTTCTACCGTAAATTAATATAACTTATGGCGCTATCCATAACCATCTTTTCCATATAAATATTCAAATGGGATCGCAGTGAGCAGCCAGTAACTGGGAAAATTTGGATATTCATCCTTGTTCTGATAAGTATGAACGCTTTGTCTCTTAGTACTACTTATTAAAGGTTGACTTTACTTCATATTTTATCTGCAAGTTTACCTATGACTGTGTTGTTTACTTATTGCCATAGCCAGTAGAACGATCTTATCTCCATAACGTATACAAAAATCTAGTTACGTAATGACATAATTTCGAAAAATGTCCTCATTTCGCTCAGGATTCAGGTCCTCCAGCTGATCAATATTTATTTGTAACTGGGCTAATGTAACTAAAGTTTTCTGGTAACCATATATTATTTCAGTCTATTTACATCAAATAAAACTTCAGTGTCACGGAGTAATATCACCGTATCTAGGTTATACTGTCGATAAAAATGCCACTTAGTTGTTTTTCGTAGACTTCTTTGTGTAGGATGATGACTGCTCGTAAATTTATGATTTTTACTGCCTATCTAAGTATGCTAGCAAATAATTCATTGCTACCAAACACGCTTTACATAACTTGATAGCATAGAAATTAAGAACTGACAAATTGATTTGCTGTGGTTTCTAAATGCATTTTATAAATCTGAGACCGGCTATAAGTAAAATGGCGCTACTGATTACTGCTTAGACCTTTTCTTCGCTATCAAATCTTTTGAAGTATATTCATCTAGGTAACAAAGTTCCTTAGATTTACTTTCCCTTGTTATACAATCTGTGAATCTATGGGAACCAGTACTCTATATCAGTGTTTCACAGAAACCTTAACAATCTTGTTTGATGCCATCATTAGCACAAGTCTTTTTAAATTTGATTAGAAAGATTTAGGATTTCTTAAACTACCTAAAGTCGTCTAGCTCTTAAGGTTGATCAACTGCTTATTCCAAATGAGTTTCTTCTATTCGGTTAGTCAAATGAAATTATCAGGTCTTCGTTTATATCCGATGTCAAGGAATTTCGACGTCAAGTCTGATTTGACTTCCAGTGTAAAACTAAATGAAAGATAATGGCTGTCAAAGCCGCTGAGTGGAGCTTGCTTCGATATAAAGCAGTCAGCCAGATCCACTTCATTACGGAACAATGCTACTAAGGTATCGGATTGCTGATAAATCTGCTTGTTAAATTCGAGCTAATATTTTAACCTCTACCTGGGGAACCATTAGCTCAAATCATGGTCTGACAGATTAGTGGGTAAAGATTTCTGGTCTGATTAAAGTAGCACAAGAAAGAGACTGTTCTGTAAGCAAAACGTTTGCCCATAGTGAGAAAACGTTTGATGAAGACAATCTCTTTTCCTGGAGGTCGATATCACAGATTGACTCAGAAAACTGAAGTGTATTACAAAGATTGTATTTCAAAAGTAATTTCTTCATAGATTCAAGGCTTTTCTTAATCAGCTTTATGATTTCGTAGTATGAAGAACCGGTAATACTTAATACTGTGAGTTTTTGGTAAGAAACGCATAAGTAGAATTATGTTGCGAGAAAATTGTTTGTGCAAAGCAATGTTGGTGACTGACTTATTCACTTGAGCAACTGCATTGCTATTAACTTGGATGACTCTTATCGTCGGACAAAATAGCTGTAACCTTGTTTTTCATAAAAAGATTTATTTCATCATGAATACTAAAACCCTTATTTGAGACTTTACATTCACATTTTCGCTTTCTTTCAGTTCACTAACTTTTTTCACCGAACTTAATAATTTCATATGCATCAGACAATACCTTCACTTCGATCTTTGGTGCTATGTATTTTTCAAGATTCTTTATTTCTTCCACTGATGGGTCTAATAAAGCCTGAATTTTCTAATATATGTTAGGCATGATCATTGATGGTCGAAATTGGATGCCACTGATATGGTTCTCGAAAGGGTTTAGCTTCAAAAACATATGGTAACACAGAAGATTATTCCGTGAAATATCCAAGACAAATGTGTCTCCTAAAAACACCACTAACAAGAAAAACTCCCTTATGCACCCTGCAAGCATTAAGGAAGAAGGCAGGGACGTGGTCATTTCTTTTTCTGTCCTTATGGTTTATTGAACGGAAAAAGATTCTGATTGGTCATAAAACAACGAAAAGACGCCTACAGTGAAGACAATTATCTTCCTTTAAAAAATATTGCCATTATTTTTCCCTACTTTCTATCCCGAACCTTCGGAATTTTTATGTACGATTTGTGTTATGATGTATACTCTTATTCACTATCAACACCTCACCCTACTGTTTTATGAATTTTGACTCCTGACTAGAGATTCTTCTGAAAATTTCTATTCTTAAGATTTTATTATTAGGAAGTTGCAGCTATGAAAATGAGTTCCCCAGAAAATAATTATCTTCGCTGAAACCGTCCTTTTGTTTTTTTGTATTCATCAGTGTAAAACGAGTTGAACGGAATGAAAATCTTTTTTCCTTTAACACTATACTTGAGGGATTTCAAACAAAATTCACAATTCGGAAAAGAAACTTTCGTTTAAACCCACTCTAGTATTCAGTGTTGACGAACTTAGAGAATGTTGTTCACGCATAACCTGGTAACGTGGTGATCATTAATATAGTTGTCATGTCTTAAGTACCTATCGACGTCTGTAAATAAAGTTACGAACGTCTTTTTGATAAGTCCCAGTGTTATTTTTGTTTATGATATGTTATTGTTAATAACTTGCTAAATGATAACCTTTGAATGAATCGATATCCTCAGTATGATATACAGTAGTCAGAATAATGAAATGGATTTAGGTTTTCTCCTCGTCTTGATTTTAAGATGAGCATATACGTGGCTTTTTATTCTGATTTTGGTTGTAAATACAGTCTCTGACGTTTTCAAGCCCTAACACTTTGTTTCCACGATCATCATAGAATTGAAAGAGATTAATCTGGTATCAGGAATATACTCTTATTAAAAGGACATAAAAGAGATAGGTCTAACTCGATGTTTATTTCCTTGACAGACTTTCCTAATTTTATTTCTTCGTCACTGAACAGGTCGGAAATAGTGATATTATCAGTCGTTTCTTTTGCGTTGCTTAGTGAAATGGAATAACTTCACACTTAAACGAATTATATCTGAATTTCATCAGAACCCTTACATTTGTTTTCTGGGTCAAAAGCATGACAAACTACTGTGATAATCACTGAGTTCTTCTGCATACTCACACATGCGTAGTTTTTTATTATTACTTAGCTAAACAAGAATATAATAATAATAAGCGCCTTATTCCCAACAACATGTATAATACAGTAAAGAATTCTCAGTATGCAATATTTTAACAAATTCGCTCCCTGTACAATATTTCTCAAATAAATAATGACTGCGTCTGGGTATTGTTAATAATCAGAGTATTGGAGGCGTTAATGTGGAACGGAAAGCTGGTGTTGGATTACAAGCAGGTGTGTACTCAGGAATGAACACAAAATCGAGTATAATTTTGTTTATACCACTTCAATTAGCCAGTACAAAGATCTGAAATTCTATCTAGGTATCTTTGGCACAGTAATGTACAGTATTTCTGAGTATTTATAAGTCCATTTCAATCTGGCATAACGTTTTTTCTTTATTTTGTTCTTATCTTGAGAAAATACAGTTTCAAAACATCTAAAAATGTGTGAGATTAAACCCTGCGTACAGAAGACATATTTTAAAAATTAAAACAAACTTAAAGGGAACAATTTGATGAAATATATTTGGTGGTAGCCCAAAGTTTAGACCGCCTGCCCACAGTAAACTTAAGTGTAAGTGTCAAAGCCAGAGAATGATAAAGTTATTGACGTTCAACACAAAATGACTTTACCAAAAGCACAGAGCATGATCAAAGGTAATCCTTGTCTAGAATTAATAAAATTCTTGTTAGGAAACTTGGATTGACCATCTACTCGTGATTACAGCGATACTTTCTTTAACCATCGGTGCTTTAAGTAGCTACAGCACTTTGAACAGTGAAGATTTCAAACCTTACTTGCACAGTTTCCCTTATTTATAATGAATTGTATTCCTATTAGATAGACAGATATACATCAACAACACAACTTTCCATAGCCGTACAGTGTGCTTTGAGTCTTCTCGCTTAACGTCAACATAAAGTTGAAATTCACAAGATAAAATATAAGTGGGTGAAGATGGTAACATCAATAGTCACAAAAAAGAAATCATGGGAAAGACCGAGATGAATACTAGAACAGAAAATACTATTTAGTGTTATTGCTTGTATTACACCGTCGTTGATTGGACCGAAATGATCAGTCTCTGTTGGCATATGGGCTCTTGTGCGGATGCCTCGATATTGCTTGTCTTTTAACTATGTATAGTAATAATGGGCGGTGGCAGGTACATCCAGCTGACGAGTCCCAAATAAGATGAAATGCGTATCCTGGATTCCACTGCTAGCCACTGCCCATCATGACTATAGAAAATACAATATTGTGATTCAGGTTGATGTAAGTCATGAATACATCTATAGCACTACTATTGATTTTAGCAATGTTACTTTAAGTTCCAAATTATCCTCTCATAATTTCTTAGATGTCATCAAAGAAGTGTGGAATTTTTCAGGTTCTTCGGATCAACAGTGAAAAAACCCACGTATTCGTCCCACTACTGTTTAATTATCAGATGCACGGCTTAGATTTGAGAGACCTAAAACTTATGTGCACCTATTGTTTAGCTTATACTAGGGTAAAACTTAGGCACCGTGGTACAATATAATTTTTATGTTAGTTTGTTTCATTGTTAAAAACTCAAACAGTGAAACAATATAGTTTACAGGATATATGAAGAGAGATAATAGTAAATCGTTTCCGCACAACTAGAGAATAATTTATTGCTTATAGATAAACTAGGGCTTGAATATAATTATTGGGCGGCGTCATTAAACGTATCTTTATTGTCACAAAAGTACTATTTGTTGTAGTAAAATGGAAACGAAAGATATCAGTCAATAAATCAAGGGAAGTAAAAAAGACATAATAATATGCAGATCACAGTTAAGCTAAAGATAAATTGTTGTGAGATACAATTGATCTGTTGCTTTATTCTCATGGTAATTGGGAGTTAATTTTACTTCTCACATTTCTTTTCATTTTGAATTCATCGCTTTAATGTAGTGTATAATCAGATAAGAATGTATTCACAACTATTCAGCATAAGTAGATAAACTTACAGGGAATGCAATGCTACACATATGTATCGTATTAGTTTTCTTAAAAGCATCCTTTCATACATCTTTACAGCTTCGATAGAAGTAAATTTGATTCCACAACGTCCATCCATGTAACGAATCAAAATATAGACTTTTTTTACAACAATACATTATTCAAGTCACTAACCGTCGATTCAGAGATGAAATTCTCCTCACTATCTTCATATTTAGTAAATCGTATCTAGCTAAATGAAGTCAAGTACAAAAAAAATTGGATTTGAGTAACACTAATAGGAGAAAATGCATAAATAAGCTACTTCCCTATGAATAAGTCCATATTATCCAGAGCTGAATATCCTTTTACGCTTTCCAAAACATTTTAATTTAGTTTACTCGTAATATACTTGAAAAGAAATGACCCACGCTAATAATAATAATAATTCACTCTATTCCAAACAATATTCTTAAATTTCCTATCAACTTGCGGAGCGATCGGTTGTAATGTTTTTAAAAACGCGCAAGAATATACAATACGATTGGTTGACATAATTTAACGATTAAAACAATATAGAAATAAGAAATTTGATGCAATATACTCGATGATAGAAAACGGTAGCCCAGGGTTCAAGCAGGCCTACCTAACTTAAGAAGATTTTTGTTATTTTTGTTACCGGAATCTGTGTAACTTAAAATTGATAGCATCAGTCAACTGCTAACATAAATTTATTTAAGACTGCCTAATGATTACTTCTGATATCGTTTAGGATAACAAACTATAGAAATTTGAGAAAGGATATAATGCCAAGAGAATTCACTCATTTGTGGTTTACTTTTCCTAACCAATGAGAAACAAAATAACATTGTCGTTAACAACTTTTCAAGGTCTTATTTTTGTTTTTATTAGGTAGGATAAGTGTACCTCAAAATGATCCACATAATTTTGCTTCTTTTCACATGTTTTCTGTGTCAAAGAATTTTCAGAAGACTAACACTCATCTATTTGTGATGAAAAGACGATGTCAGTAATCTACTTTATTGACTGGTGAGAAATAAACAGATGACAACAAAGTCAAAATTCATCTTGATGGTGTATTCAGTCGGTAACGGTATAACCTCTTAAACACTCATTGATGGTCCCTACCTCAGTATGATAACGCACTGAACAATTTTAAAAAAATCATGAATTAAACTTTTTTAAAGTTTATATAGTCAAGTTTGAAAGCAACAGTTACTGTTTATTACAGTCTTTAAGAAACATTTGTTCTGTTTTGTCTTGGTATCCTATAGTTCTTCACTTCTTCCATTTGATTTCAAACTATTTCTCTATCTATTCACCATCATCTAAAATAAGCAAGTGGAGCTTATACAGACATTTAGATAAGCGCAAAGTGAATCTGCCAAAGACTTCCTTTACGACGAACCAGTTTCAGTAATTGTTAAATTGCATTCACAGTAATCACAAGGAAGTTTACTATTGACTCATAAGTTAATGTTAGCTCATCAAGAGGAAATACCCTAGAGCTCAAACTAGAAGGATGTTGCGTAATTATAGGTTGGTCGTTAAAAATAATTATATAATCACGGTGACGAAATAATAGCACTAATTTTAAGCAATAACAGAAGTAAAATATTACGAGGTGTTTAGTGAGGAATTGGAAAAAGCACGTATAGAGGTGGTAAAGTAACCTTTAAGTAAAAACAGTAATAATAATCAGCCAATGAAGTTAAGGAAGGTCCCCAGTAAGAAACTCTGGGAACGAACCAACCAAGAACCTATCACCCAACAAATATGCAGAACAAAGCGGAGATGGATTGGATTAGACATACACTGAGAAGGCCGACTGGGGACACCACGGGCCAGACACTCGAGTGGAATCCACAGGGAAAAGGACGAGTTGGGCGTCCCAGCTGAGGATGACATGGAGGATATGGTGTGAGGAAGAAATGAAAGCTTGTGGGCAGTGGTAGAGCCAGGTTTTGAAGACTGCAGAGAAGAGAGTGCAATGAAGGCATGCTACTGAAGCCATATATTCCACTAGGAACCCAAGGGATAAATAATAAATGATAATAACAATAATAAGGTTAAGGTAAATATTAAAACAATAAAAAGAATTGAAGGGAGATTAAGATCACGGTGACCGTTCAATTATTGAAAATGTTTCCTAAAAATAAAATTTGATTCTTTGATTAACTTTGTTCTTGATTAAATTGTACAGAGATGAATTCAGTGAAATATTTTTTCGATATACAATTGACCATATTCATATTTTCTGCTATTATTTATTCGTAAAATTATAGCATATTTGTTCAGATTCTTTGCCAAAACATGTGCAAAGTCGGAACCAACAGTCGATAAGTCAGTGGGCACGTGAAAAAGATCAATTTTTAGCCCTCATCCATAGAATGGAGTTACCGCAGTTCTTAATAACTGGACACAAAATAACTGATGGCTCAATACAACTTGGTTTGGTTATGGCTCACTTAGCTTTGAAAACATTAGCAAGCATATTTATGACAGTTAGTCCTGACTGTCTGCAGAATGAATCATTCAATCTTAATCCTATGAGGAATTTAAACTCGGCGAATATAAATCAGCTTCAAAAACAAAACGGCAGTATTGTATCTGGTAAAAGTAGTATGAAAACTGATATTGTTAGTAAGAAAAATAAAAAGGTTTCGATGAAGTAATTTTTACCCGAGCTATCAATCAACTGAAGAAAGGAAAATTTCATTTCGCAAAACAACTTGGCAGATATTTACCGTTTATGGCACAAATTAAAGAAGAGGTAAGTTAAAGCAACGTTGGAAAAAATACATCTCAATTTTTTCCTAAGTTTTTTATGAACACATTTGTTTAGAACCAAGATGGTTACTTTAATGATCTATAAAATTAGCTTGTATTAGGTTAAACAGTGAAAACGTAGAATTTTTAAGAAAAAGTATTGACTTTGGAGGAAAACTGTTATGCCTAAAAGAATGAAATCTACACGGATTGATCACTGGAGAGCAACCAATCTCTTTTTTTTGGGCCTAAGTGCTGACCCGATTCTATTTATCATTTTGCAATGTTACCACCAAGCAAAGAAGCTCACTATCGTCGTACTGTCTAGTGGATGTTAGGTGGTTGGAGGCAATATCCAGAAAGCCTTGTATTTACATTTCATGCTAGTTGGCACTTGTCAGCAAGACGTATCTGGAACCTCAGAGGAAGCGGTATCTTCTGTGTGACCCTAAATGATGTCATCCAGTGTTTCAGTCAGCAACGTTACTACTGAGCTGTTCAGGCCGTGACTGACTTTTAGAACTGGATTCCATAAACAGAATGTAATTTTTCAATTTCAGACCTTATATGTGCATACCACTTTTACAATTTAATTTCACCCTCATCTCGTTAGTATAAATGTGTTCCCATTTTGGAAAAAACTTTTGAACACTTTGGCGTACTTATGACTTTTGATACTTTCATAGAAACTAATATCCTTAATGTTAACAATGACAGAAAGTATTATTCTTGTTTCGATCTGACAGACAGAAACTGTACTATATATTATGATACAGGCAAAGATCTCTCACGAATTTGTTCATTCGTAGATTTTATTATTATTACCTTTTCGTTTAACTCTGAACTAACTCGGATCAGTGACAAGTGATACATCTATGATGATGAAGATTGGTTATGTTGCTTCCAAGGCTACAGAAAATAACTAATAACTAGATAATAAACTCCTACTGACTACCTACAGTGCTATTATTGATTTAGGGACTTTGATCTCGAAACAGGTGTCGTTTTTGTTCCGAAGTTATTATAAATAGTTTACTTTGCTGACACGAACATTTCCAAAGTTGTATTCATACTTATTCCAGTTCATTTGTGGATAGGCGCAATGAAAAGACAAACTTTATGTTTCAAAATAACTTCATAAGCTACTTTTGACGTCTTGTGCATGAGGAGCTATCATTTGCTTGTATGAGAACATTGAAGTACTCAGTATAATTTTAGATCTCTTCAAGAATCCATACCGAAAACAGTATTTGTCACTGACATACTAACTCAAACATATAATAAAAAGGGTAGTTCTATATTTCTGAGGATTTTATTCTCAACGGTCTAGGCCTCACTTAATGGCACGGAATCACAAAGTTGATGCGCATCACTGCTTCTGACTCAGTATCCAACTCAAGGCTTGGATATGACAGAAAATGCTTAAAATTTCTCGAGAACTATCTGATGCTTAGAAATACCTCTTTCTAGTAGTCATTTCAGAGTTTCATAATAGTAGTTTTTAATCTTTATAATAGACAGTCTGACTGAGCTACCTAACAGTTTCACTCTCAAATAGCACAAAACACATGTCTTGAATTTAGCTGCTAGCTAAGACTAAGTAAACAAACAAACAAACTATCGTGTTTGTCATGATGTTGATATGGACTCAGTTACTGTAACTTTACTGCGGCTTTTTTTAACTGTACGGATTATCAGGTCCAACTAAAGAAGAGCTGGAAGGATTTGAAGGGAAGCAAAATACCATGTTATTGAAGATTTCCCCTGTGTAAGCCTAATGGAAGATGTAGACAATTTTGAAATTAGATTACACAGAAATACTTATGGTTTTGCTGAGTTGAAATATAGGTCTGGTGCAACAAAAGTGGATTTGTGAGACAGACAGTCGGTAGTCTTAATAATAATGTTTTCAACCCCAGTTTACACTAATTTCTTCTGCAACCAACCATCATCGCAGAAAGCATTAATCAAGTTGTAAATTCAGTATATCTCTCGCAGTATATCAGTTTCAGCTATTGAATGATGCATCAGACATTTTCAGTGTTGCTGTCTGATATCATGCAATGAAACAGCCTTTTGTAGAATGTTAGGATAACGAAATGGCCGGTAGTTTAATAGTAAAATGAACAATAACAATAATATGAGTTGGGATTCATCATGGAGTGACATCAGTTGGAGAAACATTGGAAATCTGGGAACACTGGACAGCTGTTCCGTCTTAGTATGAGACTCTTCAGCAGTGCGCAACCACGACCCCACCAGGGACCAAACCCGAGACCTTCAGATCCCATGGCCAGCACGTTACCATCGCGTCACGGGGTGGGAATCCATTTGTGAACAGAAGGATATAGGAAATATGGATTATTGTATTTCGACCCAGTGGCTCAACCTAAAATCAATTATCAAACCCCGCAAACCTCCAGATGGGATAACAATAACCGTTGAATATCTCAAGCTATTTTCGATTTTAAAAATATATATTAGCCGGATAGTGATTTTGCTGCTTTCATATGTTGACAAACAGATCACTGACAAACATATCCTTTTTCTTTATGACTGCAAGTAAGTACGGTTAAATATTTTCACTATGTATTTGGAGAACACAGTTTATCTTAAATAAAGCACTAAAGTTCCTCCATGAAACCCGGAATTAGTCCAAAACACCGAGAAGTGACTATCGTGGCTTGATAGTCTATTGGGTAACGCCCTGGCGTTTGAAGCGATCAGTCCCAAGTTTGATTCTCGGTAGGAACAACACATTACTCACTGGGAGGCAAGTACATCCAGCTGATGAGTCCCAAATAGGACGAAATGCGTATCCTGCATTCCACTGCTAGCAACTATCCATCGGTACTAAAACACCTAGTATGTTTAGATTATCCTTAAAGCATTATTCTATTTTTATATGGGTGTCGAATCTCTTGATATGCTTGTCTGTTCTCAGATTGTTACAAGGTGTTGAGGCTTTTTTTGAACTCCTTTTATTTACATATTCTATGGCAGCAAAACAGATTGTCTGTTTCAAAAGTGAAACGTGTTGGTTGAATAAACTTTAGCATTCAGTTATTAATTAATACTATACGTTAGTAAATTAATCGTAACTAAAGTTCTTATAAACGAACAGAAGCGCTGACTGGTTAATATATTACACTGTCAGTCGCAGTAGTTCTTTGAACTGATGATGAATGTATATTTCTAGTTAGATTTCTTAGAAGTGAAATGTAGAAAACGGTTTGTAAGGCTCAAACCAAAGTTATATTTCGTTTTATTTCTATTTGAATCAATGTGTATTGCAAAAGAAGGGAATAAGGAATGAACAATACCAATTCTCCACAGAAGTTACAAATTTATTATTACTTTATTGTAGCTTAAGTGTGAAAATCAGCTTTGACCAAAATTTCTGGAGTGTTACAAGGTTTGGGAACATGAACTGATGCACTTCGTTGTATGGCTGTACGTGGGTCAGGTTGTCAATCAAAAACCTCATCTGTCGCCGGGTAGAATATATATGTATATACTTATACCGATTATGACTTCATTTCCACAACGCTTTAAATAACACTTTCTTTCACATTTAAGCACTCTTTTCCAAACCACATTAGGGATGGAGTATTACCTTTATTATTTTTTTCAGTTCCTTCTAATTTCCAAATTACTCATTTTATATCAAATAATTTAGGTTGACCAGGCCATTGATGATTTTGATGACGTAATAAACTTACGCGAACAAATAGTGGAGTCACTCATTGAATTAGGAGAACTAAGAGAAACAGATGAAAGTGATGTAAGTAAAATTTTAAAAGATTTATATCATTTTAATGAGCTGTAGAAAATGCTTCAGTGGGCATTTTTGTATTCAGTGATCCCATTTTGAAAGCTGTAAAACTACATTTAGCGTCAAACAATACCAAAATGGTATACAATGCAACAATTTTTGTTTGTTTTCGGTCAGGAAAAGAATATCGGGGTGTTACGTGAGTATCAAAGTATTTGACAATGCTTATATGCTATTGTGGTGAATAAACGTTAAAAGAAATCATAAAATAAATAAGTTACAACTAAAGTATCAAGGTTTCAGTCATTCTAAGATTTGTCGAAATATGAATGTGGCTTGTAGTCGTAATGTCACGCGTAACTTATCGAGTTCAGCGATGGGATATAAGAAATAAAATTGCCCATTCAAATGTGTACCGGTAAGTAATCACGTTCTCGTGTATGAAAGTCTCACCACAACCAAATGTTAGGTTCGTTAAGCAGAGCATTGAAAGTCATTTCAAAGAAGAGGTAAGTTAAAAGCTTCACCTATGTCAGTTGGACATTTCTGATGATTTTTTGCTTACTTCTAACGTCATCGAACCTGAGTAGTTCGACCCAGTTTGTCCCTTACACTTTTCGTTGCACAATCAAAAGAGCATTCTCGACGTTTTATCCAAGATAAGAAATTGACACCAATAGGAAGCATAATATGTTGGTTTTAAGATATTTGTGTTAAATGATTTAATTTACTTCAAAGAGTAAAAAATAAAAGGCCCGCAAGACAGAACAGTTCTGGGACTTACTATTTATTATTTCACATCCGCAAAAAGAGAATGAAGCAAACACTTCTTTGATTTGTTGATTATGATGTAACCGAAACCATGCCATCCGAAACTAAACTGTGTTGATTATGAAGAGGTGAATAAGCAGGAAGCAAACCTACATCGTACAAAAAAGCCATGGAATTTGACTCGCCTGGGAGACAAAGCACTAGTACTGTTGGGAGAAAAACCAAAAGACAAGCAAAGAAGTGAACAAACCGAAGGAAGAAATAACTTGGAAAGTAGAAGTTGTAAATTGTGGTGTGAATATAGTTGAATAGAACCTAAGAGCATTTTTTCATTACTTTTTCCACGCAAGTTAAAATCCCTGTTCAGCAATCCTACCAGTGTTGTTCTGAATACCTGTTTATCATCTCTGAATTAATGACAATGAATTTTCCTATGAAAAAAAATATGCACTGAGTGATCAATCTTTTCATTTTCAACATTTTTCATCTTTTTTAGAAGCTGTCAGTGTGTAAAATACTTTACGAAAAAGCTATTGATCAAATGGAGAGGTATCACTTGTTAATCTGCTTCAATGCATATCTTCGAGAACAAGTAAGACAAAAAAGTGTTTTTGAGTATAATTGCAGTACTATATATAGGTATAATTCCACGTTAGTATTTCTGCTTGATATAACATGGCGAAAAAGTATTATACACCATAACATTTAGAACACAATTTGTTGTCAATAGACATGTAATTCCATTAAAGTTTCTTTATTGTATGACGCAAAGTGAAATATTAATATATACTAGATGACGTTTCTAGCACAATTTCTATCATAATTACATTATACCTTGATATGATTATGAACAGTAATTCGTGTTGGAAAAGTTAACCAGTATACAGTAATGATGCAAACAAAAATGTATAATAACGCTACACTCCACTTCAGTACGTGAATTATACTCTTACATTAGTAACCATTTCAACTATTTTAGTACTTTTTGTTACCTGTTTAGATGCATGTAAGATTTAGTGAAAATTTCTCAAACTGGATGAAACAACAGCCTCGTCTTTATCAGATTATGGACTTTTTAGATGTATCAGAATGGTACACATCAGTGGATATGCTAAAGCTTGGACATCGTGTATTGGTACGTTGAAACATATTATTGGGAAGTTATCTGCGTGTTTTCACATTCCTCTTATAACCTTGGTCTAAGTATTGGATTAAATTAATGTTGAGCAACATGATTCCCGATATTTAGGCAAAAATTGGTGACTTACTTTTTGTACGCGTTAGCAACTTTGTTTCTCTTGATTCCTCAAGTTCTTTGATTTACTTTCAGTGTGTGTCTTAAAATAAAATCGACTAGTGTCTCTTAACGAAAGTTATTTGGTCATTAGGAAACTATAAGATTCGCAAAAAAACATGGTACGTGCCTTCAGCCTTTGAAATTTAACCCATAGTTTAATAAAGTGCTTTTCTGTGTTAATCAACTTTCATCACCGTATTCAAATGAGATGATTCTTGTAGTTTAATTATAATTTTCATAGTACATTGAATGCATCAATGATGAGTTAAATGTATGACGTATCTTCAAAATATACGTCACGATATACATAATGCAATGCATCTGTCAACATGCATTCCAAAATAATCAAATTGAAATGAAATTACTAAGATTTTTGAAACTTAAATAATGTACTAATCATTTGAGCGTTGATTTGCGTATGTCTGAGTACCGAAAGTGAGCCACTAACTTGTTTTTGATGAGCAAGCCTTCACAATACAACTGACGCGTATTAGCAGTACAATTTAACAATACACTGCTGCTGAAAATTCCCCTCATACTCTGAAATTAAATGATAATCCACTTGAAACTGCTTCTGTACAAATATATATAAGAATTTAGGGTCCTAATTTATACAGCAGACGTCATTTGAACACATCTATATTCAAAAAGGGAAGAGCCGGATTCTGTTCATCTTGAATGTTACTCCATATATTTAATCATCTGTATCACAGTGTGCACAAACTAGCGAAAAACATTATCTACAATAAAAAACTAATGCATCAGTCTTACAAGACTAGCACTTCTCTGAAAGTAGCAGTTAAAGCGAAGCAAAATCATGCGGAAAAAATAAGTACTTGTTTTAACAAGCTATCGTGCATGTTTGATCCTTGTAAGATGACTTGTAGCTGCAAATGTTTGTAATTATTATAAAATGACTCATATTTATTACCATAGATTTTATACTTCCATAGTCTGATGAAAGACGTGAAATAATCTAACAATACAGCGAATTTCAAATGAGATATGAATTCAGAAATAATGAAAGCGCACAAGTTTTACAGCAGAAAACAATAAACATGATCCACCTTAATAGTAACATGAACTTGGTAGCTGTAAGCCGGTAAGTTCTTTAAGTGAACTAGTAATCACTTCTGAATTCAGTACACAACAGTTAAAAGAGTGAAAGTAGGTAAATGATCGGAAATGATTTTGTGACATTATTCACTTATTGAGATATAAGAGAAGTAATGTATATAACCGAAAATTTTCATTTTATACCGAATGATATGCTGCTTAAAAGTGAAGGATTCCTGTGATGATACTAATTAGTTTCACGCACCTAAGTGTGACACTTTTTAACTCTTAGTTACAGCAAAGTAAAACTTTGTACTCACTTTTTAGGTCACCGATAGTTCACTTCATGTAGATGAATTAAGTACGCGGCGAATAACTGGTCTGGATAATTTTCGTCAACTAGCTGGTCTACCAATTTATGGATCCAGTCAACCGGATACAAATGGTATTACTAACATGCACAATGTACTTACAAAAGCTTATTGGGATGTATCACTGAAAAATGTGAGACCACAGTGTGAAATTATACCTAAAAAAGGCTCTGAAAAATCTTTGAATAACAAAGATACATATGCAGTTATTATGCCACAAATGATATGGATATGTTTACGCGATGAATATGTCATCAAGTATGCTGGTGAAACATGTAGTTGGAGAGCGAAGCGCAAACCGGAAGATCCCATTTTACTGAGAGGTGTTAGTGGAATGGAACTTGAGGTTTGTTTCAAATCGTTGAACTATTTCAGTGTTTACAAAACTACTACACAGTAATTTAATAATTGTTGAGTCAAGAGAGAGTGCACAATGTTTTTCAATTATGTTAGTTTATGTGGTTTGAGGAAATTGGACTAAAAAAGGCAGAAATTGAGAGGTCACTGAAAACCCTTGAAGCCTTGAACTATTGCATAATTGCATTTCGGTTTATCCAAAAATCTTCACAACTCAAAGTTTAATTAAGTTAACAGTGATGGAATGTCACATAGAGGTATTCACTACACTCACTCAAAAAGAGCTTAAGAATTTCGCTCCCTTTGCTTTTGTACCAGCAGAATTATTGCTTTACATTTGATCATATTAGCTCTGAATGCTACCAAAAACTATGAAATAAATTTGCTCTAGATTAGAAGTTTTGAGTTCACATTTTTAAATCTTGTTGACATATTCTACGATTTCCAGACCGTTTATAGGATGAAGTATTTTTAAAGTGCGACAAGTGTTAGTAGCAACACAACATTATTTATCTCCAAAGAATATTTCTTTGAAACGTAACAATACAATCTAGATGCATCTTTAGAGTGTCGTTCAAAGGGTAGATGTACGCATTAAGCCCATTCACAAAACATTCTATCTTGTACATATGCATATATCAGCTCGCAAAATAATGCAACTGAGTTTATGAAAGTTTGCATACTCTGTACTCTGACGTCAACCTTTCTAGCTAACTTCAAACTATGGACTTCTTACACGCACACGTTACAGACACAGTAGTTTCCTTAAACTCACGGTTGTATCAGACATGGTAAGTTCCACATATGATGTACAACTAGAGAACAAACAAGCTGAAAAGAAATCTGTTCAGCATGTCTGCCGCTTGAAAAATGTGAATTGAATAACGTATCAGTAGACACTCTTTCTAACAAGATATATTATACTCTGTATTATAAAAGTGGATCTCTCACTAATCCTTTTTAACTGTTTTAGCAATTTAGGTAAAAGCTAGCAGTTTACATAAAATGGTAGTGAGAATATAGACCATTTAATTTTAAACATTAGTATTTAAAGAGATATTACTTATACAAGTAGAAAGCCTCGATTTGTAAATTTCAAATGTGGATAATAATCCTGAATAAGCTTTGCTCATCAGTTAGTTTTTACCAATACATTACCCTGTAAAGTAGTTGATTTCCTACACTTTGAAAGTTTAGAGTAAGCGAGATTGATATAATCAAAGGCATGTATGGTTATGGATGACCGATTGAATGGCCATTAGTTTGACTTCTACTTTGTTACCTTTAGGCCATTCCAAGCCCTGTAATCGCCTAAAAGCATGGACTCATTCAACAAGGAATATCTCTTGACATCATTCTGTCTGATTCTTATCTTGCAGGAAATGGAAGAAAAGTTCTCGCGGTCAGTTGGGAAGATGAAGCCTCCGTGCAAATTATATCAAGTAAATGAAAATGGTAATTTATCAACAGTCAGTATAAACTCTTCTGCTGAAAAACCGGAAGTATTAAGCTTAAAACAAGTGTTTAAACAAGCATTTGATCCAATTAATGCGGCTAACACACATAATAATAATAGTACTTTGGATGCAGCTTCAACCCATAGTTCCCTATTTGATAAAATACCTGACTCATATGCAGTCTATTTAAATGAGCATGCTGAATATCATCGTATTCCACTGCCACAGTATAATCAACCTCCTCCACCGGTAGGTTTCTTGTTGCTTCATTTTCCTTCAACCTCTTTCTTTTGTTGCTTTCACTGTATACATGCCACCTTTACCTGAGTCAATTATTATCTTTTCAGCAAAACATTCACGATAACAGAAAGCTGCTAATGTCTAATGTCAAGTCAAAGTTTAATCGCCACCATATAATCAGATTTTATGCTCCATTTATGTGAATGACAGTTGTGTTGTTACTTGAAAGGCTACCATTACTAATTTCAGCCAAGAAGGCACTAGTGCTACAGCCAACTTCAATATTGAAGAATCAGACTGCCTTCCGGATAAAGCTAAGGAAAAATTCTTTAGTCGTTTATCATTTGTAAGTAAATCACTGGTGCTCACTAACACCAAAACTTCAAATAAAACCACCGCAAAACTGTGATTTCTAAAGTGATTGATAAGTGTGTGAATTACAGTTTAAGATTTGTATGTACACTTGATAGTTCCTGTCAAATGTGTGTTGGTCATGTCAGTATGTGGGATGGGTTGAAAGTAGGTCAAGTTACGTCTATCCACTCATTCCTTTTTTTATAATTTGACTCCACTTTATCTGAAGAGATTCCGCTTTGAGATTCTGTTTATAATTTTGAAAGCCTACTTGAATAATTTCGATACTGTTTATTTGATATTTATCGGGAAATGCAAGTATCAAAATAATGAATAAGCGAGAGGCTGATCACAGAATATTTGTTCATTGAATCAAAGCCTAGCGTACGTAACAATAATGACTCATCCTACATTACAGATATCTGGAAAGTTCTACTTCCATTAAAACAAAAGAATGAAGACTATGGACTATATTGAGGAAATCTGAAACTTGCATACTTATTTCGATGTGAACAGCAGTAATAAATTCTGGTTGAAACATCAACTTGCAAATAATACTGTATCACTGTTTGTTATATCAAATAAACTATCTCATATGGACTTATATTTTACCATAGTTCCCTAGTTTTACTCGTACATTAATTCACCCAGTTACCAAAATGTTTTCAAACCACCAAATCCCAACTTACTTTGGATATCTTTAAATGGATACCAACTACTTGATAACCTGTCACATCATAAGAAAGTAAATATTTGAATAAATATAAATGCTATTACAAAACGACAATATTTAAGAAACCATGGCAACTATGAAGTGAACACATTTTGTCATATCTAGGAGATCAGAATAGGAGAAAAACGAGATGTTTCTACTTGGAATGAGCCTAAATAGACCGGGATTTGTTAACGATGATTTCATAATTCTAGACAGGACGTTGAGTATCTACTTACCTTATGTTTCACTTCAAATTATGAAATCCCAGGTGAGTTACAATTTAAAGGCCTGTAAAAAACTATATGCACATAGTTTTCACTTTGTTTTCTATCTACAAAACTACAAGTGATAGTTTGGTTAATGTCTCATTTAGCTGAAAGAATAAAAGATTACCATTACCGTTACATGTATAAGGGTTGACATGTTCCTGAAAAACGTTGTGCTATATATACAGCGACAAAACATTTTTTGTCTGAATAAAGTTACGTAACTTACTATTTTATGTTTCATATCAACACTTAAGTTTAATATTTTTCATATGAACAATATATCAGACTGATAATGGATAGTGGCTAGGGTGACATCCAGAAAGCAAGTTTCCTCTTATTTAGGACAAGTTAGCTAGATAAATATGCCTTCTAGTGAATGTTGTTCTCATCGCAACTCGAACGTAGTATCTATCGCTTAAAACGCCAATACATAACCCGCTAGACTGCTGAGTTACAAGAACCAGCCTTTGAGCAATGGGTGTTGTTTAATGTCATAGCTGTAACAACTATAACATCAAAAATATTTTACCAGTACCTTAACTACGCAGCAATACTCAGGGAATATGCAGATGAGCCTTATGGCAGCTTGAATAATCATTAACATGTTACTTCCCTTGGGATAATTAAGGATCATTATCTAGCACTGGAATCATCTTACTACTTTCATGCTAGGTGTTTACTGTCTACTCTAGACAATACTAACTAACATCAGCAAGACTGCTGTTGGTAGAAATTATTCAATATAAAAATTAGAGTAAAGTAGAAGCCAAATATTGGTTTCTCATAAGATCTCCACCACCTTATTATCTGGAAGTAAGATACTTATTTATTTCAACTAATGATTCACCAACAAATTATTGAGACAGCCTGAACACAAAACTTCCTAGCATTAATGATAGGTCAAATAGTATCAGTGTGTCGACTCACCGGTCAGATGTAGGTTTCATTCCAGCATTCAAACTTGGGAAAACTTAAACCAGTTGGGAAAATTCAGGTAAAGTTTTGAAGACCTTTTCTCATGGTTCAGATGCATTTAATATTTACACTACGTGTTTAGCAACCAGTTGGCTTGATACTGTTTTCCTGAACTATACACAACACACTTAAGACTATTTGTCTCACATATTTTTCAAAACAAGCAACTACAAGAACTTAGCCCATATTTTGATTCGTTTCATCCCCTTTACAGACATTTTTATAAATTTACTAGTATTTAAAGCCCAGAATTTGTTTTCGTATTTTAACTTACCTGGGCGTGAACGTTTTTATACATCCAATGAACTCTCCTATTAAAATATGCTACACTGAAATTGTTATTGTTTAGTTTGTATAGATGAAATGTGAGAGCTCATTTGCCCGTTGAAAGTTACTTTCGCGATCAGGTACACAAATACATGTTAATATAGAGCACTGCAAATAGGTATTTATTAGTGGAATGTTCGCCAGTCACTGAAAAACACTATTAGCCACAGATTATTTTACCCAAATATATATAAATATATATACTGCAAAAATAATGGGCGGTCAAAAGCATCATCTTGTACAGTCTTATTTCCTGCCTGACTGTATATATATAGTGTGACCACTGCCTTCACCACCTGGACACTGAGTTAATCATCAACGACGTCTGTTACTGCGAGATTTGATAACAATTTAAAATCTCTGAAAGATCATCCGTATTTCAAAATTGAAAATTAGCTTTGTTGATAATTATCATGAGTAAGATCGTACTGTTCACTAAATTTTATAAACACCTAATTTAAAGCATTCTGATTTTATGACGTAATGGATTTAATAGGCAGGGATCGCGCAAGCATTAGAATATCCGCTAAATAAGGCTTGTATGTCTATGGAATTGGGTAGCATTTTTTGATGCTAATAAGCCTTACTTAAGCATTAAAATGAGAAGTTAAATTAGTTAGATTTAACAGACTAGTTGCAATCTATTTGAAGGAATCACCATTCGTATTTTACCAACATATTTCTATCTTTAAAATTATACCTGTATTCTCAGTCGCTAAGTAACTCGTATCCATGGAAGATCACTGGCTGTGATCCAAATAAACTCTGCAATGCTTGATGTCCTTATGACCATAAGTAGTCCGAAACAAAACTGTAAATTTTATCAAGGCTACTTCTAAAAAACGTGGAGTCTTTTGTTATACTTTGTATCTTTCTTCGAGTTGAGTAGTAACTTTCTGTGTTGATATAACATGCAGTTATTGAAAGAAGCAGTTCACCTAAAGAGATTTCTCTAGTTTCATTTCTAATGAGAAGCAAATACTGAGCTACAAAGAACTGCTCGGAGTAGAATAAGACTTGATAATTCAGCTTTTAGCTTCTTTATCCTCAGATTCTAGACAGTAAGATCTAAGTGTCATCAGTTACTATCAGCCTAATAAAAATTTAACAGATGATTGTGATCCCCAATGAATATTAAGAACAAGAATAATTTCAGTGAACAGTTACTTTCAGTAACTTCCTCTTCAGACTTTACAGTTATAAATTCATTAGAATAGGTGAAATACAACAGCTAATATAAAGCATAGCGTAAAATTATTTCACTATTGATGCACTCAGTGTTATGAGTGAATTGTGACCGAATCACATGGATGTAAGCTTTTACCAGGGAGAGTAGTAATCAGTATAGTGTACTAGTTGTGCAGTGAAATCAATAAGAAAAGGAAAATCACCATATAATGAGGCAAGTCCCAGAGAAAATGATTCATTTGTGTTAATCTATCTGGGGTATGAATGTATATATTTGTTTAATAAGGATCAAATAGTGATTATGTAGCGATTAGTTATATTCATGAAGGATGAATAATCATGTAAATACGATAGCGAGATAACAGATGTTATATAAGGACTAAATTTGCTTACTGATAATAGTAGTAATAAGCAAAATCATGGATAGAATAACCTAAAATGAATGTTTATCAATGAAGTGACAGACGAAAAGGAAGAAAGGGGTAGGAGGTTGAAATGTGAAATTTTTGGCGGGAAGGTTAATACAGAACATGTTGGCCTTATTGTAGGCCAAAAAGAGACAAAGTGGATGTACATACCTCTTTTGAACAAATAGACCCGGTTTTCTTTTTTGAATTCGATGGTTTCGGCTACAGATAAGTGGCATAGTTCTGCTTATTTGGGGGCGCTCCTTTGATGGGTCAGTAATGGTTTGGTTGAGAAACTGACAAAATGTTTCGTTGCAATGAATGTCATTTCAACTGATCTACTCAACCTGCGTGTTAAGCTATCAGAAGCGATATCATCTTTCAAACTTAGTCTAAGACATAAAGGTTTCTTAGGCACGTCATCCTTATATCCATGAAAATTTGGGCAGTATGGAAAGGATCAACTTATTAGGAATATGTTTTTAATGAATGTTTACAAACAACAGTGTTATTTAGTTCAGGTAATATTATTTGTTCCAAATAATCCCAACAATTGGTGTGATCACGGGCTGTAATCTCGCTCGACATATTACCAAAACTAAGTAATATCACTAAGTGGAGATACGTTATTCTTCTTTATCACCTTTCTAGGTTTCAACATTTATTTGTGAAATTTATTGCATAACCATTTCACTTCAATGTTATCTTCAGCTTTTCCATTTCTTTTTCCATCCAGTCATTACAGCATATAATCTTTATTCCGCATTTCAAGCATTTGACTGGGTTTCATTTATATTGAATTAGTGTGAAGTTAAGAAAACTAAAATACTGTATACAGCCATCTGTCTTCCTGATGAAGAGAACGTCCCTGATCTTCCTCACTGCTAAACAGCTTAGTTGGGTAGATATTACTGTATATATACAAAATATCGTTTTTGCTAAAGTTATTGTCACAAATGATGAACGTATCATCTACATTCTGGCAATAACAGTCTACTTTATCTAGTGTATCACTGAGTGAAGTGTTTACAATACTTTTCTAACAAATTAGTCAGTATCATGTAAGAAAACAGCCAATATATCATATATATATCTATAAAATGTGTCTGAGTTATATCCAATGAGAAGCTGGGTGTACAGAAACGACCAATAACTTACGTGTAAAAATGACTGAATAATAACTAAGGACATGAAGCTACTACTTCCAAGTAGATTAGATATTTATTCCAAAAAAATTCTTTTGGCTTTCAAGCACAGCTGGTTAAAGAAATATGGCTGCATTTACATAGTTTCAAGGTGAATTTGTTAGTGTATGCAGTTACTTGAAAGTGATCACAAACATATAAAGGGAAATAAAAGTTCATCTTTATGCCTACAATAACAATAGGTTTTGCCACAACGGATTATTTTTTTAGTATATTTCAAAACAAATGAAGAATTTGAATTTGAATTTCTTTGATAAAATACCGGGAAATCACTCTTAAAACATGACAAAGATATGGAAAACTTCAAGATTCAACCACCCAGTTCACAGTTTCCAACATAACCTAGAACATACACCTGAGCAATAAATATTCTGAGTCATATCAAAAGAGATTTACTTTCACTATGCCGTGAACCGACGCACAAGGTTAGTCTAATGATCAGTATCCTGAGAAATAGGTGATTCATCCATAATTACTTTTCTATAAACTTTCTGAACTCAACTTTGGCTTTTAGTTTCTCGCTTCAAAACTTCAGAAAACTCTTAATAAGTAATAAAACTCATAAAATTTCCATACGAATTCGGTAGTAAAACAGTATTTTAGCAACTGGATATCACAATATTTTGAGATTTTTTCTAGATAAAATCAGCCTGTTTATTGTGGTTATAAGTGAGTGTGTGGTGGAAAAGATGGTGATATGGTGCCATATTATTCCCCTATTACTTAAGTCCTGAAATGTTAATCGCTCTGTAATACAAATACGACATTTTTATTTATTTACAGTCGTATGTGAATTCATCTTAAAGCGTCATAAAACCTTTTAGTATTGCATTTCAGCAATTTATTGACTAACTAGTTCCATTGGGTTTCAGGACGTTATTTTTCATGGACATCAGTTGGAGAAAAATTGGAAACCCGAGAGTACTGGATACCTCTTTCATCCTGGTATGGGACAAGTTCATCAACCTTGTCGAGAAACGAAAAAAACTGTTTAATGACTGTTTTTCAGAAATATGGCTATCCATACAATTTCATCAAAATGTGTTTGTCGGATTTGGTGTCAACTTAAAGTCACACTTGAAAACCAAAAAGCGGATCGTCCAACTTTACATGATGAAAGTATCCGTGATTGTAACTAAGTTACCGAAGCGTTTCGGAATCTTTGCAACCCAAAAGCCAATAAAATCACTCCACTTTGAATTATGCAGGTCAGAAGACACAACAGTAAAGGAAGACAAGACAAACATTACGTACAAAATCAACCGCAGAAACTGAGAAAAAATATCAAATTTAACTGATTGGTCTCCCTCTTCGTATCCGTGTACATGAGCATTAACTAGCAGTGAAACGTCATGATACATCAACGCTCATATGAGTACATATAGACAATAGTGGAGATGAATTTGGCTGGGAATATTTGGAAATCCTGAACGGAGAAGATGCAAAGTTTTTAAAAGCATGGCACTCGGGTTAGTCAAAGATCAACACACACATTCACATTGACTTAATCGGCCAACCAATAATGAACACCAAGGAGGTCAAAGTTCACATCAGCAGGAAAACTAATGAAGATACGGATGCAGACAAAATTTTAGCAGAAACAACAAATTACACACAAGGCCACCAGGATAAGCTACTAAGCCACTTGCGGAGGAAATCTCATAGCTCACTTTTTCCCGAAGTTTTAAGCTGACTTTGTCTGGAATGACAATGAAAGTTCCACAACTAAACCATCAAGTTCAGAAAACACAACACCATCAAAATAATCCTCCAGAGCTGGAAATATCCTTCATTCTCTCATATATGAAAAGATTAGTGTACTGTTTTGTCGAATATCATTATCTCTAACAACATTAATTTTATAGATGAGAAATTCTGATTAATATAGGAATGGTAGTCCATTATTTTTAACTCCTTATGCTTTATTTTATTCAGATTTTTGATCACATACTTCGTTTGATGCTCAGTAATGCTCGTGGTCTTTTGGCGAGTGCTAATGCATCACTTTCATTGAAACACGCCTGCAGTGGACAAACGTATGCTACCAGGTCAGCAAGGAGATCAGTTTTCAATCCCACTATGAAAGAAGATTTACACTTACCAAGTCCATCCAATACATTGCTAAATAAAGTAGCTGTAACGAATTTATTATTCTTCTGTGAAAGTGGCCGGGAACGAACAAGTCTAGCCATGTCAATAGCAGGCCTTGTTTATTGTCATCTGTTTGGATTTATGTTTGGATATCGAGTTGAAGAGGAGGAGCGTATTTCATTACGTGACGCAAAGTATACTAAAGGCGAATTTGTTGTAAGTTTATAATCTGATAAGATAAAAATCTATACATATTTAATGGTCATAAACAATTTCGGAAACTGATAAGAAGTGGTAGTCGTAAACACTTGCTGTGTTAGATGACAGCAGAGATCACTAATGGGCTACCTCAAGCGGACTTAATGGAAGTCGGTAAATTAAGTTCTTATCTAAATAGACTTTTGAAGACGAAAATGTCAAGAAGTAAAAACGAAATTTCATGTTTACACGCTTAGATCCATGAATGCTGCTTATGGTTGATTTACGAATAGATTTTTGAATATCTTCAAAGAAATAGACATTAAACGCTACTAAATGACAACCAACATGGTTTGTAGTTTCCGTCTATCCCGTTACTTCTCCCAATAGTTTAATAATCTGGAAGAAGTTAATCACTTCTTCAGGAATACGATGTTATAAATATTTTGAGTTTTGTAGTGGAAAAATAAATTTGTTTCAGTCACAAAGTAATTGAATTGAACCTAGCTTTCAACTGTTATAAGTAAATCTTTTTAATTCCAAACTCTATTTTCAATGTTACACTTTTCGAGGTACTGTGACAAGGTTTCCCTTCCTTATCAGTAAATATACACCATCAAAATAAATAGTTTAAAGAGGTAAGTCATTTTCAATAGTTAATCATCAAAAGCTTAACAATCTTAGGTAAATACTATCATTTCAATGAATGACTTAACTAGTGAAATAATTCATTTTAAGTAGATACCCTTTTTTGTACATATATTTGGTGATACAGTGAAATAATTTTGTGCTGTTTTTTGTGGAGTTCATTATTGTCATCAAATGAACTTTACCATAAGTTAGACGAAGAATATAGCTTAGTCAAATGGATTACCTATGCAAAATAATTCCAGTTAGTAGTGAAGATTCAGCGCCACCATAATGTTCTTGGTATTGACAGGTAATTCCAAATGAAGTAACTGATTTTTATACATTCACACTTAAATAATAAGATTCCTAGTTGATTCGCTCCAAAATTCACTGTTTTTGTATTAACTTGAGCAGCATAATCAGTAAAACATTTTCAGAGTAACACAATAGACTTTTAATCCACAGGCTTATCGTCAGCTGTGTCCAACCTATATGCATCCTTAATGTAATAATGTAAGGAAACAGTTAGTTTCTTACAGCATAGAATCGCGCATCGCTTTATCCTATGAAGTGCTAAAGTAAATTTGCCAAAGATTGTTTTTCAGTCAACCTTGAATCGGTATTTGTGTTTTATGAAACTAGCACACCCACTCTCATGTTCCTTAGATGTACTCATTTATTATTATTGTCATTGTTATTATTATTATTTGTCCCTTGAGTTCCTAATGGAACATACGGCTTCAGTAGCACGTCTCCACTGCACTCTCTTCTCCGAAATCTTTCGAACATGGTTCCATGACAGCCAACAAGTTCTCATTTCTTCCTCACACCATCTCTTCTATGTCACCCTCACCTCGAACGCCCAACTCGTCGTTTCCCACCTGCGTTCCACTAGAGAGTCTGGCCTGACGCGTGATGTTCCCAGCCGGCCTACTCAGTGTATGCCCAATCCATCTCCATCTCCTTCCAATGCATATTTGTTGGGTGATAGCTTCTTGGTTGGTTTGTTGCCAGTCAGAGTTCCTTGTTGCTCATTCTTATTATTCTGGTCATCTCAGCTTCAGTAACCAGCCAGTGTGGGCAGTTGTTGATGAATGTCTGTAGTTTGTTCGAAGTGCTTCTCGTAACGCGCCAAGTTTCTGAGCCATACAGAAGCACTGATTTGACGTCGGTGTTCAAAATCCGGATCTTGTTCAACATGCTGAGTGTAGTGCAGTAGACCTCCACACTGGTTTCAGGCTAATGAACACCTGTCTTGCTGTCTTTCCGATTCTGACTTTGACATCCTCGTCAGTGCCGCCTGTAGTTGAAACAGTGCTGCTTCTCTTAGATAGGTGAAGGAGGCTACTTCCTTTAAGTTTCTCCTGTTGATGGTGATTGGAGCTTGTTGTTGTTGGTGGTGGTGGTGGTGGCAGTGGTGTTGGTTGGGTATCTTCATCACCTCTGTCTCCTCCACAACCACCTGAAGGTAGTCCCATCTTCGCTGCCTCTTCTGTCAACTTGTTAGTTTTCGCCTGTAGATCTTCAAGTTTGTGTGACATCAGACACAAGTCATCGTTGGCGGAATACAAGTCTTCTAGGTTGTTTACGCAGTCCAACGTATCCCCCTCTTCTCACAGCTACTCACTGTTTGTTGCACGATCCAATCGACCACAATCAGGAATATCATGGATGATAGTGGGCAGTCTTGTTTCACTCCTGTCTTCACTTCAAAAGCATCACTGAGCTGAGCTTCCCATTGTGAATTACTTGGCTGGCATGTGGTGTCTTCATATAGTTGTTGAATGAGATTGGTAAAGGTTTGTGGTATTCGGTAGAGTTGAAGTAGCTGCTTGTCAAATTGCTTGTCGGTTGAGGCTGTCGAAGGCCTTTTCAAAGTGTATGAAGTTGAGGTAGAGGGTTGACTGCCATTCTGTACTCTGTTCTATGATGATGCATAGTGTAGCGTTGCAATTTGATCCGCACATGGTTTGTACTTCCTGAATCCAGTATTAGATGTACGAAAATGAGTCATTTTATGTTACCATTCAACATGATTCACTTGTAGTCACACCTTTTTAAAACCATTGGTACGGATTTCGGTTTACGAAAGTTCACTATACAAATGAATATTTACATTCTTTATTAAATGAACAGTATATTACACATAACATTGCTCTTGCATGTAGTGAAATATTTACATACTGATTCATGGTATGTTAATTTGGCTGTTGAACGAGTTTACATTTCCGAAGGAAAAACGCTTTTCGCCCCCTCGTAATTCTTTTTTATTCTTGCTGCACTGAATACTGTTTGTGAAATATACGAACATTAGCAAACAATGACAAACAAAATTTTACTGTCTATCCACAGTTGTGTTTCAGTCTCGTGATTATTCTGAAAGTGCTTTCTGTGAGTTGAGAGAGGTGAGATTAAATTCTGATTTCATGTTAGCATGGAACTTTAAATTGTCAGCATATTTTTCCTGTCACCTATTTGGTATCATTAATTATAGATAAGCTCAATGTCAATTTTTTAAATCATTGAAATTATGTTCATAAAAGCGAAAGAGCAAGGCGACATCAATTTCGCAACTCTGAGGGGATTACAGCAGTGAAGGATGAGGCATAAAGAGCTTAACGAAGTATTTTGTAACAAGATTTTACATGCTTTCTTAAGTGATCATTCCGAGCAGTCGGATTGCAAGATGTAATTTCCAAACTCGATCTGATAAGAAATGTTTAATTTTAAACAATGTAATTAATGAAAACTTCATAATTTTCTACATTCCAATCTTATATATTTGTGAATAAAATAATTATGAGTTACATAATCAACTTCTAAAATTTTGATAATTGGATAAATTGTACTTGCCATAAAACATTCAAGTATAAGAATTTTCATTCTGTTTTTAGTCTGTAGGAATTTATTTTTGAACGTTGCTTTCCTTAGAGACTGACATTACTTGGAGAACCACTAGAAACCTGGTAAGCTATTTCTTTCCAGCAAGGGACTTGACAGCATCATGCACTCACGACTCAACGTGGGATCAAGCCCAGGACATTCAGGTTTTGAAGCAAACATATTTCCACTCAGCCACTGGGTTTGAATTCAAAGGTTTACATCTCCATATTAATATTGATTTACAAAACAGCTCAAACATCGTTCGATATCACCTGAAGGCATCCAGGTGGTTCTAGATATATTCAGCTTCTCATTAGAACATCAAGAATACCAACCAAACGTGAGTCAGCAGTGCTCTCAGGTTCTTAATAGTTCTTCATCCGAGGTTAGTTCGTGAAGAAAACTACGCTTAGAATATTTTAACCCTGTGGGGACATACTGACAAGACATTCACGTACACTTAAACCGAATAAGCTTATCATTCACTAAAGAAACGCATGAAGTGAAATATATGGGTGTAAAAATTTATTTCCTGATAAAATTATTAAAAGGTTTTGACATAATTAGTTTCGCCTAAAAGTTTTTAGCCAAATTTACAGAAACGTTGATTCGTTTATAAGCACTTCCCATTTTCCAAAAGGTGGAATGATATAAATCCCTTAAAATTGCAGATTATTGGACGGTTAATCCGTATGTTACCTAGAGGACATCAACTGAAACGAGAAGTGGACTACGTCTTGGACAGATGCTATGAATCAATGTCCATGATGCATTTTCATACGAGAGAAGAAATTTACTTTACTTACGTTAAAGTATGTTTTAAAATGCAATAAATTTATTCAATCATTACCACTTTTATACATCTGGGATATTCAGTTCACCCTTTTTTTAACGTAAGGACAGATTACTTTTGTCCTACGATATCCGTTTCTTTGACTGCAACCCAAAATATATTTTCACATCTTCCATCAGAAAGTTTGCAAATTAGGTAAAATATCTTTCTCTTTGATTCCTGAATGACTAGATTCTGTGATGACCCCCTTCTGGTGTCAGATATCTTTCAGAAACTGATGGATAACTACAACAGTCAGGTATTAAAAACTGGAATTTCAACATAATCGGAAAGTTCTAAGGCTTTTCTCAAGCTAAAATAGACTCTTACTAATGACTTATGGAAATGAAACTGATACATCCTAAGAGTCAGTTACGGTACTTTAAACCTTTCCTCTTGAATAACTCATTTAATTGCGGAGAAATTCTCCTTATTAGTGAGAATAGAATAGCGTGTTCTTTCACGGGCAGCATAATTCATAATACTAATAATATACTGAGGAAGTAGGACCGACAATGGGCGAAGCTCTTATGAAATTATGTTAAAGGGTACAAATGAAAAAAAATGTTTCTCTTCTCGTTCACTCAGTAGAGGATCTTTGCTTAGGATGAATTTATTAAACCTTTATAAATATCCAGACGGTAGGTGACGTGAATATCAGGGAAAAACTTTAAAGCCATGTGAAAGAATCGTTATACAATTATCAAATATAATCCCAGCTTGTCTAAAAATCTTGAAACAAGATTTTCCTGATGAATCTGTGGCTTACACTACAGATACTGAGAAAAATATTGTTTTGAGTTTCTAGACTTGTGATTTCATCAGTTTGGCTAAATTTCTTGAAAACGATAGAAATGTGCGTGCTTCCGGGAGAATAAGTGCCATAAAGAAGCCTAATTCAGCATAACAGTTTAGAATGTAGGTTTATTGTAGGTAGTGTTTATTCCGCGTTCTGAACCACTTTACAGTCTGCCTTTTTTTGGTACAAGCAAAGGATCCACAATTATAGTCGCTTATCCCTTCATTACAGTTTCGAATTAGCAGACAAATCGTTCACAGAATCACCAATGTGTAATACCTTATAAGTACTTTACATTCAAGGACATGGTATTACAGTTGTTTTACTGGAAGTGAAATACCACAAAGATTTCGTCTGTTTTGCCTATCTAGTTTGGTGATCCATAAAAAAGTAATTAACTTCAGAATACATGCAGTATTCAAGTCGTGTCAAAAACGAAAGTAAATCACAAGAAGCGGAATGACCTATCGAATTTTTTGGAACTAAAGAATCTGGGAACTGTAATCTCAAAGATCATCCAGTTTCACTAATCACTTTACTGATGAAAGTACTAATTTGATGAAAGTAATAGAAAGAAGTATTCTGTCTGAACAGTGTAATGCATTTGTTCAAGACATGCTGAACACATATGCTTGTCAGAGGTATTTATATGAATAGTTATAAAGAGATAAGGCGAAAGAATATTAAAAGAGGTTAAGTAGAAAAACTAAAGGCCAAAACAATATACAGGTTGTTCGAAATATGTTGCGAAAATACGCGTTAAGATCGAGATAAATTACGTCTTATTGGTTCGTCAACGTTTACAGAGAAAAATAATTGTTTTAAATTCCTGAAAGTAATATCAACTACATTTCACTGAAAAGTTTTCAGAAAAACTAAATACAATGTTATATTGGTGAAAATCTTTCATTTCTAGGCAAGAGATGAAACTGACCAAGAAAAGAAGTTGAAACTTCGTAAAAGAAGCCTCGCTTACTTGGAGAAATACTTTTTCTTATACTTTTTAATGCCTATCTCCATGATCAACAACCCCAGAGATGGAAACTATCGTTTGAAGTGTGGATACAACAGGTAACTTTTTAATTAAAGATAACAAAAGCTAAACAATAAATCCTTTCAAAAGCTAGGTCATTCATTTATAAAGTCATTCAAGAAGAAATGATGAAAATAAGGATTTGGCATAATTTTTATACTACTTTATCACTATTGTTAGTTTTAGATTCTACATCTTTTCTTTGTTTCTTAATATGGTGTAAAATGAAACGTATTTGTTACACATTTGCATGCATATATATCTTCACACAGCTGGAACACACTAGTCAGTGGAGTCAAAAACAACCGCCAAAAAAGTTATAAAAATCCCTCAATTGCTTGTTTCAACGAAAACCCAAGTAGAATTATTGCGTTTGGTAGTCTCAAAGCCACTCTTACTAACCTCAACATTCTTCAGGTGTACAGACTTCGATTATTTCAATCGTACTTGAGGACTATTCAGCCAACCAAAACCACTTCAAATCGAAAATCAGCAAGCAGAATTACACACTGCATTATTACATTTAGGGTTCGCTTTAAGTATGTTATTACCTAGTAGCAGGCTTAGCGTTAACAGAGAGAGTCCTAAAATATAATCTTCACCAGATAGTAATTAGTTAATAAAAATATCCACTAGAACCTCCGTGACATTTGAAGTAATGGAGGCAAACTTTGAGTCTTAGTGGGAAGATTAAAGCCCAATATGTCACATATAATTATTATTATTATTTATCCCTTAAATTCCTAGTGGAACATAGGGCTTCAGTAGCACGCATTCATTGCACTCGCTACTCTGCGGTCTGCTCAACCTGGCACCACGACCGCCCACAAGCCACCCCACCCCATTTATTCCTCACACCATCTCCTCTATGTCACCCTCAGCTGGGACGCCCAACTCGTCGTTTCCCATTTGGGTTCAACTTGACGGACTGACCTGGTGCTCGATGTCCCAGAATCGTCTTCTCAGTGTATGCCTAATCCAATCCATCTACACTTCCCTCTGCATATTTGTTGGGTGATGGGTACTTAGTTGGTTTGTTGCTAGCCAGCCAGGCAGCCAGCCAGAGTTGCTTGTTGCTTATTCTTATTATTCTGGCCATTTGATCTCATCCTCAGTATAGAGTGTGGGCGGCAGCGGTTGAAGAATATCTGCAGTTTGTTGGAAATGCTTTTCGTTATGCACCGAATTTCTGAACTATCAAATAGAAGAAATGACTTGACATTGTTGTTGAAAATCCGAATCTCGTTCACGCCATATACTGAGTGGAGTGTAGTAGATCTCCACACTGATTTCAGACTAATGCAAGAAGGCCTGTTTTATTGTCTTTCCAACCCTTGCTTTGACCTCCACATCTATGGCGCTGCCTGCGGTTGGGATGATACTGGCTCGCTTAGGTAAGAGAAAGAGAAAACTTCCTTCAGCTTTCTCCCGCTGATGCTGATTGGTGATTGTTGTTGCTGCTGTTGTGGCTGATTGGGTATTTTCATCCCCACTGTCGTTTTCAAAGTTAATGAAGCTGAGGTGCAGTTGTGAGTTGACTGCCATTCTAAACTCAGTTCAATGATGATGCGTAGAGTAACGTGGCATTTTGATCCGCACATGATTTGTTTCTCCTGAAGTCAACCAGCCCGTTCTGTTCGTAATTTTGAGTGCAGAACAATTTTAAGTCTATCTAGCATGATGCCGCATAATATTTTGCCTCGGGTGCACAGCAGCATGATTCCTCACCAGTTCATGCAAATGGCTTATGTCTCCCTTCTTTGACAGTTTGACAAGGTTTGCCCTTCTCCCAATCTATTCCCACCTACCTTCACTTCACTTCACTTCACTCCCTCCTAACCTTCTACAGTAGTGGTGTGGTGTTGTGTGTTGTGGTGTGAGCATGTCCACTGTTGTCTCTGCTTCTGTTCTCAGTGCTCCTGGAGGAATTCCATTTGGTCCTGCTGCTCTCCCACATTTCAGCAGTTTTATGGTGTTCATGACTTCACTTCTGCTTTTGTCGGAGGCTTTGTGTTCACTGATAGTTTTTTCGTGGCTGAGCTGCTCGTGGTATTTCTGGACGAGTTGCAGGTGATGGTGGTGCTGGTTGTCGATTCGACAGTTTTCGAAAGTGGTCAACCCATCGTTTCCTCTGGTGTTGTCAAGTCTCTGTCTCTCTCTGTCTCTCAGCCTATTCTGCTTCACTTGCAAGTATGTCGTAGATGCATTCTTTGTCTTTGCACACACTCTTCTTCACTTCTTTGTCCAGTGTAGTGTTTTGTGGGCTGCGTTCAATTCCTCTTTTCGTTGTTCATCCCTGCACTCCCCTGGTTGTTCATCTTCTGCCTCACCATCTTCCCCTCCCTCTCCCTCTCCCTCTCCCTCTCCCTCCTCTATCAGCTCCCATGTGTCTGTCGAGATCCATTCCTTGTCTTGCCACCTCTCCCCCCTTCCTGGTACCGTTATGCAGGTTTCCTTCCACATAGCTTTCAAAGAGTTCCAGTGTTCTTCGACTCAGGCTACTTCAGGGATGTTGCTCAATGTCTCGTATTTTGTCGTGATGACTGACTGACTGACTGACTGACTGACTGACTGACGTGAAGATGTAGTTTGTAGTTTCGTCCTTCAGTTCGGTGTCTGTTCTGGTTGTTCAACTCGAACTGTGATCTATCTATCACCAACTTGTTTGAAGGCTTTCAATTTGATTTTTAATGTGGGTAGGTAGGTAGGTGAGTTCCTTGCACCAGGTAGTGAATGGTCTGAACCTGCATCAAGTTTTGTCTGCTCCCAGTTTGGCCTTCATTTCACCCCACCCATTAGAATTTTGATGCCAACTGGGTTATGGTCTTGTCCTTTATCGGTTACAGTCGTTTATAGAATTTCTCCTTCTTCTCTTCATCTGCATTATTTTTGTTATATACAGTTTCACTGTATGGGCATCGAGTATAATAATTCATCAATATAACTTAACAGAAAATTACGGGCTCTAAACGCCTACCAAGTTTAAGCAGTATTCCAAAGCTGAAATTTAGAACTACATCATCGAATGTTTACTCATACTTTTACGTTTTATCCACCCGGAAAACATACAGTAATTTCAGCTTCAAAACAGGGAAAATTCTCTGCAATTAAATGGTTACATTGCATTTTTTCCAGTTACGTATAAGCTAATCTCAGCCTGCTGTTTCAAACGAGCAAAGGTCTGCATACTTTAAAATGCAAACCTTAAACTTCAGAAGTCATCCAATAAATACAATAAAAGTGTAAAGCATGTATCCTGAAATTAAGATAAATATGAACACATAAATATGATAATGATGAGGAAATTTATGTAAAAGGACCAAATCATAAATTTAATTGATACACAGAATTCGCAACAGAAATGAGTCTCAGCTAATCATTGTATCTTCTGAGACGTATGTGCCAGATAATAATCTCTCAATTGAGAAAGTCTCTTCAAAAGGAATAAAAGCTATTCGTTACCTAACGATTACAGCAATACGCTTTTAACTTGCACAGAATCTATGTTTTCTCATAAATTCTGTCACCATCCTCATATGTGACTTCCATCTCACTTAATAATTATAGCCCTCTACCAAAACTACTTAACCAATATAATATCATCGTCATATCATATATAAGTTTCGGTTTTCAAATGAATAATTTTGATTGAAATACAATGTATCTCAGCTATTGTGTCAAGGTCCTCGAGTTACAGAGAAGCGGCATTACATTGTTCAACTTTAAGAACTAGTACAAAACGCTTTGGAAAGGAATTGAGTTTTGATGATTTTCGCTAGTGTTCATCGATATATAAGACCTTATTTAGTCCGTAGGAACATGATCCAAGGAAGTACAGCTAACAGCAATCATTTTTTAAGGGAAAAAATACTGAAAGAACTGAAGTTGTGATACTTATGCGCAATATCAAAGCTACTCATAAGTAACTCCCACTAGACTCATCCTCCTTTTAGAAGAATGTTTCCATCACTCTGATATTCATCTTATAAGTGTCTTCTTCTGCATAGTTTCGAACTCTGCGTCCTTCTGCACTAGCATCCACTTCCTGGGCTGACTGTCGTTCAGATATTTTTCCTTATTGTCTCTATTGATTGTATAAACTGGGCCACTATGTACAGGCTCGTCGCTATATACAAGCCTTCACATTTTGGCAGCAATTTTGTTGACTCTGGTTCACCTTCTGCCATGCACTATTGTGTCCTCCTTTTCACAGAATCTCCTACCTCGAAAGGTTTCCGTTTCCTTCTTTGCTTCTACTCGACTTTTAACGAATCTGCCTTTTCCATTACTTTGGTATTATGGATAGCTTACCTTTGTTCCATTCTTAGTCGCGTAGACTTCCATCGTGCTGGTTTCCGTTAGGTCTTACTCTGCACTAGCAGTCTAGTCTTTCTCATCATATACATTAGCTGAAATGGTGATTCCTTCATTTTTCCCTACACGGATGCATAACACGCTAATAAGATCAATGAAAGTTCTGCTTCTTAGTTGCCTCCATTCAGGGTACGGTTATTTCTATCTATCAGTTCATTAGTTTGACGACGGAAAGGAGTCGTTCTTATTTTTTCGATATTCAGCCATCGCAACAGGAATGTGAACTCTTTACTCTCAAAATATAGGGTCTGACTCGTTAATATCGTCTTCGAAACAACGTGGTTTTTAACAGTCTGTTGGATAACAGCCAAATTAATTGTTTTTCCTCAACCTTCTAGAATTCCCACGGTGTTCATCCAGTATTTTGCGTGTTCTGTCATTATTATAGGGTAACCGTTACTACTGGGTGTCCAAGCAGTTAGTCCAGTTGCGTCTATGGACCACCAACTATTGCAACAGGAAACAAGCGCAACTTTGACCTTTGCACTGACTCCTCTCCATTAATTGGAACTAAGGGCACATCAGTACCTACTTTTCAATGTCTTTCCACATTCCCGTCCAAAAGTCACTCTGCAGTAAGTGATCAGCTATTCTCGTAACTCCTGTATGTGCCTGATGGTGACACTCGTGGATTACTTCTTGTTGTAGGATTTTTGAAATTACGGATATATGGCTCCTTCCGTCCTCTAGCCAAGTCAGAGTACAACAGACATTCACTCTCAGATTATCTTCTAACATCAGGACGGCTTTTAACTCCAAGTCCGTCGTAGTTTCTTCAACATCATTTCCTTCCACTATCGATTGAACAACTGTTTTCAGGGTTGGACCCCTTTCTGATAGTGCTCGATTTCAAGTTTATCCTCTACCACGGTGTTAACTCTGTATACCATCTCTGACAATTCAGTTGTTTTCTGGGATCTTGAGAGTTAGTCCACCACCATATTCCCCTTTCACTGGACGAGATCAAATACAAAATCTTACTGCACGAGGCGTGAAGTCTATCATGCTAGTTTCCTAATGTGGTATCACGCCATCTGCAGCCACTGCAGAGGCTTGTGATTCATCCCAATATGAAACCACAATTCTTCATTTTTCTAATGCCCAGGAGATTACCAAGCATTCTTTGTCAACTTTTGAAAATATCTGTTTTGCTGGCGTCAATGCATGACTAATATATTAAACAAGTCCGTTCTGTAGCAGTATACTACCTATTCCGCAAACATTTTGTCTTTTCCAAATGGTTTATATGGCAGACTGGCTGTTTAGCTGGCGTTTTTAATGAACTGACTGTAAAAGGCTGCTGCTCCTAGATATTGTTTCAGTTTCTCTTTAGAGCTCATAACCGCAATATTCTTGATGAAAAGAATTTTCCCAGGTAGTAAATTTATTTCATTATCTTTCATTTTATGGCCTCAAAACTTAACATTCTTCTTCGCACGTACTCCAAACTCCGCAGTCAGTTTCAGAACAAGTTGTGTACGTTTTAAATTATCTTTGTCAGATAGACTATGCACCTCATTATCATCACTCATCATCTAACCACTGGTTTCTCTTGTCCCAAAGTCTCCAGCCGGCTAGCCTGCATCCCCGTACATGGTGCAAACCGACAGACAATGACTTCATGCACTGATGCCACTAGCCTTTTCCCAGCTTGAACCTAATTCCCCCGACATTAACACAACAAGGCAGATGATGGATAGGCATACGTAACACATGTCGCAGCCAACACGGCCAATGAAGGTTCAAAACATCATCAGCCGACCTAGCTCACCTGCCTAAAACTCTACGTCTGACTTCCGCATTACTCACGTAGTGACACTACGAAACATTGCCTATGTTATCAAGGCGACGGTGGCCAAACACCTTAAGCCTTCTCAGTTCTTCCACCTTTAGTTTCCATCTTTCACAGCCATGCAGTATAACAGAGTGCACTGCAGTACAGTTCAGTCGATCCTTAATAGACAGTCAGATATCGCGGCGGCACCACAGATGACGTAAGTTAGCATAAACCAACCGAACCTTTTGTAAACCTGCAACGATTCCGTCGGCCACTGACCCACCACGGCTGATCCGACCTCTTAATTAAGTAAATTGTTCAACGCACTCAACCACTTCACTCTCTGTTGTTAGTAGCGGTACCGTCGTAGACCAGTCCAGCAACAACAGTTTATACTTGGTTAGCGAGAAACCTATCCCAGACATTCTCAGATTGCAACTCAAGGTGTATAGAAACCTCTGCATCTTGTCAGCGTCTCCATCTTCACCCCAGTCTCCTTAACCAGTCTAAATAATTTCCTGCTGTTACCTATCGCCACTGCCTTCTCCATCTCTTTAGACTTTGCTACCCACCACCGTTCTCGGAAATTGTGTAGATGTTTTGTCAGTCTACATTTCAGTTGCGTTCGACCCTCTTTGTATTCAGAGCCTATGGGGACGAGTCTACGTGTGTCCATTAGTTCAGAAGAGGCTGCTGATATCCACTGATTCTTTTTAACCACTGTTTCTTAATGAAAGCGGACTTAGTGCTCTCATTGTCGCGATGCACTCATAGTGGTCTTGTTGCTGAAGTTTTTCTACCTCCATTGAAATGCAGACATATACGTGTTCGAATCAAGGCGTAGTTGCTGCCCAAACAAGTGATCCAGAAGGAGAGACACTCTCCCACCGATCCTCTCCAGCGACGGCTGACAGCAATGTGGTCTATCTGTGTCCATCCAGCTAGCGAGTCCCAAATAAAACGAAACGCTCATCCTGGATTCCTCTGCTAGCCACAACCAAGTTGCCATAATTGACATCCAGGCAGTATTGAGGCATTCGCATAGGAGCCCATATGCCGATAGAGGTAGGACAATTAGGTCCAGTAAAACAACGCAGAACTACAAGTATACAAATAAATAGTAATGACTACTACCCGATGTACAAGAAGTAGCTGTCGTCCCCTGTAGCATTGTGGATGACGCCTTGGCGTTTAAAGCGATAGGTACCAGGTTCGAGTCCCAACGGGAACAACATCACTCACTGGGGTGCAGGTACATCTAGCTGACGAGTCCCAAATAGGACGAAAGGTGAGTCCTGGATTCCTCTGCTAGTCAAAACCAACTAAATTGCCATGCTGTAGGACTGTTAACGTAGAGACGTGGAGGAAGATAAGAAGGTGAGGATTGGAGATGTGAATAGTGGTTTGAGGGAACGAGTGCTGACAGAGTCGTGAGGACAGTTGACACTTCTCAGCTGCACACACCGTGGAAGACTTCGTCTCCTTGAGGTACCTGAAAAAAAAGGTTAGTTTGCAATAGCAGATCTTAGGGGGCATCTGATAGAAGCCAGACACGTACGGCCTTTTTGACGCCATGAAAATTGGCCTGTATTATGGAATGTGTGGTCGGACATACGTTCTGTGATCTTGAATTACCACTAACAAGCGGACACCAACCTAAGCCATCATGATGCATCATTTCATTGTTTTAGAACATGCTAAGGGTAAGGGTAACTGCCTTTTATCTAATCACTGTCCAACAGACGTTTCTGGTATAGTAGGGCCTTGAGGGAATACGCGTTCCTCCATCACAGCTCGTTGGGTTATCGTGATATACAAGCCCGGCCACCAAATCAAAATAGAAGCACTACTAGATTCCTTGAGTTTTGAGATGATAAGAGCATCAGTCAGCTGAACGTAAATGGTTCTCCTGCAAATCCAAACAGCATCCATTTAAACTGATAATGTTTCCACCCAGCAATGAAAGCTGTATTCTCTCGATCACATTCTTTTATCAGTAATTACCAGCAGCCCGAAAATAAGTCCAATAATGTGAACATTGTGGCTTTCTGCAACTGATTCAATGTCTCAACCACTGTTGGCATTGTACATGGTTTCAAGCCAGTAATTATGTTTAGCACTCTAAAACTCACATTAGTGCCTCATTCTATCGCAAAGGAAACATGGGGCTTTCATGCTATCATCTATATGTAGGACTACTGTGTGCTGCTCGAGGTCTTCATTTCCTTTTTTCAGTCGATTTTCCCTAAGGCGTCTTCAGCACCATTACCTATTCCAGAATCTTGGCCCTCACCAACTCCACAATTTCATCATAATCCTTCAACACCATTTGGATATCTCCATACTCCATATATATATATATATATCAAATTTCATGTTTCGATATCATGATTAGAATATTGTGATTACGACAAGAAAAAAGCATCCAACGTAAAAGCAAAATCTTGAGGCGCATTTCAGCACAATGATATTAAAAACTGATGAGGTGAATCATATCTTTTTATTTGTGACTGGGTCATCCATTTATTAAATTTTGGTGTCCACTTACAAATTCATGAGATAAGTAGGTCTACTTATAAAAAATAGGAATACAGCTCGTTCAAAAATTCTTTCACTTCTCACCATTTTGTGAAGGGGAAAATCATGGAGAAGGTTAACTTTTGGTTCTTATTTTAGAGCCAATCATTCTCAAGAGAAGACGTGGAATTCCTGCGTAAAAGCTGAAGTTGCCACATTTCATACCATCATGTTGACGCACAAAATATACGACAGAGAAATAAAAACAATGTACTCAAAATCCACAGAAAGCTATAGAACAAAAACAAAATAATGAAATATCATACTATGGTTAGAATGTTCACATGAATGTATCTACAGCAATTTGATAGACTTTGGGTCATATGACCGACAGTCATAGGATCATTAGTTTTGACTGATGCTCAGGCCACAACCACAAAGCCTATCTTTGGTGATGAGGTTTAGATCAATAGTCAAATAATTTGTTTACGATGTATTGTGACTAAATAGTTTTCTACACATTACAACCAATTATATTTTATCCAGACCATGGTTATCAGACAGACAGTTTTGCTAGTAACATTTAAAAATTGTACCAGCGTCTGCTAATCATGTACATCATAAAGTTTGGCGAAAGTAACACCTTTTGATTTCTCAAAATTCAATGTCTGTTTATCTTTCGTGCATTATTTTAGGTTACACATCAAGTATACTTTATGAATTTATTAGATAATTTTGGTTTCCCAGAATTTGAAGAACCCGATAAACTTCGACGTATTCGAGAACGATGGAGGCCAGATTTTATACCACATCCAACCTTAGTTGGAGATTTTGCTTAGTTTAACATTGAATATCAAAAGCAACCGTATACATGGAAATCATGCCAAGTTGTGTTTAATGAAATAATATTGAATGTACTTATAAATTACACTTTCACTGGTCTCTGAGTGAAACGTTTTTTAGTGATGAATCCTTAATAATATTTCACTTGATTCAATGTAAAAATACAAACGTGTTCTTATTATTTCTCATAGCCTTTCCATTTCTCTTTGTAATCATATACATAAATTAAATTGCTTAATAGAAACCTGCTCCTTACTAGCCTGACAAATTAGAAATATTTTTTAGGCTATAACTTTAGTGGATGCGAATACAATAATAATGTCTGCTTAACCATAGGCTGAACATGGTATTCAAGCTTGATATAAACATCATAACCTTGTTAGCAAATAAACAATCCCTCTTCAAAAACTCCCCTGATGGAATATTAAAAAACTGATCTGCTGATCAGTTAGTCGACTGAATGCTGTTTTATTAATATGGCAGAAGCCAAAATTATCGAATGAAAAAAAAGTCATTCATACTCAAAAACATGGTTGATATTACAAATATACATATATCACACCTGACCTACGAACCACTGTAGGATCTAAAAGTATTCGCAGTAATACATACATAAAACTCAAGAATCGTCTCACATTCATCGAAAAAAGGCCTCAGTATAAAATGCTACAATAACTTGTTATCGAAGGCACTTATACAGTAAGAACCAACTTCATCCTGCAGGATCATAACAGCAAGATTCAACTCAAAAGAAACGAAAGTCACAATCATTCAATGCTACACTACGTACCTACAAACAATGCAGATGAACAGAAAAAGGAGGAATTCTACAGACAACTGCAATTAGTACTAGCTAGACAAGACTCCACACCAGTGGGTGACATCGAAATTCTAATGCGTGGGGTGACATGAATGCCAGCCAAACTGGGAGCGGACAACACTGGAAGAGAAGTCATCATGGGTCGAGAAGCACTCAGTGGAATGAAGAGTGAGAATGGAGAACTGTTCGCAGACTTCTGTGCATTCAACGATTTGGTGATTGGAGACGAGGCAGTGTGTACAAACACGAGGATATTCACAGGTCAGCGACATGGATTTCATCAGACACCAGGACACACTGGAAATCAGATCAACTTCATCTCAATCTCAAGCAAGCGGAGACGCAGTCCACTGGATCAGCCAACAAGATCAAGAAGGGGAGCAGATGTAGGTGGTTCACACCACTCACCATCTAGTACAAGGAACCTACCTACCCACATTAAAAATCAAATTGAAAGCCTTCAAACAAGTTGGTGATAGATAGATCACAGTTCGAGTTGAACAACCAGAACAGACACCGAACTGAAGGACGAAACTACAAACTACATCTTCACGTCAGTCAGTCAGTCAGTCAGTCAGTCAGTCAGTCATCACGACAAAATACGAGACATTGAGCAACATCCCTGAAGTAGCCTGAGTCGAAGAACACTGGAACTCTTTGAAAGCTATGTGGAAGGAAACCTGCATAACGGTACCAGGAAGGGGGGAGAGGTGGCAAGACAAGGAATGGATCTCGACAGACACATGGGAGCTGATAGAGGAGGGAGAGGGAGAGGGAGAGGGAGAGGGAGGGGAAGATGGTGAGGCAGAAGATGAACAACCAGGGGAGTGCAGGGATGAACAACGAAAAGAGGAATTGAACGCAGCCCACAAAACACTACACTGGACAAAGAAGTGAAGAAGAGTGTGTGCAAAGACAAAGAATGCATCTACGACATACTTGCAAGTGAAGCAGAATAGGCTGAGAGACAGAGAGAGACAGAGACTTGACAACACCATATCAAATAACCAGGTTGCCTACCATCAGTGAAGAGATGAACGCAGATGGAAGCAATGAAAGATGGTGAAGGAGACTCAGTCAACACCAAAGAGGAGCGAGCGAGCGAGAGAGAGAGAGGGAGGGAGGGAGGGAGGGAGAGAGGAAACGATGGGTTGACCACTTTCGAAAACTGTCGAATCGACAACCAGCACCACCATCACCTGCAACTCGTCCAGAATACCACGAGCAGCTCAGCCACGAAAAAACTATCAGTGAACACAAAGCCTCCGACAAAAGCAGAAGTGAAGTCATGAACACCATAAAACTGCTGAAATGTGGGAGAGCAGCAGGACCAAATGGAATTCCTCCAGGAGCACTGAGAACAGAAGCAGAGACAACAGTGGACATGCTCACACCACACCACAGCTGACCACATCACACCACGTCACACCACTACTGTAGGAGGTTAGGAGGGAGTGAAGTGAAGTGAAGTGAAGGTAGGTGGGAATAGATTGGGAGAAGGGCAACCTTGTCAAACTGTCAAAGAAGGGAGACATAAGCCATTTGCATGAACTGGTGAGGAATCATGCTGCTGTGCACCCGAGGCAAAATATTATGCCACATCATCCTGGAGAGTCTAAAGGACCAAAGGAATAATAATAATAATGGATTGAATACCTGCAGTTATGATTCAAGACATATGTTAATTGCTTACAAATGCGCAGAGCGCATAAAATAGTTAACATGTTTTTTTGTGAAGACTCGAAATTATTTCATGAGATGGAATGATAAACTGAAAGTGTATATGCTATAGCAGTAAATAGTAGTTCTAACGGTTTGACCGGACAGTAAACCGATGAAGTAATAACCCCATTGTGGGATACAAATATTCAGCGATGATGTAGTGTGCAAATTAAAATCTATTATTTTACATTTCACACTCTTATGACATTGAAAACAGAAGTAAGTACAAAATGGTAATGAGGTTGGTAGTATACAGTGGGCAATGGTACTAGCTGAAAAGCTTATTGCTGAAGCCTTTGTCAATTAGGCATTTTGTTTTGGTCAAATGTAGATTGTGTTTAGCTTATTAAAGTTCAAGTTAGTTAACTGTCAGAGTCTTCTTTCAGTGGTGGTGAAAAGCTATAACCATTCACTCATAAAGAAGGGGAAAGACAACTTAGCGAAGACCACATTTTTTCAACCATGTCATTTAGCTAAACTACACAACCGTATTTGTAAGCAATAAAATAAACAACTGTTTGTTATCAACCAGTGAGGTGGTGTTAGGTTATTTCTATAGTGTTCAAAAATGAAATAAAAAGTTGTCTGTAGTGTCAAAAGGAATTATGTGATTTTGTATGATGTGATGAAGTGATCAGAACGCAAGAACTCCGAGAAAGTGAGACTTGTTTCTTAGATTTCCGATGAAATGGTGAAGTGACTACTTGACCAATGAAAAGTAGGTGAAGAAAGAAATGATCATTATGAAAGTTTTAGTTGTGAGCTAATTATTAATAATAATGAGAACAGAAAATTAGGAGGTAGGGAATTAAGGCCATAGTGAGAAGAGTGTATGAGCATACTTTTTTGCTCAACGATCTCTTGCTTCAACTGACGGATTGCCATCGCTTCTACTATGCAAAACATAAAGAAATTTAATCCTTTTAAAACAACTGGCATAACGTTTTAGATAACCTAAGGAGAAGGTTGGAGTGGAGCTAAGTAACATGATTTAATTCGATGCTTAAGTATAGGATTTTTTTATAGTATGGAATGCACGTCTTGGATTCCACTGCTACCTACCCACCAGCAAGCAAATCACAACATTAACTACCAAACTACTTCGAATTACTACCAACGTCTCATTTACTGTACCATCTGTACGATTTCTAATTCTTGTGTGAAGTGAAGAAATTAGATTCATTTTCTTGCCTAGTGGGACCTAATTTGGAAAATTGGTATATTGTCCATTCTTGGTCTATTTCTTGTAAATTGATCTTCTTATCATGGAAACTGAAAACAACTCAGAATTCCACTTCCTGAACATTCTGTTAGGAATAAGACATGATGGTTCCCTAAGGGGATCGAAATATATAGGAAACAAACCTGTAATGGAAAAAATACCAGTTTTCCTAGTTGAATTCCACTAGGCAAGAAAAGGAATGTAATTCATTCACTATACACAAAAATTGAAAGAATTTGCACAAATGATGCAGTTAGTAGGGTGCTCGGAGTACTTCAAAACGGTTTATCGACTTTTATTATCCGTCAAGATTCACTCAGAATAACATAAATGTTTTAATTTCACCAAGAAAAAATCTCTACGGTTCCAAGGAAAAGCCTATTTATGAATACTAGATTTAAAGGAGATATATTGGCAGAAATGCCCAAAAGTCAGTTGTTTAGGGAAATAGAAAAACATTCTTTTCCGCCCAACTTTGGGTTGTTTTTTCTGATACTGATACAAGGCTGTGTAAAGGACAAACTGCAGCTTTGAGGCACCTCCATGTTTGTGAATTAATTCACTTTCACTTGTGGAGCTGGTTACATAGCTTGTACAAAGGGCGTCCTACCCAAATGGATCTTCGGATACTATCTTGCATAGGTGTATGCAGGAGAAGGTGAAGAGATTAACAAGTCGATTCCTTAGCATCTGGTTAGGTCTCGTCACCTCGGTCCACCGAAATCTTCCTTCATAGTAATTTATAAAGTTAAATTAGACATTTTAAAGTGAGTGCGGATTCGCCCCTTGAATACAGAAGAAGGATTGTCGGTCTATTGGTCCAAGCTTGATCTCTTCTTTCAAGAGGGATATATAGAATCTACGAATGATTCGCTGGGAAAAAACTTTGCGGGATTATCTTTTTAAATTTTTCATAATCTAATGGGACTACTTCGATGGTTGAGAAAGTCATGGTTAGTGTCTTCATTAATGTCATCTAACAAAACATTAGTAATGACTGAATTGACATTACAAGGAAACATTTGCATATTTGGTACACAAATATAAATGATTGAGTTAACGAAGTCAAATGAACCTGACATGTCATGAATATGAAGATGGATTCTGACTGGCTATTGAATGTAACAAAGCCATTTGGTGATAGGATGATATGGTGGTTTGTTATTACCTGAAATCGGACGGAATGGTATGTTCTGTTTTTGCAATTTTGGTAGACCACTTAGTCGATCAATGATCAAACTAAAAGGTTACAATAACTTTAAATATTTTGTGCTAATTATTGATTAATCCTTCATTTCATTAAAAATTTAGATGAGATTCTGTTCTGATTAATCGATAACATTTTTTTGAAGAGTTTCTTTCGAAAAGTTATTTTCATCTATCATTGCTAAGAGTTTAGAAGTGCATTCCAGATGACTCATTAGGATTGTTCGAATATCTTCATTAGAATGAATCAACAATAAATTCTTATTTTACAAGATATCACGTGGCTGTCTCTTATGCTACTTAAACAACAATAGCCTACTATAGGGCTTTGTATTGACGTACTGATAACAACAGTGATTCAAGATCATTTTTCCAAATTGTTTGAAATATCCAGAACAAGAATAATTTGAGCGAGATATCATTTTTAATAACTTCTTCTCTAGACCCCAGAGATGCAAATCCATGAAAATATCTGAAATACAATTTCCAAAATAAGGCATGATGTGAAACCGTTACAATATTGAAACAGTCCGTGATAGGAATGAATGGAGATCAAACCAAATAGAAATGTAATCAGTCTAGCGTGATAGCTGTGCAATGAAATAAATATGGACGGAACAATTAAGAAATAAGAAGTGGCTAAATGGCAACTTGATGGCTGCAAAACGTGAAGGTCCTATGTATGAGGCCAGGTGAGGTCGTATGTACACACTGATGAAGAGTCCCATACTAAAACAAAAAAGCTGTCCACCGCTCCCAAGTTTTTAGTGTTTCTCCAACAGATGTCAGTCGATGATGAATACCAACTTGAAATCAATAAATCCACCTAAACGAAATAAGGAGACGAAATCTCGAGACATTGACTCATTTATGTACATTTACTGGGTCATGAATATGTATGTGTAAGGTGAAAATGACATAAATACTATAACTAAATAAAGAATAACAAATGTGAAGTGTTACGTCACGGTTGAAAATGACTATCGGTATTGGTGTGAATAAACAAGGGTATAAAACCAATTACATAAGAAACTAAATACTAATTAATGTAATGACAATGTAGGAGATAGGGGTCAGAGATTAAAATGCGAAATTTGTGGTAGGAAAGTTCATCAGGAACGTGTCGAGCCTGTTGTGGACTAGCGTAGACAAAGTGGATGTATATATTTCTTTTAAACACATACATCAAGTTTTTTTCGCTTCGATACTTATGGCTTCCGCTATGGATAAGATGCGTTGTCTTGCATCTTTGGAGAGATTGCAAGGGACGCGATATGCCACAGAAAAGGCGTGTTCTAAATTGTTCTGATGTGAAAAGACTGCACTGTTGATACCCTTTGTCATTCCTTTCTCTAACCAAGCTGGCTCATGTTCATGAGCTTGTATGGATAGAGCCTTTTGAGTAAGGCCTAAGTATCCAGCTACACAGAAGCAGCTGAACTCAGAAATGCGCATTGAAGTGGACATAATTGGTAACCTATTCTTGGTTTGGTGTGTCAGTAATGGTTTGCTTGAGAAGCTGGAGAAGTGTTTCACTGCAGCAAATGTCTCTTCAACTGATCTACTTATTGACGTGTTAAGATATCAGAAGCGATATCATCTTTGAGACTTGGCCTAGGACATATAGACGTCTTAGCAACATTATGTTTCCTTATCTTCTCTCTAGGTTTCGACATATGCTTATATATGAAGTTTAGCGGATAACCATTTTACTGCAATGTTGTGCTCCGCCTATTCATTTCTTCTTCAATATAGTCATCAGAACAAATGTTTATTATTCCGTAACTCAGGCATTTTGACCAGGTTTCTTTTAAACTGAGTTAGTGTGAAGCTATGAAAGTGAATATATTGACCAGTCCATATGTTTTTTGGAAAATATTCCTCTTAATATATCCATCCGCTAAACAAATAAGTAGTCTACCTATTCAAGAATGCTGATATCCGATTTGGTATGCTATACAAAGCAGTGCTCCACTGGGATTACAAAATATTCGCAGATGTAAGTCAACATTGAACACGAAGTTATTACTACCCAGTTATGTAACGTGTAGTTACATAATTGAACTAAATGAGTTTCGTCATATCTTAATCTATCTGACATCAAATATAGAATAGACTTTTCGAAAAGTCCTCCTCCCGCAAAAAGTCATTTTGTAATCACAAATTCTACAGCTATCATAAATCTATCAAGATAAGAAGAAAACCAAAATTCCAATTAGTGATTTAATTTTATCCATCCCATCTGATGAATCTTGTCTTATAGGAATAGTGTTATTATTCGTGTGAGTAATTATCCGTTGTTGGGTGTCAAAATATTTATGGTTACACAATGATAGTTCGAAAATTCCTAAAAATATAAGCCCGCAAAACTCTTAATATGAGTATCCTAAAATCACTTAAACATCGTCATGGCATATTTGTCGTCAGTAAAGTTTATGACAACTAGAAACTGTTAACTTGAATTAGTTTCAGTGGTACCCATTTTACTAACTTTATATATATATATATATATATATATATATATATATATATATATATATATATAACAGAGAGAGAGAGAGAGAGAGAGAGAAATGACATCCTATTAATTAAGCTCCTGCTTCGCACTTTATATAGGAAATGGTTTAAACGCAACCGTTGAAAATATACATTCCTTTAAACTTATTCACTACCCAGCATCCTCATACTTCGACCTTATCATATTCCAAAGATAAATATTAACATCTGCATAGAATTCACCCTTTGAACATCTGTTTATATCGACGTGCAGGCGGATGGTAGCATTTGTCAAGAATGTTCTCTATAAAACCATCCAGCTTAGAAGCAACGACAACACTTGGATAACTCTCCATATCTTAAAAGATTTCATGCAAGGCCGAAAACTCCCTTCATTTCCTAGGTGATGGGATACACATAGAATTGTTAATATTATTACTAACATTATTTGTCCCTTCGGTTCCCAGTGGAACAAAGGGCTTCAGTAGCAAGCATTCATTGCACTCCCTTCTCTGCAGTCTGCTCAACCTGGCACCACGACCGCCCACAAGCCAGCCCCCCCCCCATTTCTTCCTCACACCATCTCCTCTATGTCACCCTCAGCTGGGACGCCCAACTCGTCGTTTCCCATTTGGGTTCAACTTGACGGACTGACCTGGTGCTCGATGTCCCAGAATCGTCTTCTCAGTGTATGCCAAATCCAATCCATCTACACTTTCCTCTGCATATTTGTTGGGTGACGGGTTCTTGGTTGGTTCATAGCTAGCCGGCCAGCCAGCCAGAGTTGCTTGTTGCTTATTCTTATTATTCTGGCGATCTGATCTAATCTTCAGTATTGAGTGGGTGTAGGTAGCAGCTGTTGATGTATGTATGTCCGCAGGTTCCTGCAAATGCTTTTGGTAAAGCGCTAAGTCTCTCAACCATCTAACAGAAGCACTGACTTACTTGACATCAGTGTTGAAAAGGCGAATCTTGTTCACTCTTTATTCTGAGTTCAGTGCAGTGCAGCAGATCTCCACACCGATTTCAGATCAATGCAAGAAGGCCTGTTTTGCTGTCTTTCCAACCCTTGCTTTGACGTCCTCATCTATGCCACTGCCTGTGCTTGAGATGATACTGCCTCACCTAGGTGGGTGAAAGAGACAACTTCCTTTACGTCTCTCCTCTTCATGCTGATTGGTGCTTGTTGTTCATGCTGTTGTTATTGTTGTTGTTGCTGCTGCTGCTGCCGGTTGGGTGTCTTCATCACCTCTGTCCTCTCTACGTTCACTTGAAGTCCCATCTTTGCTACCCTGCATCGCCTCTTCTGTCAACTTGTTGGTTTTCGCCTGTAGATCTCCCAGTTCGTGTGACACTAGACACAAACCATCATCGGCGGCGAAATCCAATTCTTCTTCCAGGGTCTTTTCATCGGTCCAGCCAGCGTATGCCCAGCTTCTCGCTCCTCACAGATGTCTGCTGCATGATCCAGTTCAGTCCAGTCCAGTCCAGTCCACTCCAGTCCACCACAATCAGGAAGCTTGTGAGTGATGGTAGGTGGCAGCCTTGTCTTACTCCTGTCCCCTTTCTTCACTTCCAAGGCGTCACTGAGCTGTCCATTCGGGATCACTTGGCATGTGGCGTCGTCATATGGCTGTTGAATGAGGTTGATAAGGAATTGTGGCACTAAAACCGTAGTGTTGAAGTAACTGGCAGATTACTTCTCGGTCAACCCTATTGTAGGTCTTTCCAAAGTCGATGCTCTATTCTATTATGATGATGTGTAGAGTAACGTGGCATTTTGATCCGCACATGATTTGTTTCTCCTGAAGTCAACCAGCCCGTTCTGTTCGTAATTTTGAGTGCAGAACATTTTTAAGTCTATCTAGCATGATGCCGCATAATATTTTGCCTCGGGTGCACAGCAGCATGATTCCTCACCAGTTCATGCAAATGGCTTATGTCTCCCTTCTTTGACAGTTTGACAAGGTTGCCCTTCTCCCAATCTATTCCCACCTACCTTCACTTCACTTCACTTCACTCCCTCCTAACCTTCTACAGTAGTGGTGTGGTGTGGTTTGGTTAGCTGTGGTGTGGTGTGGTGTGGTGTGGTGTGGTGTGGTGTGTTGTGGTGTGGTGTGGTGTGGTGTGGTGTGGTGTGTTGTGGTGTGGTGTGGTGTGGTGTGGTGTGGTGTGGTGTGGTGTGGTGTGGTGTGGTGTGAGCATGTCCACTGTTGTCTCTGCTTCTGTTCTCAGTGCTCCTGGAGGAATTCCATTTGGTCCTGCTGCTCTCCCACATTTCAGCAGTTTTATGGTGTTCATGACTTCACTTCTGCTTTTGTCGGAGGCTTTGTGTTCACTGATAGTTTTTTCGTGGCTGAGCTGCTCGTGGTATTTCTGGACGAGTTGCAGGTGATGGTGGTGCTGGTTGTCGATTCGACAGTTTTCGAAGTGGTCAACCCATCGTTTCCTCTCTCCCTCCCTCCCTCCCTCCCTCTCTCTCTCTCGCTCGCTCGCTCCTCTTTGGTGTTGACTGAGTCTCCTTCACCATCTTTCATTGCTTCCATCTGCGTTCATCTCTTCACTGATGGTAGGCAACCTGGTTATTTGATATGGTGTTGTCAAGTCTCTGTCTCTCTCTGTCTCTCAGCCTATTCTGCTTCACTTGCAAGTATGTCGTAGATGCATTCTTTGTCTTTGCACACACTCTTCTTCACTTCTTTGTCCAGTGTAGTGTTTTGTGGGCTGCGTTCAATTCCTCTTTTCGTTGTTCATCCCTGCACTCCCCTGGTTGTTCATCTTCTGCCTCACCATCTTCCCCTCCCTCTCCCTCTCCCTCTCCCTCTCCCTCCTCTATCAGCTCCCATGTGTCTGTCGAGATCCATTCCTTGTCTTGCCACCTCTCCCCCCTTCCTGGTACCGTTATGCAGGTTTCCTTCCACATAGCTTTCAAAGAGTTCCAGTGTTCTTCGACTCAGGCTACTTCAGGGATGTTGCTCAATGTCTCGTATTTTGTCGTGATGACTGACTGACTGACTGACTGACTGACTGACTGACGTGAAGATGTAGTTTGTAGTTTCGTCCTTCAGTTCGGTGTCTGTTCTGGTTGTTCAACTCGAACTGTGATCTATCTATCACCAACTTGTTTGAAGGCTTTCAATTTGATTTTTAATGTGGGTAGGTAGGTTCCTTGTACTAGATGGTGAGTGGTGTGAACCACCTACATCTGCTCCCCTTCTTGATCTTGTTGGCTGATCCAGTGGACTGCGTCTCCGCTTGCTTGAGATTGAGATGAAGTTGATCTGATTTCCAGTGTGTCCTGGTGTCTGATGAAATCCATGTCGCTGACCTGTGAATATCCTCGTGTTTGTACACACTGCCTCGTCTCCAATCACCAAATCGTTGAATGCACAGAAGTCTGCGAACAGTTCTCCATTCTCACTCTTCATTCCACTGAGTGCTTCTCGACCCATGATGACTTCTCTTCCAGTGTTGTCCGCTCCCAGTTTGGCTGGCATTCATGTCACCCCACGCATTAGAATTTCGATGTCACCCACTGGTGTGGAGTCTTGTCTAGCTAGTACTAATTGCAGTTGTCTGTAGAATTCCTCCTTTTTCTGTTCATCTGCATTGTTTGTAGGTACGTAGTGTAGCATTGAATGATTGTGACTTTCGTTTCTTTTGAGTTGAATCTTGCTGTTATGATCCTGCAGGAGGAAATTGGTTCCCAGTGCATGATAACCTTCGATGTTCTTGGGGAAATCATGTTAGCCACTCCATATCTCAGTGTGCTCGTGGGTTTCGTCTGGTTGACTGCAGTTGATTATTGATTCTATATTTAATAGTTTGGACAGTCCACTTCTATTTCTCCTGCTTTCGCAAATTTTTAGCACTTCAGTGCCATATCTTCTCATCTCTTTCACAATCTGGGCAGCCTTGCTAAGTTCTTATATGGTGTGAACATCCTATGTCTCTATCCTTACTTTTGCTTTCATTGAGGGAGAAAAGACACATCGGCCGACTGGCTTCCCGAAGGCTTTCAGCAATCAGAGTCATTTAGTCTCTCCGATTCTAAAGAGGAATAAGTTCGATTTTACGTTTTATATTTTCTTCGTACTTTGAAATTTCTTTAGCGACTGGATTGGTTTTACCGGGGTAGGGTTGCTAGCGCTGTGCCCAACTTTCCTTCTTTACCGGGTCTTAGGATCGGCTAGTAACCAGTGAACTAGTTAACCAGGCGAGGTTTTTCAATCCACTACATTATGGTTATGAGTGAAAAGGACGCTTAACAAATATAGTAAGTATTTTTAACGACTGTTTGTGGTTCAGGTTGTGGATATTTAATGTGGGTTGTTCACTTAGCTCAAAATTAACACCAACCAACCACATAGTTTCCTATTCATTTTGAAAACTAAAGGCGGGAAGTCAACCAGTCAAATTCAGCATATGCCAACACTTTCACCAAGCAACCAAAAGGTTACTGGTAGTACTATCATCAGTATTCATCCACAACAGATTAACTCATTCGTTGTGTAACTTTTATGCGTTGATGGCAGTGTCTAGAGTGAAATCGAAGCTTCTGCCAACAGAAACTTTAGCCCAAGGAGCAACTCACTTATAATATTTAATCTCCACACGTTTTTAGAGTGCATATGTAAGTCTTGGAGTACAAAAAAGCTTTCTGAACTAGTACTCAATCAAAAATGAAACCTGAGTGTTGTGCCTCAGCGTATTTTTATAACTGCATCATTCGATATGGTTATTACCAGTATATTGTGTTCAGAAGGTTATCCAGCACATAATTCTAAACCACTTAGTTTTGTATCAGGTGGATATTTCTAATCCAGTGCTCATCGGTGACTTACTTCAAAATGGTTCTCCCTCTACCAGAGAGTTCTGCTGAGTAGAGTCTGTGAATGAATACTTAGCTAGGGAACTGGATGATGGTTATGCTACACCGCTAATAGGCGAACCTAGAAAAATGAAACCGCTGAATTTGTGCTCATTGCCATAGTGATATTAAACTCATAATGAAACCTGATAGTTCTGGAACAAATTTTTCATAAGGTTATGGATCCGCAATGCTTTGATTTCTCAAATGAAGGTGAAACAATTGTTTAACGATTTCAGTTTCTCAATGGTTCTCCAGGTAAAGTCAATAATGAAAACTACTTTTGAAAATTCCATCACTCTCAGCAAACCACCAACAAAAATCCAGTATATTTAAGGTGACTTTGTTACATATATCGACTTATGCGCAATATGGTAGTGGTTAAAAATTAATTAAGGACTGAAAATATCTGGTTAAGAATAATATTTAAATCGATGATTTTCCTTTATGTGACTTGATCTTTTTATGAAACTTGAATGCTAGTCTGATCTATCTATCCTTTCAGTAAACAGGTAAAGTGAAAATACACATCTGCTCATTCTTATGAAAAATATTAAAATGTCTTTAAAGCATGTAAAGACCATAAATTTATTAGTAGTGGAAACCGTTTTCTTGTATATGATTAGATTTCTTAAACAATAAGATGTAGTACATTCTATCAATCAGTTTATTGTATCAAGTACTGATGACATCAGTTTAGACCCTTAGACGGTCCTTTGAGAATACGATGAAGAAAACATCTAATGTATGAGGTTAAACAGCTGTTGAGTGCATGGAATTATCTTTCATTTGACTATATTCAATCCTGTTTATCTTTTCTAAGTTCGAGTTTTTCTTTATTTCCAGAAGTTCCAACTGTAAAACTAAGTATAAAATATAGTTGTATAATTTTGCAACCATTCGTACTCTTCTCTTTGTCATATATCATGCCTACACTTAATATGATGCTTTATTATTTTACATCCAAAAATACCTTAAATGTATTTGTAATTCATCGAGACATATTACACTGAAGTGAAATATTATCATACAGCCTGATATTTTTGATAAACTGCTGTGGCACTATACTACAAGTAGGATACAGGATTAAGTTATGAGTATCTGTTATGTCGAACCTCGCTGGTTAACTAGTTCACTAGTTACTAGCCGGTCCTAAGCCCGGATAAAGAGGGAAGGTTGGGCATAGGGCTAGCAACCCTACCCCGTAAAACAAATCTAACCGCTAAAGAAACTTCAAAGCACAAACAAAATATAAAAAATGAAAACAAACTTATTCCCCGCTGGAATCGGAGAGGCGAAATGACGCCAGTTGGTGAAAGCCTGACTTCGGGAAGCCAATTGGCCGGACCGATGTGTCTTCTCTCGATGAAAGCGAAAGTAAACGTGGGGACATGGAATGTCCGCACGATGTTTGAACCCAGTAAGGCAGCCCAGATTGCAAAGGAGATGAGAAGGTATCACATCGAAGTGCTTGGGATTTGCGAAAGCACATGGAATGGGAGTGGACCCTCCAAACTGTCAACTGGAGAATCAATAATCTACTCCGGTCACCCAGACGACAACCACGAGCACACTGAGTGATGGAGTGGCTATCATGATGTCCTCAAGAGCATCGAAGGCTCTCATGCAGTGGGAACCAATCTCCTCCAGCTGGATCATGACAGCAAGATTCAACTCAAAAGGAAGAAAGGTCACAATCATACAATGTTATGCACCTACAAATAATGCAGAGCAAGAGAAAAAGGAGGATTTCTACAGACAACTTCAATCAACACTGGACAAGACACCACCTCAGTTGGCGATATCAAAATTCTAATGGGCGACATGAATGCCAAACTGGGAGGGGAGAACACGGGAAGAGAACTAACCATGGTCGAGAGGCGCTAGGTGAAATGAATGAGAATGGAGAATTGTTTGCAGAATTCTGTGCATTCAACGATTTGGTGATTGGAGGCAGTGTGTTCAGGCACAAAGATATCCACAAAGCGACATGGATTTCATCAGATGGACACACTAAAAATCAAATCGACTTTATCTCAATCTCAAGAAAATGGAGACGCAGTCTACTTAACACAAGGTCAAGAAGAGGAGCAGATGTAGGTTCACACCACTATCTAGTGCAAGGAACCTTCCAAATCAGAATCGGAAAAGCAAGACAGGCGTTCATTAGCCTGAAACCAGTGTGGAGATCTTCTGCACTCAGCATCTGGAACAAGATACGGATTTTCAACACCAACGTCAAGTCAGTGCTCTTGTATGGCTCAGAGACTTGGCGCGTCACGAAAGGGATTTCCAATAAACTACAGACATTCATCAACAACTGCTTACGCTCGCTGCTGAAGATCAGATGGCCAGAAAGAATAAGCAACAAGGAACTCTGTGAACGAACCAACCAAGAACCTATCACGCAACAAATATGCAGGAAGAAGTGGAGATGGATTGGCCATGCACTGAGAAGGCCGACTGAGGGCATCACGCGCCAGGCCCTCGAGTGGAACCCCGATGGGAAGCGACGAGTTGGACATCCAAGGGTGACATGGAGGAGGTCGTGCGAGGAGGAAATGAGAGCTTCTGCGCTGTCGTGGGACCAGGTCCAAAAGATCTCAGAGAACAGAGGTCACTGGAGGCGTGCTACTGAAGCCCTATGTTCCACTAGGAACCCAAGGGACTAATAATAATAATAATAATAATCTGTTACGTCGTATCCAAGTTCCCAGTAATGCAAGATGATGATTTGATATTATTTTTGAGGTACTCCCTATTTGTATGCAACCTTCAAGAATGTAAGCACCTTACACAAAACGAATATTCACTGCAGCTGAAATTTAAGTCCACCCTTTTATAGCCATCATGAGCTTGAACAATACAGCGGAAGATGTAAAGTATTTGACAAGAAAACCGAATTGCCACAGTCCTGTTCTTAAAACTCAGGTTGAAGGATGTTTTAGAATCTGTACAAGATAATAAGTGAGGAGAATGAGAATTTAGTTGACATAACCATTGTTAAAAAATTAGTCTAGATTTTCCGCACGAAAGTAGGTTTCAATGAGAATGGTAATCAACTTCTACCGCAGTCTCTCTCAACTACCATCAAAGAAATGACACTACTTAGGTTTAAAAGATTTCCTTCAGTTACAGCAAATGAGTTAGTAACAGTCTTCGTGACAATATCCAGGTTAAATTAATGCTGTTTCCAAAAAGAAAATGAAATATTTGAAGGATTGTAAACTTAATATGACTGAGAGTGCATGAAAACGCGTTTCTTGAAAGATTATTTACTATCGTCTCCTTTGTAAGATATGAAAATATAATCAACCCGTTTAGTTACATCAGCTTCTGCATACCAAATTATTATATTTGCCTTCTGTTCATGTTCATGGTTCTGAAGGTTTCTGCTACCTCAATCTAATGCACTGTATGCGCACCTTGTTATCAACAGGTGGTGCTTTCTTGAAGAAACCTAAATTATACTACTTACATACAGACTTTCTATCTATAGTTTCAGTTTTAGTTTCTGTAATCAAGCTACGAATTTCCTTATAGACTGAGATGATCACCATAATTATCACTTATTACAGGACTATTCACTGGTCAGTTATCTAAGCTGGTAATATTGTTTCTGCTCAGTCTTGTAGCAGGCTTACTAATCTTCGGTTTCACCGAAATATTCATGTAAAGCAACAAGAAAGCAACATTTCATGTACCTATGTAATAAGGTTTTTAAAAACTGAACAGTCTTAAAGAGATGATATCTGTTTAATAGGTAGATGATAAAACACCCAAAAAAAACTTAGTCTAATTACTGCAATAGTATAGAAGAAAGAATTTCTTGAAAATAATTAAAAGTTGATGATATTAGTGATACAGGACAAAATATACGGGTAAATTCTGCTCGTTTCGCTGTCAACCTACTAGTTTGATATACTTTTGCCTTCACTTATGTATTTCAGTTGAGCCTGGCATCTATCATACATTAACAAAAATATCATGATAATGACACACACACTTTCAGAAATCAGAGGCTACTTCTGTAATTTGTTTAGAGTTTTTGGAACCTAATACTTCTCACTTTTATTTCTTATTTTCTAGCTAACTTAATTCTCCTGATAACTAATGACTGAAATCAATTAATAGCCGTCTGAATTTGGACAACAATGTATCTATCTGATCAGTTTCAGATGACATAGAACGTGCCTTCCGGATTATAGTGATTATTATTGATAACTACGAAAGAGTAATCAACGTCACATTCGAGGTATCTGAACAAGCAGGTTGTATGGTATAAAACCCAATGAACTCAATTCTCTAACTCTAAACTTATTTTATGTACCTTGTAGGCTCAATTCACTCTAAAGAACTTTTCAGTATTTAGTTGAAACCTGAACTGGACTGTAATTTTGTGTAAGATATACTATTTTTAATCTATCCGTTTCAGTCTTGTGCACGATGAAGTTAAATATGCCGTTTTAGTCATTTTGGTGACATCTAAACGAAAAGCACTAGTTTACATAACATCTCTGACTAGATGCATGTGAGTTGATTAATAAGCTAATTGTGTTTGTTGCATCAGTCTTAAGTTCTCTCAATGATAATTTAGTTATAGGTAAGATCAGGTGTGCAACTCAGCTATTTCTTTATCGTCCAAGCTTGACCATGTAATAAACCAACTAATGTTACACATTCACCTACATGTAGTTGCATTTGAATGTACCCATGAGATTTCAAAGTTCTGTAGAGCTGAAAGTATAAGGCGGGTCATGAGGCAAGTTTACTTTGAAAAAATGCTCATTACAAACAGCATTTTGGTGATAAAAATAAAGTTGAGTTCCCAGAATGTTATTACCTTTCTATTTTGTCAGATTTCCCCACAAAACTTTCTTGGGTTAAAGAAAGTCCAATACTCTAGTTATCCTTCTTTTAACGTAGAACTCTGATGAGATACTAAGCTGAAATTTTCAAAACTACGGTTGCATATTTATTTTTCAGTATTCTTCAACATACTCTTAAGTGTAATGTTACTACCAAGCCAGAAGAATGCCGTTCTTGAAAATCCCATAAAAATAAATTCCAAAGCAAATAGACTGGCTTGATTTTAAGGTCTAACAACAAACCTTCCAATTCAGTCAGTGCAACTGAACTATATTGATTTAGTTTTAACAGGTCACTCAGAACTTTTGACAAGATACTTTAACTATCAAGTTCTACATTTCTATAGACTTCCGAGGCATCCTCCGTCCTCTGTACTCTTAAAAACTAGTAGATGTCTGTAAGTTTTACATCCTTTCTTATCCAACTCTTCATATAAGTTGTCTTTCACACACAGGTCCACCATACGCATGGATTCATACAAAAATACCCAAAGCCTGCGATGCAGAAGCAGCATGTTTTAGCAACAATAATACTGGGGTATGAATGGAGGTGGGATGAAAATTTAAGCCATGGCAGGATTCGGACCAGCAACCCCCGGGTTTCTGACACGCTACTCTACCAAATGAGCTACGATACCCGGTGGTCGCCGGCTCAAATCCCACTGTGGCGGAAATTTTCGTTTCACCTTCAATCATCACCTAGTATCAATGCTAGTCTACTAAAGCACGACTATCTCACTCAGTTAGTCAAAATGATAATAATATTGACAATCGCTTTATTCCAAATAATATGTATGATACAGTATGGGATTCTTAGTATGTGATATTTCAACAAATCCATTCCCTGTACAATATTTTTAAATGAAATATTTACTGCATCTGAGAAAGTTTAATGATGACAGTATTAAAGGCAATAATATGAAAGAAGCAGCGTTTGGTCTGGATTGATGAATGAACAGAAAATCCAGCGTAATTTGGTGGTGATAATTTATTCAGCCAGTACAAAATCTGAAATTCGAGCTAATTATCCTAAAAATAGTAATATGGAGTATTTTGGTGCATTTCAATATTCACCTTCATCTACTGTGGCATTTTTTCCTCGTTTTGAAGTCAAGTTGAAAAATGGCTAGTTGAAAACATGATGCGTTTGGAAAGCACATTTAAAAGATTAAAACATATTGAAAGAAAATTTGGTGTAGTATATTTGGTTAGAAATGTTTGGTAGCCCGAGTTCCAGGCGGGCCACCTTAATGAAATGTGTCAGATCTTCGAATAATCTTGTCCAAAACAAACATAACAGTACGTTGATAAGTCACTGAAGAGTAACCAATTTCACGTTGTCTATTTCTAAATGCTGCAGAATTCGATCAATCAGACAAGATAGCTTGAAATATGTTACTTCTTAGTGACCAAACAAAGAATCGAATCTAGTCCGAAGAGAGGTCTTCATAGTCCGAATAACCAGTGATAACTTATCTGAAAGCAGCACTGAGTGGTACAAGATCACTTCTCCGAGGAAAGCTCAGTTTCTTCGAGTTTGTAAATGCGCTTTCCAGAAGAGTACAAAAAAACGTAAAATTTGCGTTGAAAAGTTCTTACCGAGCTTATGCAGACACCTAACAATCAGAGATTTTCCAACGCCTATTGTATCAGATTATTTTCAGTGGTTTAGTTTGATCAAGTCAATAACAAATTCCAGTAGATCTACATGAGTGAATTCAAAAGTCAGATTTTGACACATATTTTTGCATTTCACCACTTATTTGTTCACATATGGATGGATACATAACTATTTCAGTTATCTCACATTGATTATTCAGTAATTTAATATAGTTTTGGGAATACTGTCGACAGAAATGACATGAATTTACAGAAGGGATGACAATAAATATGTCTAATGTTTTCAGTAGCCTTGACGCTTCACATAAGCATAATGTGTTGATTCCCATATGCCTTCCTTTCGATTACCTCTTTCTAGCATTCCAGTTAGTAAATAACCACGATAAAAGTCATTATCCAATATGTTTGTAGTTAGAAATAGACAGAAATCTGGCATCCTCTGTTGTTTTGCTGCCATATCACCTTTAAATTTTCCTGTGACAAACATTGTGCCTTCTAGTTTTGTAAATGTGGCATGCCCAATTGTTTCATATCTCTTTGTTCCCCCACTAGTTATCTAAGAATAAATAAAGATAATGATGATTACTGAGATTATATTATGCTGATTCACGACTTTTGTCACATTTCAAGCTACCTCATCTATAATTTGGATATTTTTTATGAACTTTCTTCCTCAACCTAAGTGACAACATTGAATCCTATGCACTTAAAATCTCCTCTAGAAGTTAGCCTATAAGCCCTTTCTACTGATGTAAAGTGATAAAAATTTGGGAAATATGAAGACCGCCCAGACAGTAGAACAAATAACGATAAGGACTCGAGATACATGAAATATTCGAAGATTCCGGAATATGCAACATCAAGTTTGTCGCATATAACGAGTGATATAAATTGTTCCGCATGGTGTTTACAGTTGAGACTTTCCATTACTTCATCTGTTAATATTTTCAGGTAGGAAAGTATGACCAAACTTTCAACGAATCCACAATAAACACAATGATCAACATTCATTCAAAAGTTTCGAAAGGCTACTTAGCATACTTATGCACATTTTTTTATCAAGTGGTTGCTATGAATCACGTATTCTTACTTTACTACCTTCAGAAGTGGTTGGGTTTGATAAAGTGATTCTAAGTCTTTGAGCTGTTGCCTGTTTTCTTTTATGATAAGTCTTGCATTGTCTCTCCTCTCAATTATTATTATTATTATTATTATTTGTCCCTCGGTTCCCAGTGGAACATAGGGCTTCAGTAGCACGCATTCATTGCACTCGCTTCTCTGCAGTCTGCTCAACCTGGCACCACGACCGCCCACAAGCCAGCCCCCCCCCATTTCTTCCTCACACCATCTCCTCTATGTCACCCTCAGCTGGGACGCCCAACTCGTCGTTTCCCATTTGGGTTCAACTTGACGGACTGACCTGGTGCCGATGTCCCAGAATCGTCTTCTCAGTGTATGCCAAATCCAATCCATCTACACTTCCCTCTACATATTTGTTGGGTGATGGGTTCTTGGTTGGTTCATTGCTAGCCGGCCAGCCAGCCAGTCAGCCAGAGTTCCTTGTTGCATATTCTTTCTGGTCATCTGATCTTCAGTAATGAGCGTGGGCAGTTGTTGATGAATGCTCTTCCCTCAATAATAACTAATAAATAATTAACTACTATCTTCGTTTCAGTTTTTAAAGGTCAAGAAACCTTACAATTATGCCTTCACGTTGGATTTTGTTAATAAATATAAACTAATTTACACTAAGTGTAAATATCTAAGCTCAAGTATCGGATTCTTATAATTTGTGTATTCATTTTAAGACTGCTAACGGTACGCTTTTGTGTGGTTCTACTTAACGAGTACAGAATGTTTAAGTCTCTGTTGTTTATTCAGATCCCCATCTCATCTCCTGTCATCAAACGTTTATTCAGTGGATTGGACAATAGCTGCATTGTATCCAATATCAGAAAAACGATAAGCGTAGTGAACATGATTTTGAATCCTGTAGTTGAAGTTTTATAAACTTGACTATCATAAATGTAAGCATATGGCGTTTTGAATGCATCATTTTCGCATTACAACTCAAAATTCACAAGTACTTGTTCATGTGATGAAACTCGAAAAAATATGAACCGTCAAAGTCTTTTTGTGTTTAACCTCTCCGAAATTTGATGAAGAGAGGTAAAAGTACAATTGTTCGAGACCTACTTGAATGACTTTACACCAATTACGTATAAATCGATTGAATATTAACAACCATTGTGATTCGGAACTTGGATATGGCCAATTTTCACATGCTTCCAATTTGACTACCAGCTTTGTCATCCCATTGCGTAGCAGATAACTACAAGATACGCCACGACTTTCGTAGTAGAGAAGCTGTACCATGAAATGAACAAGTATTTTAAAAGTCACTACGAAAAATGGTAGGTCAAGGTGGTTCTCCTGAGTAAATCAAGAAACAAAAATAACTAATGATGAAAATGATCTTTTTTTATGTAAAAAGATGTCTGGCTACGATTTAAAATCATGAAAAAATTACTGAATAATGAAAGCATCCACGGTTCTGTCCATCTCTAACTTCAAAATATAGACAAACCTTAAATTTAGTTTGCTATCTGGGAAATTCTGTTATGGGCATCCGTTAAAAAAACTCAGAGAAGGAAGGAAGAAGTGCAAAATCAAAAGGTCAGCCGGAACAGTCAACTTATAGAACAAAAGTCGTTGCTTGTAATGCTATCACAGGTTATGAAATTTGCCTTATCTGGAAACTACTGGCAGGTAAAACTGTTTTTATAAAACTCTGAGAAGAAAGTAATATGTACTTAGTAGAGTAATTTTCGTCCAGTCCAGAGTTTAAAAGCAGTGCTTTGGGAAATATAGGCTGGTATATAGTGTTTTAAAGATTAAAAAATGGCTTCACATTTTTATCATAATTATTCCAAGGTAAGGCAAATCACTAAATTAGACTTATATACTTTTGAATACAATCTTCAGTGCTGTTGAGACATTGGAAAGATGTCTAAGTGGATGTGAGTATTTTAATAAATCTCAGAGGGATTGTTGAGAGAAGAGCCCTAATTTAATATTTCAATACTACTGAATCATCGCTGGAAGTTTAAAGCACCGTGATTTGGCTTTTGATTAATGTATAAAAGACAGCGACATAATAAGTTCATCTGTATTTTAGTAGGTGAAACTGAAGTGCTGATAACAGAGCACTTCAAAATTCTAGCCTTTCATTAATGAACAAAACACCACAAAATACAGCAAAGGGGAAATAACCATAGTTTTTTCGTTTTAAAGAGGCGGAGAGGAAATTTATTTCTACTTTTGTACTTACAGTCAATTATATGGCTCCTAAATTGATGTTTTCTTTTCTTTACAATGTCGGAGTAATGTTTTCTTTGTTTGCCAACGCTGAAGGTTAAGTATTCTGAAAAACGATCACACTAAGACTAGTTGATGTTAATCTTAATACATCAGTATAGAATGATGAGGTAATCACGGTAAGTAGAACATTCTATTGTAATAGGTCTCACCACAAACAATATCAGCTTATCACTGAGTTTTTTTGTGAAGCTCAAAAGAATCATTTCAGAAAATTGCTCCACTATCACTATAAAGTAGGGAAGCTGACTTTTTATTGATAACTATGCTCACAAAAATTTACAATGCGGCTACTTGGAGATTAATCACCTTGTAGGAAAATGACCTCATAATCCTTGAGGCAAAATTTTCCAATTTCATACTAGTCTTCTTTCTTCTTTCATATTCTAATTTATCATATTAGATAATCAAATTTCTATTCATAAAAGGATGCATTTACAGATAAGTAAGTAAGGTAATTTAGAGACAAGAGAAAAAAACGACCACTTATTTACACAACAGTGAAGTATATATTGGAAAGAAGAAGGCAATTTTCTCATCACTATTGATTTTTGCCTAATTACTTAGGCAACTTATGAAGAGGCAAAAAACAAACTTTATGTCATCGTTAATGTTGTAATTGCTGTTATCTCAGATGAATGAAAAATCTTCTTATCGATGATCATGTTTAATGAATAAAACAATAAAGTGTGAGAGGTAATAGAAAAACAATCATGAATAAAAATTTCATTTGATTGTTAATTATCAATGTTTTTAAGTCACATCTTGAAGCCACTGTCGTGAACTATATCTTGGGTAATGATAAACACTATACCATTTTAAGCAACCCAGTTGAACATTAAATTTCTGAATATACTGACTCTATCATGACAGCAAGTTAGGTGTGTTTGTTCGTCACAGGCTAACATAAAAAGATACAGTTTCTCTTCTAGTGTTTGGACAAATACTGATAACATGAAATCATTTCAAGTTTTTTTAGTTAGATTATGAAAATGTTGCAACTGTAAATCTAGCAGTTTGAACATAATTTTTATGGATATATCTATTTTCAGAGAAACATTGAATTAAAGTATAAATCCATGATGTCATGTGGATGACTCATAGGTGAAATCCTTACTGTATTTGCAGTAACTCATTTTGTCTCATTTTTTTACCCTACCTCGTTCGTAAATAAGCTTAGAAGATCAAAACAATAATCATTTACAGTCTGTAATACAGACCGTTTTTATCTTTATTCACCCAAAAATGAGTTTTATGTGTATTTTAAAAATAAGGCAAAGGTGAATGTTATACACAACTCTTACCACTTCCTGAAGCTAACCAGAAAGGTGAGCTACTTAGGTAAATATATCCCAGCACCACTCAAAAAGTTCAACTAATGTTTTGTGCCGCCCTCGGTACTAAAGCTATGCCCTTCAATTCTTAACAATCGTGTTCTTTTAATGGCGTTCGTTTGAACTTTGTTTTAATCCGAGAAGTGTATGGCAGGACATAATTTCTGCGGCCTGGAAAAACAGTTATATCCACATGACAGTATTCCATGTAAAAATATTTCCATTATTCTGAACCAGTTGCGCTCACATATAAAATGAGACTATAATATTCTATTTTTAATGATAAACAGTGCAGATTCAAGTCCCTGGTAGAAAAAACTCTGCAGCAGTATAATACATAACATTCCTCACCACCAAGATTTATCTTCAGGACGTCTTGATGCAGTAAAATTCAAAATAAATGAAAGTCGTGGGAATTTCGTTCGCAGTTTGCTGAAAAGAATACCTTAGACTAAGTAGTTTAACGCGCTAAGTCTCTCAACCATCTAACAGAAGCACTGACTTACTTGACATCAGTGTTGAAAAGGCGAATCTTGTTCACTCTTTATTCTGAGTTCAGTGCAGTGCAGCAGATCTCCACACCGATTTCAGATCAATGCAAGAAGGCCTGTTTTGCTGTCTTTCCAACCCTTGCTTTGACGTCCTCATCTATGCCACTGCCTGTGCTTGAGATGATACTGCCTCACCTAGGTGGGTGAAAGAGACAACTTCCTTTACGTCTCTCCTCTTCATGCTGATTGGTGCTTGTTGTTCATGCTGTTGTTATTGTTGTTGTTGCTGCTGCTGCTGCCGGTTGGGTGTCTTCATCACCTCTGTCCTCTCTACGTTCACTTGAAGTCCCATCTTTGCTACCCTGCATCGCCTCTTCTGTCAACTTGTTGGTTTTCGCCTGTAGATCTCCCAGTTCGTGTGACACTAGACACAAACCATCATCGGCGGCGAAATCCAATTCTTCTCCCAGGGTCTTTTCATCGATCCAGCCAGCGTATGCCCAGCTTCTCGCTCCTCACAGATGTCTGCTGCATGATCCAGTCCAGTCCAGTCCAGTCCAGTCCACTCCAGTCCACCACAATCAGGAAGCTTGTGAGTGATGGTAGATGGCAGCCTTGTCTTACTCCTGTCCCCTTTCTTCACTTCCAAGGCGTCACTGAGCTGTCCATTCGGGATCACTTGGCATGTGGCGTCGTCATATGGCTGTTGAATGAGGTTGATAAGGAATTGTGGCACTAAAACCGTAGTGTTGAAGTAACTGACAGATTACTTCTCGGTCAACCCTATTGTAGGTCTTTCCAAAGTCGATGCTCTATTCTATTATGATGATGTGTAGAGTAACGTGGCATTTTGATCCGCACATGATTTGTTTCTCCTGAAGTCAACCAGCCCGTTCTGTTCGTAATTTTGAGTGCAGAACATTTTTAAGTCTATCTAGCATGATGCCGCATAATAGTTTGCCTCGGGTGGACAGCAGCATGATTCCTCACCAGTTCATGCAAATGGCTTATGTCTCCCTTCTTTGACAGTTTGACAAGGTTGCCCTTCTCCCAATCTATTCCCACCTACCTTCACTTCACTTCACTTCACTCCCTCCTAACCTCCTACAGTAGTGGTGTGGCGTGGTGTGGTGTGGTCAGCTGTGGTGTGGTGTGAGCATGTCCACTGTTGTCTCTGCTTCTGTTCTCAGTGCTCCTGGAGGAATTCCATTTGGTCCTGCTGCTCTCCCACATTTCAGCAGTTTTATGGTGTTCATGACTCACTTCTGCTTTTGTCGGAGGCTTTGTGTTCACTGATAGTTTTTTCGTGGCTGAGCTGCTGGTGATATTTCTGGACGAGTTGCAGGTGATGGTGGTGCTGGTTGTCGATTCGACAGTTTTCGGAAGTGGTCAACCCATCGTTTCCTCTCTCCCTCCCTCCCTCACCCCCTCTCTCTCTCTCTATCGCTCGCTCGCTCCTCTTTGGTGTTGACTGAGTCTCCTTCACCATCTTTCATTGCTTCCATCTGCGTTCATCTCTTCACTGATGGTAGGCAACCTGGTTATTTGATATGGTGTTGTCAAGTCTCTGTCTCTCTCTGTCTCTCAGCCTATTCTGCTTCACTTGCAAGTATGTCGTAGATGCATTTTTTGTCTTTGCACACACTCTTCTTCACTTCTTTGTCCAGTGTAGTGTTTTATAGGTGATGTGTGGTGTGAGCATGTTCACTGTTGTCTCTGCGTCTGTTTGAGTATTGGTTTACTTACTTTAATTTGTGCAAACCGACAGTTTCTTCAATATTTTTTATATCATCAAATATGTTTACAATTTACCATACGTTTCATCATTTTGCTTTGAAGATGCAGTATGGTAATGGTAATTGTACATTCACATAATTACATATCTTCATTTGGTAGTGAATTGAGATTGCCATAGGTTGGCAAATAAGGTTGGCAGCTCAAGAAGAGGATGATAATGTTTCAATTTTCTCCGAGCTTTTAGGTTTATTCCTAAATATTTCGTCACCAGACTAGGTGACTTGATTAACATCTAACTCATAAAGAAGCGAACCATTTTCAACTTATATTAACTTTTATAAAGCATATATTCGCAGACCTCGAGTCTTTTTGGATTGACTCGTATATTTGTTGTCATCATTTGACCTAGGATGTTGCCCAAATGTTTCATTATGGGTTTCCCTGAATGATTTCAAGTTAGCACATTTATTCTCAGTAGGTTGTAAATGGAACCAGTGTTCACATGTCCCCTGAGTGTCATTTGATTGAGATACTATGCTCTCAGAAATCCTCTTACACCTATTCAGCCTGCATACTGTAGTATTTCACTTCACTGGATCTGTCTTTCTTGTATTTCCATTAGATTAAATATGTGTATTCCGCTGTTCAAAGAATAGGAAGGACGGTAAAGATTATCAAAAAGTTTCTTTGTTCTTCCATCAAATTTTTCAAGACGAATAAGAGAATTTACTTCCGAAAGAAATGCCTGGAGAAACATGAACATCCTAAAATGCTTTAGGAGAACCTTAGAATTAACTCTATCTCTCTTAACTTCCAAACCTTGAAGTGATACAATTATACTGAAGCTGTCCATTACTGATTACCGGAACTTGAACAGAGCTTCACAAAAATCTCACATTCTTTTCTGAGTATCCAGCCGTGAAAAAGTAGGAATTAAAAACTACGTTGTTACTTTCTCTAAGAAGGGGATTGATGATATCCACCTGAAGCCAAAAAAATAACCGAAAAACGGCCTTTCCTTCATGTCATGAAAAATATGTGTTCAATTATTCAAATGTATCACTGTCCTCATTTCAAATGCATACCGTATCACTTCGACCCTAATTTTGTAATATGACTTCAAAATTCAATGAGCTCAGTACAAAAGTCCGGTTCGAAGATATAATTAATCAAACAAAAGACTAGTTCTAGTTCCAGGTGATGATGCGAAACATTTCAAATCCATAGTTTTAAGTTATTGTCTTGACTATATGAATAGAAAGTTCCGTTGTCAGTTTATTGTGTCAAAAGAGCATTGAAATCAAATAAATGAACTGGAGAAAAACAAATACTTTGTTCTTATACTCCCTATCAAAGCTGTAGAATACCATTACTAAACAAACCAGACTATGTCAAGAAACCTAAACTCATTCTGTCTTATGAAAAGAAATTATTATAGCGGACAGAAAGCAACACAGAAAGATCCTACTGAATAGACAGAGCGTCATTCTTTGAAGATATTGAAGAAAATGAGAGATGAGTCATTCATTAGCAGGGAACTCTGTGAACAAATTTTTCCATCGAGTTCTGAGAAACCCCCCGTTTATAAGATCTCAAAATACATTAAGGTATTCTACACCATAAAATACAAGACATGGTAAACTCTCCACATCATTCAATCACGAAATGACTTGTTGAAATAATTGGACTAGTAAAGAATAGACTCTTGAACCGTTATCTTTGTGACATATTTTTATTTGTTGTTTCCTTGAAGAATGTCAGTTTTACATGTAAAAGAATGATTCCCCTAGACACTGCGTCCTTCTTCACAAATGTCTTAGAGATAGAAACCATTTACTTCTTTTGTGGTTTCACTCAGTCCCATAAAATATACGTTGGTATTCCAAATCACAAATTTAAAAGCATCTTCTTCGATGTAACTAAAATGTAAGCTTCAGAATCAATGGGGAAACCTACAAACAGACAGACGGTGTGGCAAAACGTTTCCCCCGGTACCCTCTTAGTTGACTCTTTTGTGGCAAGTTTTAAAAAAACACAAAAACACCAGCTACTAGCCTAGTGTTTTATATCTACAAAAGATTCCCTGAGGATTTACGACAAAAATATGAATCCATTAAATTGCATCATACTTTTGATAAAGGGAACCTTCAGTTAACTCCATTCTAGAATCAGAATCAAAATCATCGTTCCATTTCTTGATGCTCAGCTCCAAACAAAAGACGATAATTCACTTAGTAGACCTATTTGCATAAAGTCTACTTGAAACGGATAGTTTCTTAGTTTTTCAAAGGTGTATCCCTGTAAGTAGAAAGCGAAATCTTGTCCTTTCACCTTCGTTTAAAGTCTGAAAAATAAATACACCGGATACTGTTGATAAAGAACTACGAAAATGGTTTCCTGCCTAGATTCATAGATAAGAACACATAGCCAAGAAAGACAACGGAATAAACACGTTCAGCATCGTAAAAGATCCTTCCGCTGGATCTTGAATTCAAAAATGACACTTCTACAGACGACTTCGAAACATGACTATTAACATCCTTAAGTAAAACACACTTTGCTGGTAACCTTCAAATCATTTTCTCCTGCAAGAAACATTCTGGTCAATATGTTAAAGGTGACCTGAAACACTGAAACACAAAAATATGTGCGTACAAGCTTCCTCAATCCTGTAGAGATAAGTACGTTGGCCATGCCATCCACCTACTTGTAAAACGTGTTCGAGAACACTAATTATGCTTGCTAGTGAAATGAGACCAGAAATGCGTCTTCAGCTCAATAACAGAACACCTTGTGAATTTGAGTCACTCAGCTGCCTTTCAAGACCATTTCAAAATAATTTATAAGGTCCAGTCAACTCACTCAAAGGGAGTGATATCAAGACATTTGAGTACAACTGAAGAACTCACCATTCACTGGTTCACACCAGCACCATGTGTTCAAGAAAGCACCTTAAGTCTTTGTCCTAGCTTAGGCCATCAAAGAGTCTTTATTTTCTTAGATAAATCCTGTTTATATAAAATCGCAGCTAATTTCTTAATCCCTTGTTTTTTTTAAATGCAAACCCTCATTTGCATCACTCAACTTTCACTCATTATTCAATAAACTTTGGCTCCTGACCTGAAATAATCCTGGGTTGTTTTACACTTACTTATACATATTCATGAGTGTTCAGCTAAGTAAATAAATTCGTCGGAAAAAAGGATTTTTCTTTGCTGAAACCGTTCGGTTTGTCTCTTCCTATCCACTCGATATCACAATTGAAATTGTGGTTACGCTCATCTAAATGCATCAATATTAACGATGACATATCATGTCGTTTGGCTGCTAGCTGATGCTCATACATTCTTTGAATTATTCGACGACTGTATTGGCCAACATAGTGACGTTGACAGTCTTTGCAACTTATTTGTTGATGAAATTCATCTTATCATCTTTGGGTAATGGATCCTCCATCTAGCATAATATGTTTATTGACAACTTGATTGGATTATGTGTCAAGCTGATACTGAGTGGTTGAATAAGTCGGTTGACAGTTTTAGAGATATCTTCAAGTGGTTCTTTTCGTAGGTTGAGATAATTGTCCTGATGTATTTTCTGTTGATAGACATTTTTTGATGAAGTTGATTGCATTGTCACTAACTCTTAGCATTTGTAAGGCGATTTTCTTATGAGTTCTGAAGTTATTAAGTGCTGCAGTAAGTCTTGGTTTACGCTAATAGTGTTTGCACACAACGTTTATGATAAGATGTTGGCTTTGTTGTTGTCCAGTGTATCGCATTTCTGCACACTTGCGTCTGTAAGTTTTCATCACATGTTCTTCTGATAAAAACGTCTAAGAACGCAACCTTTTTTATTCTTTCTCCTTCTCTTGCTGGTTGAATACCTTCAAAGGTATGGTTGATGAGATTTAATGCATTTTCCAGTTCACTTGTTCTGATAATTACAAACATGTCTTCGTTGATTCGCATGCAAAGTTTCGGTTTGATTATATGGATGAAAACTGTTCTTTATCTCTGCATCCATACTCCAGTGACAGGTCTGGATACTGGTAGGCTTATTGCTGTTGTTTGTAGACCTTGTTGAACTGAAAGTATGTCGCAACTCATAGCTTGATTAGTCCCAACAGCTTTGTAATAGCGATTTTGATGTACCACTGAAGATCCTGTTTTTTGTTAAAAAGCAGACTCTTTGTGAGATTTACGTTGATTAAAGGGAAAAGTTAAATCGACGGACATCATTTTTGGTTGTTGGTTGTCTTGATACCCTCTATTCTTTACGAGAAGTGAATTGCTGAACTGGAGGGATGTTGACGTTCATTGACAATATATTTTAGTTCACTGAATGATTCCTTGAATAAATTAGATGAGTATCTCCACTATACTGACACTTGGCCGAATGAAGTGTTTGCTTTGTGTATCTAAAGAACTTGACTAACCAATTTTTCAGTTTTCATCTTCTTTATTGGTCCAATTTAACGGCCAAACTTAAAACTCCTAGTGTGATGTATAGTACTTTTTTGGTTCGTAGATCAATTTATCCAAACAAACCCACAGTCAACTCCAGAAATGCTCCAACCTATGAGCTGTTTAGATATTTAGGCCTCATTAAAAGTCGCTCCAAGTCATGGTTATTGAATTCCAATGAACTAAAATTAGATTAGAAGGTATATGTACAATTCAAGGACGATGAACAAATAGTTGGCTTCGGTGCAACAAGTCTCTACGTTAATATTCCAGTTGATGTATCTCTCGAGGTAGCTATAAATGAACTCAGCGCTGACCGACAATACTTATTTAGGACCAGGGTGGCAGTAGAAGAAAACTTTGTAGAGGTACATTAATGTCTTCAAGTTTCAGAATGAAATATACAAACAGGAAGAGGAAGCTATGAGATCACCAATATCCTTAATTGTAGCAGATATATTTATGGTCAGTTGAGAACGTATCGTTCTTCAGAAATCCCACCCTACTCTCAAAGTCTGATGGAGGTTAGTGGGTGACACATTTACTGTGTTTAAATCAGAACATATCGACACATGTCCATCGTGTATTTCTTACATGCAGTCCAAATGACACATGAACTAGATAATGACAAAAGCGAAGCAGCTGTGTTTGATCACGAATTCAAATGAAATCAAGACGGAAGTTTAGATACTGGTCTCTTCAAAAGCCTTCGCACTCTAATCGATAATAAGACTTTGAGTCATCCCGTGAGATATTAGTTAGGGTAGGTTAGGTTAAATGCCTTAGTAACAAAGCCCAAATGCTAATTATTAAGACAAAAAGTCTATGTCAAGAAGCATAATAAGGTGTATTACTGCTCAATAATTATCCAAGTCAGTTTATTCAGAAAAACACGAGTAGTAAGAAAAGTACTATGAATAATACAACTACAGACACAAAAGGTTTTAGCAGTGAAACTACTGAGAGAAATTTTAAAACCTCCATGTATTTACCGAATAAATGAGGGACGTCAGAAGCGCTACCTAGGATTCTAAATAAGACTGGGTTTAGAGTGGTACTTAGAGCGGTAAACTTACAGACAAACTTTGTCAGCTAGATGATCCTCACTAATCAACTGAATGAAACAATTTGATCCACTAAATTCAATGCAATGACTCTGAAGTTAAATAAATAGATCCAACTGGGTAACCGGGGTCAAGTAGGATAGAAAAACATAGGAACTTAGATAAACGTAGGATGTAGACCATAGTAAGATAAGAAACGGTGTCACGAAGAATCACACTATTGAGTGAGGTGGAGTGATCATTTAAAAGATAACTTGTGTAGTAGTTTTAAGTTTGGCCGTTAAATTGGACCAATAAAGAAGATGAAAACTGAAAAATTGGTTAGTCAAGTTCTTTAGATACACAAAGCAAACACTTCATTCGGCCAAGTGTCAGTATAGTGGAGATACTCATCTAATTTATTCAAGGAATCATTCAGTGAACTAAAATATATTGTCAATGAACGTCAACATCCCTCCAGTTCAGCAATTCACTTCTCGTAAAGAATAGAGGGTATCAAGACAACCAACAACCAAAAAATGATGTCCGTCGATTTAACTTTTCCTTTAATCAACGTAAATCTCACAAAGAGTCTGCTTTTTAACAAAAAACAGGATCTTCAGTGGTACATCAAAATCGCTATTACAAAGCTGTTGGGACTAATCAAGCTATGAGTTGCGACATACTTTCAGTTCAACAAGGTCTACAAACAACAGCAATAAGCCTACCAGTATCCAGACCTGTCACTGGAGTATGGATGCAGAGATAAAGAACAGTTTTCATCCATATAATCAAACCGAAACTTTGCATGCGAATCAACGAAGACATGTTTGTAATTATCAGAACAAGTGAACTGGAAAATGCATTAAATCTCATCAACCATACCTTTGAAGGTATTCAACCAGCAAGAGAAGGAGAAAGAATAAAAAGGTTGCGTTCTTAGACGTTTTATCAGAAGAACATGTGATGAAAACTTACAGACGCAAGTGTGCAGAAATGCGATACACTGGACAACAACAAAGCCAACATCTTATCATAAACGTTGTGTGCAAACACTATTAGCGTAAACCAAGACTTACTGCAGCACTTAATAACTTCAGAACTCATAAGAAAATCGCCTTACAAATGCTAAGAGTTAGTGACAATGCAATCAACTTCATCAAAAAATGTCTATCAACAGAAAATACATCAGGACAATTATCTCAACCTACGAAAAGAACCACTTGAAGATATCTCTAAAACTGTCAACCGACTTATTCAACCACTCAGTATCAGCTTGACACATAATCCAATCAAGTTGTCAATAAACATATTATGCTAGATGGAGGATCCATTACCCAAAGATGATAAGATGAATTTCATCAACAAATAAGTTGCAAAGACTGTCAACGTCACTATGTTGGCCAATACAGTCGTCGAATAATTCAAAGAATGTATGAGCATCAGCTAGCAGCCAAACGACATGATATGTCATCGTTAATATTGATGCATTTAGATGAGTGAAACCACAACTTCACACAGTGTAGAATTACCAAAGCAAACAAACTTAGTGTTTACAGGAGGATTCTTGGGAGTATGGTGCACCAACCAAATGACACTCAGCATGTATGCGTACAGTGACTCAGTATCCAGACAACTAAGAATAGATCCGCTAGCTTGTAATTAATTAATCTGATCAATTATCAGAAATGAGGCCAACATCCCAGGTCAAACGATGACAACAATTATTTGAGTCATCTTCTGGTTAAACAAAAAAGGCGACTTCTACGTGCTATCTTATAGGGCTGGAGATTTGCAGATATCCGTTGTAAACATTTAAACGATATTCGGTTACCTATGTTGGAAACCATATTTCAACAGAGGTCTTTCAATTTTATCCAACAAATCAATGGAAATTGCAAATGTAAACAAATAATAATAACTGGTACCGGTTTCAAGGAACACGTTTTTTGTGACGTAAAAGACTATCAGATAGTGCTGTAGCGTTGCAGCGAGTTGAGTTTGAATCTCAGTGGAGATAACATCACTATCCGGAGTGTAGTTACACCCAGCTGACGAGTCCCAAGTATAACGAAATACATATGCTGTATACCGCTGCTAACCAACATCGAGTAAATCACGACATCTGCTTACAAACATGATGTACTTTGGTGTCATACCACTTTTTGGGGGATCGATTCGCCCTTCATAACAAAGCGATAGTCACTTGAAAAGTGAGCACTTTACTAGTGAACGTATAATGAACTGACTCCTAATGAATATCAGTCTTACATTTCTCCAGTAAAAAATATTTGGCTCTTAATATTTACAAGTTTGCTGCGCTCCTAACTGCACCTTATCAGTATTAAGAAAATATCTTTGAAGTATTTATTTCTGCTTTGCATGATAAACTGATTATCTCATATTTTGTCATTTTTATTCACTAAAATTTACTTTAAGCATTAGCAGCTTCACAAACTTCACTTTTTCCCAAATGATTATTTTTCCTGAATTAGTTTATTCGTATAAAGTATATTCTCCTCAATTTTTCTGCAACTTGAGGTTGTCTATTTCATCCTCTCTTAGAGTTGCTTTCTTCCATTTTCCGCTCACAAAGGAAAAGTAATCAAGGAATTATACCTTTTAGTAGATATCTTTGATTGCAGAATAAATTATAAAAAATCTTATGCAGAATAATAAGCTTTAAAGAAAAAGTAATGATTTCATCGGTAAAATACCTTTGACTGAAAAATTCATGGTCATATTTTTTACTGCTTTATTCAAACAGGTTGAGTAGTAAGTTTTATCTTGGTAATACTGTGGCCGTGTATCTTTCGCCGCTGTACACAACACTTCGAAATGAATAAATGAATTCAACTCTTATATTAATGTCTCGTATGCATTATATGTATAATAATGAAAACAAAATGTAGTCAGAATGCTAAAATACTTGAATAATATTTCTAAGGTGAACATAGATGTTTATCTTCAAATATTTGATAGTAATTTACCTTTGAAATAATCACTTAACATTTACTATTAGCGAATTTCATTAGCATACATGAGTATCACCATTACCATCTATGTTTTATGGTCAGAAACCCTAATGAACATGCGAAATATCGAGGAGACATACTAATGAGTAACCGGAATTTATCTTCTTGTGACCGCTAATATCAAACTATTTGTTAGCAAGTCAAACGATAAAACATGTTACATTGATCTCCTCTTGCTATCCAGAGGTTTAAGCTTTAATGGATTGTGTTGGAAAAACCATAATGAGAAACAACTGTTTTAATCATAGGTTCATTTTCTCTACAGTGAGAAATTACTATTTCTCTTCTTAAAACTGCTACCACTACTAATATTGAACCTAATACTCATATTTTAGGGATTGTAAATTATGGATCACTTTTTCTAAGGCATATGTTTTAGTAGAGTTAAAATATAAACCATTGGAGGCATATCACTTCATGATTAAACCAACCGTGATATAAATAAACTTGCGTTCGTCACTTCTTCATTCAATAGATTTCTTGAAGTTTGGTTGTTCTGGCGAAAACGTCTTATTATCTAGAAGTGTACGGTTTATGACATTCACTTTCTGAAACAAGCACTTTGTACTTAAGTTACACTTCGAATTGAGTGGTTAATATTCTATGATTTAAGCTTTGCATGAAATATTAAAATTACCTGCAGTTGTTGCGTAATGTCATCTGGATTTCCCTACTAACTTATCCAGCTCTGATATGTAACCCAGGCATTTGTTGCCCTTCAGTTATTGCCTCCACATATATCATACAATCCTCTAGGCAAGACTATCCAAAAAAAGTTATATTAAAACGTAATAGAGTTGCATAATCTATGACAAACTCGTTGAACTTCATTTTATTACTAAATGAAAAGTAAATCTAACACTTTTCGCGCTATTAAAAAGCTCCCAGCTGTATAGTCATGATATTGGTGTTAAATTTAGTTTTTTTTCATTGGATTTTAAAAAAATCATACAACCCTTTTGTGAAAATACTTGATATTGGTTAAAATCTTAAGGTTAATTGGTGAATGTTATTATTTTACAGGAAGTACAGTGGGAGAAAAAAAGTAGTATGTACCTCCGCAAACTGCTGCATTCTTGAAAAGTAAACTACCCGTGTTCATAGTCCGAGAAAGCATACTTGTTTTATTAATAGTTAGTTTCATGCGAATGATACACATCCACTATACGTAAATACATTCACTTGCCTATTCTTTAATTGCCAACAAATATAGTTTTTATTCAGCTGGCGAATAGATAGAAAGATGCACCTAGTACACTTGGTGGAACCCATCTCCCCCTAGCTTTACCTCTTAATGTAACAGTACAATTGGATACATTTTAAAAATTTATAGCCAAAACATTACTTACCTAAAGCCAGCTAATAGACTATTTCTAATCCAGCAAAATAAAACCCAAGTGGGATATTTAACTACTAAAGCAATAACGAGCAGTTAAGAAAACAACAAAATTAAATTAACAACTATCCAATCAGGTGGGGCTTTTGAAATATTTCCGTGAGTTTTCATTGGACAGGTGTACGCAAACTGATTCAAGTTCTTTTGCATAATCATCTTAAGGTTACAAGAATCATAAGAATGTCCCTGTGGTCTGTTCACTTTAACCCAATAAAAACGAATAAACTTTTATCGACAACTTGTATTCTCTTTTTCATTTTATTAGGTTAACATTTTAATTTATTTTTCAACCGGTGATTCAGTTCAATCTAATTTTCCTCTACTCCCTTGAGGTTTTAAAAGTTGATCTAATGCGAACACGTAGTTTTGAAGATATAGACAAACTTTGATGTGAATTAGTCAAACCTATTGAAACAGAGAACAGATACTGTGTTAAATCGCTCATCTGTTTTTAAATAGGTTAAAATCAGTATACTGTATTAAATAACATGAAGAAAAGTAGCTTAAAAATCACATAGTTCGCATCTGCTTTCCTTCATCAGTCTGTTAGTTGTGATTTTTATTGAATTTGAGAAAGCATTCAAAATAACTTATCAACCCAGTCACAGTTATTTTCTAGCTTTAAAGTGTGTATAAATTTTATTGTCATCACTCAACCTAGATTCGATTATTAAATTCACTAGGCAAAATCTGCCACTGTTGACGATTTAATGACAGTGAGCTTACTTTCAAACTGGATAATTTATCACATTAAAAAAATTTAGTCAAAATTTAACTTATTACTTTTACAGGATCCCTCTCATTGTAGAGCTTTACAAACAATTTTAAACAAATCACATGTGAAATACATCAGAGGTGAAAGGAACTACTATACACACTTCGCGATAAAGAGCTCCTTTGCTTTTAATAGTCTCAAATAAGCACAACAGGTCTACTGGAAAAATCCAGATGCATTTTCGAAACGGATGGTCTCTGGGTTAACATTAGCTTAAGTAAATCGAACATGAGACCAAAAAAAGATATCCTTTCAGTTGTAGAAAAATGAAGCCACTTTTAGAATTATTGAGAGTTTTGTATTCTAAAAAACGCACAGTTTTTAAAGGAGTAAAACTGGAGCACTTTGGTTGGATGCAACTGCATCGCAGTTGATTTACTAGACCGATTACATAGTGAAACAGTATTGCTTGCTGAATTACGCTTCCAAAACACTTTATTGTCCATGGTCATTTGGAGATATATTACAATATCGTCATTATTATCATTAACACCATCTTAAAAATAAGCCACTATTGGTACTTACTTTTATGACAAGTGCTAACGACCGGCTATTGTTAACTTTTCGTCTAAGCTGTAGATACCCTTTCGCAGAATGCGCAGTGAAATAATGTAAGTTTGGTGATAATATTAAACTCAAGCAGCATGAGAAATCGAAAGAGAAAAGCAAGAGCAAACGAACTGTCTAACAAAAAATGTATCTACGTTTCATAATCAACGACAGTACAACGAAGTTGGTAATGTACAGCGAGAAGATAACTCCGAGGTTAACGTTCAAAGTTAAGTTAGTAAGGTTTTGAATGCAAAACAAAGACTCTGAGAAACAAAATTTTCTTCCAGAATTTGTTTTGCTAACGGAATATAAACTGTCTTATCAACCATGTAACATATCTGTAAACACGTCAGACGGTAGTTTGTTACACATGGGAACGTTCAGTACAAGTTTTGATGTCTTCCTTGATTAGGTTTGTCAGATTTTCCTTCTTGTATAAAATCTTCAGAATTTATCAAGTAACCCGAATTCTATGCATCCTGAAACTATTGACTGAATCCAGTACCTTTTGTTTTACATTATTAACTGACTTATAAGCTATTAGGCAGGACGTTTAAAATTTAATCTACCCTTAATGACGAATGACCTTAAAGGCCACTCTGGCTACTGCTAAATTAACCAATCAAACTTCAGACTGTCGACTGGGAAGATAGCTTTTCATGGAACAAGGACGTAATTGCCTGTCTGAACAATTGCTTTGGTGACCTTTAAAGTCACTTCTTAATGACGAGTGACTTTAAGACTGACTTTAAAGACCACCCTAGCAACAGGTGAAATAACCAATCAGACTAGTTTTTTTGTGAAAATCTCCCTTTCCTAACAAAATGAAGAAACCTAGTTGGTCATTTCGATAGTTGCTAGGGTGGCCTTTAAAGTCATTCTTAATGACACCTACAAATGACTGGTAATCTGATATACCACATATAAGTGCTTATTTAAACTGTTCTGAATGTAAATCGTCTTCTTTTTAAAATAGGAATTCAGTGTAACAAAACTGCGGTAGTTCATAGTTGTGTACTTTACTACACGAGTGTAACATCTGCTCCCTTTCAAATAGTAAGTCTATTAAAATGTCAGTATGCGAATAAAATTCGGTGAACTACATGAAACAAAAAGGATGTCATGAGAATACGTCATCTGCTCGAAAATTGTTGCCAGTCCTCTGTAGTGAGATTTGGTGATTCAGAAGGGTTGAAATTCCTGCTAGTACCATAAAATCTTGATCGATGGGATATTTATTGATATTTGAATCACCAATTATTACGAATGAATGTTTATTGAACTTGTTTTACACAGCTTGACTATACATGAGTATTTTTTCTTTTCAACTTCAATCACCATCCCATTTCTTCAGATCGGTCTGCTAGCCTAAGACCATCTGAAATAATCATATCAATGATGATTATATTAGCCTCTTATTCTGTCACATTATATTTGTTTACTAGGGACTGTGAGGTCGATCTTTTTTTCTGATATGTAGATTTCACTCTAATGTACCATCTACCTAGTTATTTTGGGCTATTGAGTCGTTATTATTGGTAAAATAGCTTTTAAAACAAAGATATATATATAGATAAATTAGGCTTAGATACAGAAAGCCATTTATAATCGGATGTGAAAATACTGTTACGATACGTCTTTTTTACTCTCAGAAATGCATATGAATATGTTAAGCCATCATAGCAAGTTAGCAAGATAGATAATAAATAATTTTTTAGTATCTAAGTGAGAACAAACCTCGCCTGGTTAACTAGTTTACTAGTTACTAGCCGGTCCTAAGCCCGGGTAAAGAGGGAAGGTTGGGCATAGGGCTAGCAACCCTACCCCGTAAAACAAATCTAACCGCTAAAGAAACTTCAAAGCACAAACAAAATATAAAAAATGAAAACAAACTTATTCCCCGCTGGAATCGGAGAGGCGAAATGACGCCAGTTGGTGAAAGCCTTCGGGAAGCCAATTGGCCGATGTGTCTTCTCTCGATGAAAGCGAAAGTAAACGTGGGGACATGGAATGTCCGTACGATGTTTGAACCCAGTAAGGCAGCCCAGATTGCAAAGGAGATGAGAAGGTATAACATAGAAGTGCTTGGAATTTGCGAAAGCAGATGGAATGGGAGTGGACTCTCCAAACTGTCAACTGGAGAATCAATAATCTACTCCGGTCACCCAGACGCCAACCACGAGCACACTGAGGGAGTGGCTATCATGATGTCCTCAAGAGCATCGAAGGCTCTCATGCAGTGGGAACCAATCTCCTCCAGGATCATGACAGCAAGATTCAACTCAAAAGGAAGGAAGGTCACAATCATACAATGTTATGCACCTACAAATAATGCAGAGCAAGAGAAAAAGGAGGAATTCTACAGACAACTTCAATCAACACTGGACAAGACGTCAGTTGGCGATATCAAAATTCTAATGGGCGACATGAATGCCAAACTGGGAGGTGACAACACAGGAAGAGAACTAACCATGGGTCGAGAGGCGCTAGGTGAAATGAATGAGAATGGAGAATTGTTTGCAGAATTCTGTGCATTCAACGATTTGGTGATTGGAGGCAGTGTGTTCAGGCACAAGGATATCCACAAAGCGACATGGACTTCACCAGATGGACACACTAAAAATCAAATCGACTTTATCTCAATCTCAAGAAAATGGAGACGCAGTCTACTTAACACAAGGTCAAGAAGAGGAGCAGATGTAGGTTCAGACCACTATCTAGTGCAAGGAACCTTCCAAATCAAGTTAAAAGCCTTCAAGGAAGCTGGTGATAGACCTCAATTCAAGTACAACACTAGGAAACTGAAGGATGAAACTACAAAGGAGATCTTCAAGGCAGCCATCAAGACAAAATGGGAGACATCGAGGGACATCCCTGAAGAAACCTGTGTGGAAGAACATTGGAAGTCTTTGAAAGCTATGTGGAAAGAAACCTGCACAACAGTATTAGGAAGGAAGAAGAAAGAAGACAAGGAATGGATCTCGACGGATACCTGGAAGCTGATAGAGGAGAGGAGGATGGTGAAGCAGAAGATAAACCAGTGCAAGGATGCTCAACGACAAGAGGAACTGAGTACAATGTATAAAACACTGGACAAAGAAGTGAAGAAGAGTGCACGCAAAGACAAAAGACACTTCTACGAAACACTGGCAAGTGAAGCAGAACAGGCTGCAGGTAAGAGAGACCTGACGACATTGTATCAAATAACCAGGTTGCTATCAGGGAAGAGACCAACACAGATGAAACCAATAAAAGATGATGAAGGGAATTTAATTACAAAAGAAGAGAAACAGAGGAAACGATGGGCCGACCACTTCAAGAAGCTCTTGAATCGACCACCACCTGCACTTCGTCCAGAAATACCACCTGCAGCCGCTGAATTACAAGTGAACATAAATCCCCCAACGAAAATGGAAGTCCTGAACGCCATAAAGCTACTGAAATGCGGGAAAGCAGCAGGACCAGATGGGATACCGCCAGAAGCACTGAGAACAGATGCAGAGACAACAGCGGACATGCTCACACCACTATTGCAGAAGGTGTGGAAGGAAGAGAAGGTACCGGACGATTGGAAGAAGGGTTACCTTGTCAAACTGCCGAAGAAGGGAGACCTCAGTGCTTGCAAGAACTGGCGCGGAATCACTCTCCTGTCCACCCCAAGTAAAATATTAAGCCGCATCATCCTGGAGAGGCTTAAAGACGCACTGGATTCAAAACTGCGACCGGAACAGGCAGGCTTCAGGAAGTACAAATCATGTGCTGACCAAATTGCAACACTTCGTATCATCATAGAACAGAGCGTAGAATGGCAATCAGCTCTCTACCTCAACTTCATCGACTTTGAGAAGGCCTTTGACAGCGTCGACCGAGAAGTAATTTGGAAACTGCTTCAATACTACGGAGTACCGCAAACCTTTATCCGCCTCATTCAACAACTATATGAAGATGCCACTTGCCAAGTAATCCACAATGGGAAGCTCAGTGATGCCTTTGAAGTGAAGACAGGAGTGAAACAAGGTTGCCTACTATCCCCCATGATATTCCTTATTGTGGTGGACTGGATCATGCAGCAAACAGTAGGCAGCGAGAAGAGGGGGATACACTGGACGACGGAAAAGAACCTAGAAGACTTGGATTTCGCCGATGACTTATGCCTAATGTCACATAAACTTGAAGATCTGCAGGCAAAAACTAACAAGTTGACAGAAGAGGCAGCCAAGACGGGACTTCAGGTGAATATAGAGAAGACAGAAGTGATGAAGATACCGCACCACCACCATCAACAACAACAACAAACTCCAATCACCGTCAACGGGAGAAACTTAAAGGAAGTAACCTCCTTCACTTATCTAGGAAGCATTGTTTCAACTACAGGCGGGACGGACGAGGACGTCAAAGTCAGAATCGGAAAAGCAAGACAGGCGTTCATTAGCCTGAAACCAGTGTGGAGATCTTCTGCACTCAGCATCTGGAACAAGATACGGATTTTCAACACCAACGTCAAGTCAGTGCTCTTGTATGGCTCAGAGACTTGGCGCGTCACGAAAGGGATTTCCAATAAACTACAGACATTCATCAACAACTGCTTACGCTCGCTGCTGAAGATCAGATGGCCAGAAAAAATAAGCAACAAGGAACTCTGGGAACGAACCAACCAAGAAGCTATCACGCAACAAATATGCAGGAGGAAGTGGAGATGGATTGGGCATGCACTGAGAAGGCCGACTGAGGACATCACGCGTCAGGCCCTCGAGTGGAATCCCCATGGGAAGCGACGAGTTGGACGTCCGAGGGTGACATGGAGGAGGTCATGCGAGGAGGAAATGAGAGCTTCTGGGCTGTCGTGGAACCAGGTTCAAAAGATCTCAGAGAACAGAGGTCACTGGAGGCGTGCTACTGAAGCCCTATGTTCCACTAGGAACCCAAGGGACTAATAATAATAATAATAATAAGTGAGAACAACAGAATATTTATATAACAGAAGTACCTAACTAAAGTTAAAAAGCCAGATCTGATGAACTTGTAAATTATAGTAGAAATTCTCAGATGAAAACCCTACACGACTGGATATGCATACCATAATGTAATGCAAGGAAAGATACAAACATATTGCAGCCTAAGGTAAAGAATAATTGGTAGCTTGCTAACGGTAACATATTTTGACAGGTCATGTGGTTTACAGTTTCAGAATACTGATTTCACTTTGTAAACCGATATTTGATCTGCAAGCGTCAACATGCTTTGGAATATCTTGTTATAATATGATACAGTTCACTTAGCTCGACAATATGTTTAAGGTAGACGGAACTTGCAATGAATAGTCAGACCTTATGCAGGTATATTGTTTAAAGTAGTAGTTTTAAATGACTGTATTCCTTCGGTCCGTTACTGATGTGGGTAACAGTGGTCTCACAATTGCGAATATTCAAGTACAGAGCTGTCATAAGGAATATAGGTTATTTTAGTTTGTCGAGATATACAACATTGAATGTAATGACTTCTTTACCTTTAGAAACGTAGGAATACTTAGTGTCACGAGTAGGGACAAGTCATTTAACCTTTGCGATTTAGCGGAATGTTGTTAGTAACGGGATGTATAATAATAATAATATGCATCTGTCTGTAAAACATCCTTTCCTGTGCTTTACAGAATAACAGTAGCCATTTTCCCCTCCCATCTGTAGTAAATCTAGTTTTTCTTTGTGCCATCTGTATGGTTATTTTCGATCCTGCTCTTGTTTTGGAATAAAACTAAGATTGCCAATTTCCGTAATTTAATTAAGTAAGTTTTTATTTGTATTTCATCTTTGTCACTGTGATATTTCTCACTTGTTTATGCCAGTTTCTTTTGACTTTACTCAGTACCTTTGTCCACAGCTTCGTTGTAACTGAGAGTAGGCTATTTATTCCTAATTTTCTGTTACCAGATCTGCTGCTTTTGTGTCGGAAGCCTGATTCCTACATGATGAAACTGTGCCCACGAATTGTCAGATTTCACCAACACTTTCGCTATTTTTGAATACCTTTGTAATAAACCAGAGAAACCGCAATTACCCATATGCAGTTCAAGTGGCATTGACTGGTTATTGATTATCATCTGCACATTTCATTATTGAATAGGTTGGTATATGTGATTGACTCCAACGCATTTTGTCATCGGTGGTACCTAAATTAAATACTGATCAAAGAAGTACTCATAAGTATGCATAAGAAAAGTAGACATTTGGGCAATTGAAATGCTCTAAACAACCATGTCTATGTTTGTGCATTAGGTGATACGCTAAACCTATTGTGTGAGATCCAATGATACTCTCTGTTTCGCCAAATATCAATAGATGGACTGGATTCACATCTGTAGCCCAACGATTTAAAGTTGAATATCGAGACGAATGAGCCACATCTAGGTTATTCAACAGAAGTACTTCTAACTATGAAAATTTAAGTGCAGACTAGAGTACATGGATTCCAGTTATCTAAGTGACGGGTAGTTAGTTGAATTTCTTTAAGGTAAGGATGAACATCCATTTAGAGGTAGCCATTTTACTAGATGTATGCTTCTCATCAACCAATTTAGAGGTCAGTTGCTAGTTTTGAATTTACATGTTTTTGACAATCTCTACCGAAAAAAATATCCGTTTTCTGGTTAGTGTCACAAAATATGATTATTTATAATTCTATACATCACACAGAAATGAAGGAAAAGTAATTTCTCAGAAAGGAATCCATCGACTGTTCATATATTCTATTGTATTTCCAAATGAACCTTAACATCTGGTAACTACTAAAGTTGTATCGCTTAAAGAAGCGCAACACTAATTTTATTCGCGAAAAAATTGCGCATTGTAGACATAATCAATTTACTATAAGTATATTTGTAATGAATATTTACACATAATGGTGTTATTTAGTTTTGATAATATTTCGAGCGAAATTACTAAACAAATAATTCCAAAATTTGGTGTGATCACGGATGGTAATGCTTATCCTGAAATTGTAAATCAGAAAAAAGCGTTTTTAACCACTTCTGAAGCATTTGCATTACAGTAGGGATACCAAACAAACTACTTATAAAGTTTAATCCATAGAAGACTGTTTATTGTCATCTCTGTTTCAGTTAGTCCATCGATTTCTGGATAATTTTAGGTCTTGCCTCAAGTTGATTCCCTATTATACTCTTTGGTTGTAATTACTGAAGAAAGAAAGGAAAAGCGTATTTGAACACATTTCAGTGAAGCTAAGTTGATTGTATTCTACCTAATATTACAAAATATTCAGAAACTCAGCAGCTTTTTCAACCATATTGTACACATTTAAATACTAATTCTTAAATTTGGTCTGTCTTCTAAAAATGTTATTGGCAACTCTGAAGTGGGAGATCAAGAAAACAGTTGTTGAATGTTTGCAGGATTTAAGTGACACTGTTATCTGCAAGTAAATTTATCAAACACTAATGCATACTAGACTTGTAAAATCGGTCATTGAAGCAATTAGAAGTTGGATGGTGTTTAGTCCGTTGAACCCAAGCTCTTGGTTCTGACCTTTTCTACACTCTAAAGACGTGCAGTTCATCTCCATCTGCAAAATGAATGTCAAATCAGGAGCATCAAAATGAGCAATTCATTTCGCATATGAATGAACAAATGTACAGTTTAAGTGTTACTTAATGTCAACAATGACTGACACTATTCCTTGTGAAGGTTTTTATTGTCAACGTCAGCGTCAAAATAAAGAATATTCTAAATTGATTTGGGCATCATTTCGACATGCTATCATCTTTAGTGGTTGACAGAATCTAATTTTTAGAGATTGGTTATCAGAATAAAACCAAATTACACTTAGTTTATTGAATGCAGTATAAGTGACAGCATTCATTTATTGGTACTGGAACAGAGCAGTTCTAATTTCGCAAGATGTATGTATAAACATACGTTGCTTCGTGGAAAGAAAATCAGTGGAATCACGTACGTTCTCAGTTCATGGCATGAAATTATACTTTGAATTGACCCTTAGATTAATTCCTACCTCTAAACATCTTTAACCCGATATCCTGGTATGAATGAAGGCTTTTAGTCGAATGCTGACAGTGACAACCAGTGTGACTATAAGCTAACCCCAAATCAAATTTGGCTGAACCGAGGCCCGATTAAAACCAACTATGCCTGTGTTGTTCACTTTGAAGTTGCAAAATTACTGAGCAGTTTTTCAGTAATTCATGTGTATACACGTATTATTATCATATAGGCTTCATGTATTCCAGACTGTGTTGGGCAAATGAAACTGACTCGTGGCTTGCGTCTAGACAACGCTGCTGAATAAGCTGACAGGCTATTTTGAACTTGACAGTTATTCCTCTTAACTTCGCCTAGGTAACTAGTGAGCCGGTTACTGGTCGGTTCTAGGCCAGGACAAAAACGGAAGCTTGGGCATAGGGCTGGCAGCCGTACCCCGGAAAACCAATCCAACCGCTTAAGAAACTTCAAAGCAAAAAGAAAATATGAAACACGAAATTAAACTTATTCTTCGCTGGACTCGGCCAGATGAAATGACTCCGGTTGGTGAAAGCCTTCGCGAAGCCGATTCGCTGATGCGTCTTCTCTTCTCTCGACGAAATCAAAAGTAAGAATGGGGACATGGAACGTCCAAACAACGTTTGAAGCTGGCTAGCAAGGCTGCCCAGATTGCCGGAGAGATGAAAATGTATAGCATAGAAGTGCTAGGATTCTGCGAAAGCAGATCGAATGGAAGTGGACTCTGCAAACTGCCAGCCGGAGAGTCTATAATCTACTCCGGCCATCCAAACGACAACCACAGGCACACTGAGTTTTCGGGTGGCTGTCACCATATCCCCAAGAGCATCAAGGCTCTCACTCTTGTGGTGGGAACCAATCTCCTTCTGCAGGATCATGACAGCGAGATTCAACTCAAAAGGAAGGAAAGTCACAAGCACATGATGCTACGCTATGCACCTACAAATAATGGAGATCAACAGAAGGAGAAATTCTACAGACAACTGCAATAAGTACTGGACAAGACCACACCCCAGTTGGTGACATCAAAATCCTACTTGGTGGGGTGACATGAATGCCAAACTGGGATCAGAAAACACAGGAACAGAACTAATCATGGGTCGAGGAGCACTCAGTGAAATGAGCGAGAATAGAGAACTGTTTGCAGACTTCTGCGTATTCGACTGTTTGGTGATCGGAGGCACTTTTTACAAACACAAGGATATTCACAAGGCGATGTGGACTTCACCAGACACCGAGACACACTGGAAATCAGATCGTCTTCATCTCAATCTCAGGCAAGTGGAGACGCAGTCCACTGGATCAGACAACAAGATCAAGAAGGGAAGCAGGTGTAGGTGGTTCACACCACTCACCATCTAGTGCAAGTAACCTACCTACCTACCTTAAAATCAAATTGAAAGCCTTCAAACAAGTTGGTGGTAGACAGATCACAGTTCTAGTCGAAAAGCCAGAATAGACACCGAACTGAAGGACGAAACTACAAACTACATCTTCACGTCAGTCAGTCATCACAACAAAATACGAGACATTGAGCAACATCCCTGAAGTAGCCTGAGTCGAAGAACACTGGAACTCTTTGAAAGCTATGTGGAAGGAAACCTGCATAACCGTATTAGGAAGGGGGGAGAAGCGGCAAGACAAGGAATGGATCTCGACAGACACATGGAAGCTGATAGAAGAGGGAGAGAGAGGGGAAGATGGTGAGGCAGAAGATGAACCAGGGGAGTGCAGGGATGAACAACGAAAAGAGGAATTGAACGCAGCCCACGAACACTACACTGGACAAAGGAGTGAATAGGGATTCGCGCAAGGATAAAAGACACTTCTACGACGTTTGCAGGTGAAGCAGAATAGGCTGCAGGTAGGATAGACCTGACAACATCATATCAAACAACCAATATACTATCTGGGAAGAGACCAACAGAAATGTAACTAATGAAAGATAGTGAGGGAAACCCAGTTACCAAAAAGAAGAAACGAGGAAACAATGGGCTGATCACATCGGAAAACGTTTGAATCGACCACAATCTGTGACTCATTCAGAAATGCCACCAGCAGCCACAGGATCACAAGTGAAGACAAGCCATCTGACAAAAGCAGAAGTGAAGTCCTGAACGCCCTATATTCACTGAAATGCGGAAAAGTAGCAACACCAGATGGAGTTTCGCCAGAACTACTGAAAACAGACGCAGAGACAACAGCAGCAGACATGCTCACACCACCACTGCAGATGGTTTGCAAGGAAGGAAGGGAAGGTACCTGCCGATTGGAGGAAGGGCTGCCATGTCAAACTTCCAGAGAAGGGAGACCTAAGTCTTTGCATGAACCCCAGGCAAAATACTAAGCCGCATCATCCTGTAGGGACTAAAAGATGCTCTGGATTCAAAATTACGACCAAGACCGGCTGGGTTCAAGAGGTACAAGTTATGTGCGGACCGAATTGCGACACTACGCTACGCATCATCGTGGAACGGAGTATAGAATGGAAGTCAGCACTTCACCTTAACTCAACTTCATCTACTTTGAAAGGACCGACAAGTGATTTGGCAGGCAGCTGCTTCAACGCTACCGTTTAAGTGCCACAAACCTTTATCAACTGCATTCAACAGCAATGTGACGACGCCACATGTCAATTGATCCACAATGGAAAGCTCAGCAGCGCCTTTGAAGTGTAGAAAGGGTCAGGAGTCGGACAAGGCTGCCGCCTACTATCACCAATGATCTTACTGATTGCGGTTGACTGGACTGCACTGGATCATGCAAAAAACTGTAAAGAGCGAGAAGGTGGGCATACGCTCTCTGGACCGATGAAAAGAGCCTACAAGATCCGGATTTCGCCGCTGATGATGACTTATGCCTAATGTTGCACAAACTCGAATATCCATAGGCAAGACAAACAAGTTGATAGAAGAGACAGGGTAGCAAAGATGGGACTTCAGGTGAACGTAGCGAAGACAGAGGTGATGAAGATACCCAACCAACAATAACAAGCATCATTCGCCATGAACGGGAGAAACCTAAAGAAAGTAGTCGCTTTCACCTACACCTGCTTAGGCAAGGCAGAACCGTTTCAACTACAGGCGGCACAGATGAAGTCGTCAAAGCCAGGATCGGAGAAGCAAGACAGGCTTCCATTAATCTGAGACCAGTGTGGAGACCTACTGCACTCAGAATAAAGAACACGATCCGGGTCTTCAACGCCATTGTCAATTAAGTCGGTGCTTCTTTATGGTTCAGAAACCTGGCTCGTTACGGAAAGCATTTCCAAAAAACTACAGATATTTACCTACTGTCGTGGCATACGCTCACTTATCACTGGCGCTGAAGATCAGGTGGCCAGAAAGAATGAGCAGCGAGGAACTCTGGCCTGCCGATGAACCAACCAAGAACCTATCGCCCAACAAATACGCAGAAGAAAGTGGAGGTGGAGTGGACGCACACTGAGGAGACTGGTTACGGACATCAGGCGCCAGGCCAGGCCCTCAAGTGGAATCCAAGGGGAAGCGACGAGTTTGGCGTCCAAAGCAATCTGCAAGGTCTTTCCTGGGGGCAGTAGTGAAACTACAAATTGCGTTTCAGCATGCTCTGCTGGGAGCCTTCATGAGACAATCCTTGATGAGATGGTAATGTGTAACCATCTAATGACAATGATGTTTATGTATTTTTTTACTCAACATAGGTAAGGCGAAAACAAACCAGTTTACAGGCATGATCAGGGTGATAACATGAATTCATTTTTTGATTGCTACCGCCCAATACCTTAGAAATCCTTAGTTAAGGCATATAAAGACAAAGAGATATGATTTAACAGACAACAAAGGAAACATAGCCGTACACCAGCATAATTTTTCGGCAGTTCAATTCAAATTCAGTTCCGAACTAGGGGTTATTCAGCCATTGTTTGAATTACGAAATTTGCTTGAAGATACGGCGGGTGACACAGTGGTGACCAAGTTCTGGCGGCACTATATGCACTGAGAATTACGGTTGCTTAGATCACACACTAATGAGGAACTGATGAGTTGGACCTAAAAATGAATAACAAAGCGAGTAGTAGGTCAGGCTGAAATTTGAAGCACAGAAGGGTATTTGAGAGAGTAAATCAGTCATGAGATATATATATAGTGGGCGGTTAAATTCTGGCGCTACAAAAATCACCTGATGCAGTATTTCAAACAACCGGTTTGAGATCAGCTTATGTGGAAGAAGACATGGTTACGTGCAGAAGTAATGAACGTGAAGCTGTAGATGAGGATATGGCGATAGAATGAGGAGAATGGAGGATTTGGAACAAGACATGCACTTATGTACATAAAACCAATGTGCGCCGGCAAAATGAAGTTATAAGTATTGCAATAAAACTCGCTTGATATAGTCATGGTGAGATGGACCACCATGGTGTTGTCTGTTAAGCGTTATCATACCGGTGTAGTGCACCTTCCTGGCACCAAAATATAACTAGGGCTAAAATAAATAGTTTAAATTAAATTAACTAAATAAATCTCTAGCTTGCCTCCGGATGCTTAGGGTGTTTTAAGTTTTGTTTTAACGAGCATGCATCCGAGCAGGCTTGGACGCCATTTTTGCGCTCCATTGTGCTGATCACCACGCACGTACTCCGAGTCCCTAGTTCAGCCTTACAAGCCAGATAAGTTGATTAAACTTTTCCCTCATTCATTATTATAACATTTACCTTAAATACATAGCTCCTTTAAATACATTGCGTATCAGTTCTTTTGATTTGTGTTTTGTTACCAGTACTTACACGTTAGGTAAAGTACTGGTTAAGCAGGTACTAGAGCACATCAAATTAAGTAGGGTTGATCAATCGTTACGGAATTGTAACACGCATCCCTACAAAAATTGGTGAGCCCGAGTATCACTTCTTATTTTGTCTAGTACCTTTGTTCTCTTGCGTTGATTTGTCTGGCCTAATTTTGTTTTTGGCACGTCTAGCGTTTTTTTTTATATTATTGCACTCCTCATTGGTTATTTTTGCATTGTAATTTTTTTATTATCACTATCGTGCCTCGTTAATTCCCTGATCAATGGCGGATAACGACTCGACTGCGCAGATGGCCATAACCCTCCAGCTTCCCACCTTCTGGGCCCACAGACCATCTGCATGGTTCTCCCATGTGGAAGCTCAGTTTGCCTTGAGACACATTCAATCACAAGAAACTAAGTCCAACTTAGTCATCGTCAGCTTACCGGAAAATGTGATTGAAGACGTCTCAGATGTGCTAGATGACCCAGCACCGAATCTTTACGATCGCCTCAAAACCGCCCTCATCAAACGTGTTGCACTTACTGACCAGCAGAAAGTGCAAGAACTTTTCAGGGATGTGCATCTGGGTGATCGCAAGCCGACGCAACTGCTTCGTCAGATGAAGCAGCTGATTGCTGACTTCAACATTGATGAAGCATTTCTCAAGCAACTGTGGTTACAGAGGTTACCACAGTCGGTTCAAGGGATCCTCGCACCCTTCCATAAGTGTCCCTTAATAGAGTTGGCGGAAGCGGCTGACAGAGCTGTGGATGCTACGAAACCCAACACTAGTATCTCAGCTGCACTGTCTACTGCCACGGATTCGTTCAAAAACCCTCCCTCGGCTGTTGAGCCAACAAGTTTCGATGTTATAGCTCACATCTCAAAATTGTATGAAGAGTTGTGCAGCATCAGGAACGAAATGCGGTCTGGTAGTTCTTACAGCGGTCGCACGTCTCGCTCGCGCAACAGGTCTGCCTCCCGTACCGGTAGCAGACGTTCCAAATCGCGACAATCCCAACCCAGGTTGTGCTGGTACCATAAACGTTATGGTGCCAATGCCAAAAGGTGCACTCGACCTTGCACCTTCGAGGCTAACCAGGCGGGAAACGTGTGAGCCAGCACGTGACGGCGACTAACGTCGCTGGCGAGCCACTTCCATGTCGCCTCTTCTTCGTCACTGATCGACATTCTGGGATACGCTTCCTAGTTGACACTGGGGCAGAAGCTAGCGTCATCCCACCTACGAAGGAAGAGCGTCTGCGGCCAATGTCTCTGCAACTTCGTGCCGCCAACGGTTCGCCCATCACAACCTATGGTCGGAGATTCCTCGATCTCAACCTTGGATTGCGTCGTCCCTTTCGTTGGGTTTTCATAGTGGCAGATGTGACCACCGGCATTATTGGTATGGATCTCTTGCAGCACTATCAGCTGCTGGTAGATGCTGGCAAGCATAAGTTGATAGATTCTACCACAACACTCTCTGTTTCCGGTATAGTCACAAAGACGCCGCCCCTCAGTCCCGTGTACTGCACGACGGACGCTTCTAGTCCCTATGCGTCTATCCTTCAGTCCTTTCCGGATGTCTTTAAGCCAAGTCGTTGTGTCCCTTGTGTGACTTCGAACGTTTCTCATCACATAACGACGACTGGCCAGCTAGTGTTTGCGAAACCACGGCGATTATCCCCGGAGAAACTGCGTGCTGTAAAAGCCGAGTTCGAACACATGCTTGAAATGGGAATAATCAGACCATCCAACAGTCCATGGTCTTCACCCTTGCATGTGGTACCCAAGAACAATGGCATGGACTGGAGGCCTTGTGGTGACTACCGAAGGCTCAACGCTAAAACGATTCCAGATCGTTACCCAGTCCCTCACATTCACGACTTGACTGCATCTTTAAAAGGCTCGGTTATCTTCAGTAAGCTTGACTTGACGCGTGCATATCATCAGATCCCGGTTCATCCTGATGATGTTCCCAAGACAGCCGTCATTACACCGTTTGGTCTTTTTGAGTTCCTCCGTATGCCTTTTGGTCTTCGCAATGCAGCACAAACCTTCCAACGTTTTATTCACGATGTTTTACGTGGACTCGATTTCGCCTATGCCTACCTAGACGATATACTAATCGCTAGTCCTGACGAAGACACCCATTTTAACCACTTGAAACAGGTTTTCGCCAGACTGTCAGAGCATTCGATGACAGTCAACCTGGCCAAATGCCAAATTGGCGTTCGTTCACTAAAATTTTTGGGACACGTTATCGACGAGCAAGGCATTCGCCCACTACCTGAAAAGGTACAGGCGATCCAAGACTTCCCAGTCCCAGGGTCACTTAAAGCTCTGCGTGTGTTTCTGGGTATGGTGAGCTATTATCGTCGCTTCATTCCCCAATGTGCACACATTTTGACTGCACTGACCGACCTGCTGAAAAGTAAATGTAAAACTTTCAGCTTGACTCCTGAGGCACTAGAAGCATTTCGCAAGATCAAAACCGCAATAGCAGACGCCACGATGCTGGTGCATCAAGACGTAAACCTACCTCTTAGCATTGCGGTTGACGCCTCTAACACGGCCATTGGAGCTGTGTTGCAACAACTTTCGGATCACACTTGGATCCCAGTTGCATTCTTCTCCCGGAAGTTATCCACCTGCGAAATGCGGTACAGCACTTTCGGCAGGGAACTGCTCGCCATATATGCCTCAGTGAAACATTTTCGTCATTTTGTGGAAGGTCGTGACTTCATCATCTTTACCGACCATAAACCTCTGACGTATGCCTTACACACCACTACTGACAGATATTCACCGCGTGAATTACGTCACCTAGATTATATTTCGCAATTCACGTCGGACATCCGTCATATTTCTGGTGTGAATAACCCTGTCGCGGACGCACTGTCTCGCGTTTGCACCACTAATTTGCCTCGAGCAGTCGACTTACGGAAGATTGCCGAACTTCAGGATTCAGACGAGGAGATTGGAAAACTTCAACACTCATCCTCTCTGAAGATACAGCGTCTACCGCTCCTGAACAATGAAGTGTCAATATCGTGCGACACCTCCACAGGCACACCCAGACCCTTGCCGCCGGACTCCCTAACAGACTCGTTTAGTCGCGCGTATCCTGAACCTTCTAAAAGAGCCACGTCTAGTAACACTGATCCAGTAACCTCTACACGTGCTGGGAGGCGTGTACATTGGCCCAAGCGATACGCCGAGTTCGTTAATTAGCCCCAGAGCAACTTCACACTTGGTGAATTCGGAGTTTCAACTACTTTGTCGTGGCATACACTTTCAATGCGTTTTCATACCTAAAGTTTTCAAAAGTCATGTTTACTACTTTGCAAACAGTTTTTTTTTCAAAAAAAAAGAAAAATCAAAAATACAATTTAAATTCCGAAAACTTTTTTTGGTTGGTTATTATTTTTTTTTCTGTACTACTCCCACTTCGAATTGTTTGGTTTTCCTTTTCTTAGCACTCTAATGTCCCATTTCTTTCTTCTTGCAGAACCTAGAAAATGCGTTGAAAATTGGATACAATTGGCCGCTGACGATGCTACTTGGATCGTTCTTCGGTTCTCTTTGTACCAATTTCCCCCTGTACACCCCCCGGTAGATTAAGAAGCAATAGGGAAAAGTAGACGGAGGCTTTGGGTCACCTTCCACCACTGCGAGAAGGGTTGCGTCTAGACGCAAAGTTATCTTACCTCGTAGGTGTGCATAGTTGCACTAGCTTCGGAGACCCACACGTCACCTACTCCATCACCAATATGGAAAGGTGTTGCGTGTCCGCCTCGCAGTCGCCTCCTAGGATCGAAGGTTGCCGGTATCCCAACAACCTTCTAGGAGGGGGATAACCTGTAGTGCACCTTCCTGGCACCAAAATATAACTAGGGCTAAAATAAATAGTTTAAATTAAATTAACTAAATAAATCTCTAGCTTGCCTCCGGATGCTTAGGGTGTTTTAAGTTTTGTTTTAACGAGCATGCATCCGAGCAGGCTTGGACGCCATTTTTGCGCTCCATTGTGCTGATCACCACGCACGTACTCCGAGTCCCTAGTTCAGCCTTACAAGCCAGATAAGTTGATTAAACTTTTCCCTCATTCATTATTATAACATTTACCTTAAATACATAGCTCCTTTAAATACATTGCGTATCAGTTCTTTTGATTTGTGTTTTGTTACCAGTACTTACACGTTAGGTAAAGTACTGGTTAAGCAGGTACTAGAGCACATCAAATTAAGTAGGGTTGATCAATCGTTACGGAATTGTAACACGCATCCCTACAAAAATTGGTGAGCCCGAGTATCACTTCTTATTTTGTCTAGTACCTTTGTTCTCTTGCGTTGATTTGTCTGGCCTAATTTTGTTTTTGGCACGGTCTAGCGTTTTTTTTTATATTATTGCACTCCTCATTGGTTATTTTTGCATTGTAATTTTTTTTAATTATCACTATCGTGCCTCGTTAATTCCCTGATCAATGGCGGATAACGACTCGACTGCGCAGATGGCCGTAACCCTCCAGCTTCCCACCTTCTGGGCCCACAGACCATCTGCATGGTTCTCCCATGTGGAAGCTCAGTTTGCCTTGAGACACATTCAATCACAAGAAACTAAGTCCAACTTAGTCATCGTCAGCTTACCGGAAAATGTGATTGAAGACGTCTCAGATGTGCTAGATGACCCAGCACCGAATCTTTACGATCGCCTCAAAACCGCCCTCATCAAACGTGTTGCACTTACTGACCAGCAGAAAGTGCAAGAACTTTTCAGGGATGTGCATCTGGGTGATCGCAAGCCGACGCAACTGCTTCGTCAGATGAAGCAGCTGATTGCTGACTTCAACATTGATGAAGCATTTCTCAAGCAACTGTGGTTACAGAGGTTACCACAGTCGGTTCAAGGGATCCTCGCACCCTTCCATAAGTGTCCCTTAATAGAGCTGGCGGAAGCGGCTGACAGAGCTGTGGATGCTACGAAACCCAACACTAGTATCTCAGCTGCACTGTCTACTGCCACGGATTCGTTCAAAAACCCTCCCTCGGCTGTTGAGCCAACAAGTTTCGATGTTATAGCTCACATCTCAAAATTGTATGAAGAGTTGTGCAGCATCAGGAACGAAATGCGGTCTGGTAGTTCTTACAGCGGTCGCACGTCTCGCTCGCGCAACAGGTCTGCCTCCCGTACCGGTAGCAGACGTTCCAAATCGCGACAATCCCAACCCAGGTTGTGCTGGTACCATAAACGTTATGGTGCCAATGCCAAAAGGTGCACTCGACCTTGCACCTTCGAGGCTAACCAGGCGGGAAACGTGTGAGCCAGCACGTGACGGCGACTAACGTCGCTGGCGAGCCACTTCCATGTCGCCTCTTCTTCGTCACTGATCGACATTCTGGGATACGCTTCCTAGTTGACACTGGGGCAGAAGCTAGCGTCATCCCACCTACGAAGGAAGAGCGTCTGCGGCCAATGTCTCTGCAACTTCGTGCCGCCAACGGTTCGCCCATCACAACCTATGGTCGGAGATTCCTCGATCTCAACCTTGGATTGCGTCGTCCCTTTCGTTGGGTTTTCATAGTGGCAGATGTGACCACCGGCATTATTGGTATGGATCTCTTGCAGCACTATCAGCTGCTGGTAGATGCTGGCAAGCATAAGTTGATAGATTCTACCACAACACTCTCTGTTTCCGGTATAGTCACAAAGACGCCGCCCCTCAGTCCCGTGTACTGCACGACGGACGCTTCTAGTCCCTATGCGTCTATCCTTCAGTCCTTTCCGGATGTCTTTAAGCCAAGTCGTTGTGTCCCTTGTGTGACTTCGAACGTTTCTCATCACATAACGACGACTGGCCAGCTAGTGTTTGCGAAACCACGGCGATTATCCCCGGAGAAACTGCGTGCTGTAAAAGCCGAGTTCGAACACATGCTTGAAATGGGAATAATCAGACCATCCAACAGTCCATGGTCTTCACCCTTGCATGTGGTACCCAAGAACAATGGCATGGACTGGAGGCCTTGTGGTGACTACCGAAGGCTCAACGCTAAAACGATTCCAGATCGTTACCCAGTCCCTCACATTCACGACTTGACTGCATCTTTAAAAGGCTCGGTTATCTTCAGTAAGCTTGACTTGACGCGTGCATATCATCAGATCCCGGTTCATCCTGATGATGTTCCCAAGACAGCCGTCATTACACCGTTTGGTCTTTTTGAGTTCCTCCGTATGCCTTTTGGTCTTCGCAATGCAGCACAAACCTTCCAACGTTTTATTCACGATGTTTTACGTGGACTCGATTTCGCCTATGCCTACCTAGACGATATACTAATCGCTAGTCCAGACGAAGACACCCATTTTAACCACTTGAAACAGGTTTTCGCCAGACTGTCAGAGCATTCGATGACAGTCAACCTGGCCAAATGCCAAATTGGCGTTCGTTCACTAAAATTTTTGGGACACGTTATCGACGAGCAAGGCATTCGCCCACTACCTGAAAAGGTACAGGCGATCCAAGACTTCCCAGTCCCAGCGTCACTTAAAGCTCTGCGTGTGTTTCTGGGTATGGTGAGCTATTATCGTCGCTTCATTCCCCAATGTGCACACATTTTGACTGCACTGACCGACCTGCTGAAAAGTAAATGTAAAACTTTCAGCTTGACTCCTGAGGCACTAGAAGCATTTCGCAAGATCAAAACCGCAATAGCAGACGCCACGATGCTGGTGCATCAAGACGTAAACCTACCTCTTAGCATTGCGGTTGACGCCTCTAACACGGCCATTGGAGCTGTGTTGCAACAACTTTCGGATCACACTTGGATCCCAGTTGCATTCTTCTCCCGGAAGTTATCCACCTGCGAAATGCGGTACAGCACTTTCGGCAGGGAACTGCTCGCCATATATGCCTCAGTGAAACATTTTCGTCATTTTGTGGAAGGTCGTGACTTCATCATCTTTACCGACCATAAACCTCTGACGTATGCCTTACACACCACTACTGACAGATATTCACCGCGTGAATTACGTCACCTAGATTATATTTCGCAATTCACGTCGGACATCCGTCATATTTCTGGTGTGAATAACCCTGTCGCGGACGCACTGTCTCGCGTTTGCACCACTACTTTGCCTCGAGCAGTCGACTTACGGAAGATTGCCGAACTTCAGGATTCAGACGAGGAGATTGGAAAACTTCAACACTCATCCTCTCTGAAGATACAGCGTCTACCGCTCCTGAACAATGAAGTGTCAATATCGTGCGACACCTCCACAGGCACACCCAGACCCTTGCCGCCGGACTCCCTAACAGACTCGTTTAGTCGCGCGTATCCTGAACCTTCTAAAAGAGCCACGTCTAGTAACACTGATCCAGTAACCTCTACACGTGCTGGGAGGCGTGTACATTGGCCCAAGCGATACGCCGAGTTCGTTAATTAGCCCCAGAGCAACTTCACACTTGGTGAATTCGGAGTTTCAACTACTTTGTCGTGGCATACACTTTCAATGCGTTTTCATACCTAAAGTTTTCAAAAGTCATGTTTACTACTTTGCAAACAGTTTTTTTTTCAAAAAAAAAGAAAAATCAAAAATACAATTTAAATTTCGAAAACTTTTTTTGGTTGGTTATTATTTTTTTTTCTGTACTACTCCCACTTCGAATTGTTTGGTTTTCCTTTTCTTAGCACTCTAATGTCCCATTTCTTTCTTCTTGCAGAACCTAGAAAATGCGTTGAAAATTGGATACAATTGGCCGCTGACGATGCTACTTGGATCGTTCTTCGGTTCTCTTTGTACCAATTTCCCCCTGTACACCCCCCGGTAGATTAAGAAGCAATAGGGAAAAGTAGACGGAGGCTTTGGGTCACCTTCCACCACTGCGAGAAGGGTTGCGTCTAGACGCAAAGTTATCTTACCTCGTAGGTGTGCATAGTTGCACTAGCTTCGGAGACCCACACGTCACCTACTCCATCACCAATATGGAAAGGTGTTGCGTGTCCGCCTCGCAGTCGCCTCCTAGGATCGAAGGTTGCCGGTATCCCAACAACCTTCTAGGAGGGGGATAACCTGTAGTGCACCTTCCTGGCACCAAAATATAACTAGGGCTAAAATAAATAGTTTAAATTAAATTAACTAAATAAATCTCTAGCTTGCCTCCGGATGCTTAGGGTGTTTTAAGTTTTGTTTTAACGAGCATGCATCCGAGCAGGCTTGGACGCCATTTTTGCGCTCCATTGTGCTGATCACCACGCACGTACTCCGAGTCCCTAGTTCAGCCTTACAAGCCAGATAAGTTGATTAAACTTTTCCCTCATTCATGATTATAACATTTACCTTAAATACATAGCTCCTTTAAATACATTGCGTATCAGTTCTTTTGATTTGTGTTTTGTTACCAGTACTTACACGTTAGGTAAAGTACTGGTTAAGCAGGTACTAGAGCACATCAAATTAAGTAGGGTTGGTCAATCGTTACGGAATTGTAACACACATCCCTACACCGGGTCTATAGAGAAGACATGGTGGCTCAGATTGGTCTGAGATAGTACACAGGGCAACTTTATGTTCTCACAGCACCCCATTTTAGTTTCTAACATTTGGCCATCATGCTCTTTCTTGGATTTAGAGCCATCATAAGTACGAGGGCCGTAGGTCACATAGAGACACTGCCATACATACAAGGGCAGTTTGAGTTTACCTCCCTTCCATCATGCCTGCTAGACGGTTATCACCATTTTTTGCTTTGTTTTGAAATATATTCACACTACACTTAATGAAGTTGATAGTTTAAAAAACATTTTCAGTCCAGTATTAGCCCACCAAGACGGTGTATGCATCACTGAGTTCATCATCCCTATGCATGCGCTGCTCTGCAGGCAATACGCATGGCCATTACACCTCCACTCACGCTTTTGTGTAGCTTGATTCAATAATAACTTGCACCACTTGATGACATGAAGACCTCATGCCCTTTACAAAAAGAAAGGAGGTTGGCGGATGGAATGTTTCTGTTGAAGGTGATAAGAGTGATTATGCAAAGCTAAGCTGAGCTAGAAAGGCATAAAGGTCGAGTCAACAACTAGCACCGGAAACACGACCAAGAACGCGCATACGGCATTAGGGAGTAAAAGAATAATTGTTTACCGTATGATGACTTCAGAGTGGATATTTTCATGTCCTCCAAATTCTCCAGTTTTCTGACTTGGGTGAGCCTTGAGAATTCGGCTGTGAAAATTACTTCACTCCCATGTGCGTAGAATTTTGCCGATTGTGTGGACAGATAGCTTAGATATGAGTATGCAAGCTGGCGCTATTTCCAGTTGTATGAATGGGGTACGCGTACCCAGAATTTCAACACGTGTTTTCCAGAATATGCTGTGTGCCCGCAAGTATACACCCTTGGTATTATGTATCATGTGTGCTAATATATTCATATCAAAGTTGCTTCCCGTTTCGAAAATGAAAAAAATAAAACACCATAGGATCAAAAAGACGAGGTTCTTAAGTAGTTGCATTAGATTGTAGCGTGTTTGGCTCTAGATGTCCGGCGAACTAATAAAGAATATGTTTTAGTCCATGTAAGGTATACTAAGAATCCCAGATACTCCGAGTGCATTGGTGTACTGGTTCAAGATTGATTGGAAATAGGATACGGTATTGCAGCATCAAACATCTTACGGAAGTCTACTCCAAATACTGGCGTAGAGCGTAGTAAAAAATGGAGGTCTAAGCCGTTTCAGCGCATACAGCGATGTGACTAGACAACCCTGGTCTATGAGGTCGTAGGGTTTCTTTTCACTGTATCAGCATTGGACGTTGCCAAATGGTCTAGGACTTTATAGACGTTGACGTTACACTTCATTCGCCTAAACCACACAGGCTCTAGTTGATTGGTGTGACATCTGGCTTTGCCTGACATACCGAAGGATATACGCCCACCTCTTTCTTATCACTAGACCACAAATAACGAAATGTGATAGAACGGTACCTAGTGGTGGCCATGCACATATTGAAACAGAATCAGCCTGGTTTCACTCAGACAGAGATTTCGGTGGATAAGGCTAATGAGGTGGTGTGAGTTGGGGCACTGTGCCAGGGCGTGTTCCCCGAAGGGAAGGTCACCGGCCACAAATGCAACTAGGCTGTTTGAGTGTAAGGTCTTTCAGTCGAAGATCAGCAGGCACACCATGCTCACCGAAGAGCATAAATCCAAACTTCTACGTATTCAGTGGTAGCAACCACGTGTCACTCCATCCTTGTAGCTTGTCAAGACCATTTCGAACGGTAGCACTTATGCTGCCATACTGATCAGGGTGAAAGGTGTACGCTACCTTCAAATTATCTGGAAAAGAAAGATTTTTGTCTGACCTAAGGCAGGTGCATATATCGTTCATATGCACCACAAAGAGGACGGGTCCCAGAAAGGAGTCCTGGATTATTTTACTGTTGAAGAGAAAAAGTGAGTCTCTTTTGACAATTTTTGGATGTGGTTCAACATGAACGAGCAAATCCATTCATTTAGCATGTCATTTATCCCAAACTGGTTTAGTTTATGAAGTGAGGAGTGAAACACTCTGTCAAAAGCTTCCATGAACTCGGAGTAAAGGGATAAAACCTTTCTTCCCTCATCTCTACTGTTAATTAAGTGATCCAAGATGCCCGTTCTGCGGGATCGTCTGCCGTAGTTCTAAAAGTTTAGCACTGCTTTATCTGCTGTCGATGAAGTCACTGTTTGCAGATCGACAATGGCCGGATTCAGAAGCCGATCGTGAACGAAGCACAGGTACTCGCAAGATCAACTAGGTATCATGCACGGAGGGTAGTAGCGGAAGAGGTCTACTAACATTAGTGTAAGAGCTCCATTAATTAAAAATATATTACTCGTTTAAAATACATGTAGCCATGAGAGTTCGTTGACGTTCTCGTTCACTATTATTAATGATTGCTGGTTATTATCGGCAATAAAATTAATTTTGTCACTGTTCAAGCTACTATGGTCTGCATTTCCTTTCATTTACAGCACCCCCTGTCATCCATGATATTTCAGGCGTAGTATTTTTTCCCTTTTCTTTCAGCAGTTACGAGAGTGAAACCGGCTGCTTTACTCCATTTACGTTTCTGATCTACCTGAGATTGCATTGAAAAGTGCCGGCGAATAAACGAGGGCTGTGGTACTTTCTGCGTTTAAGCTATGAGGAGATACGTACCGAATTTGAGGACAAGATAATTTATGGCCACATAGATTGATGAACTATATGCTACAGGCCTACACCTTGCTGTTTTTGATTTGAAAATGTACCCATATCTCCTTTCAAAACCCAGGGGTGGTCTCAGCGGAAGTTAATATCGTGTCATACATAACATGTGGCCAAAGTTGATCATCCATACATTGAGCTGTGATAATGCGTGAAACTGCTTGCCTTCAAATGTCAGCACTTGATCATAGTTTCTGCTGTTTGTTTCTGCTTTTCGCATTTCAAGTTACTTATGGTGAAAGAGAAACTAGCAGCCGAAACGTACTTTTCTCCTCATCACTGTGTGCACTGCACTTGGGTGGATTCTAAGCACTCAGCTAAACATACTAGTGGGTGTAAGGCTCCATCAGATGAAAATTTTTGAAGTGCTACACTACAATCTTCATACTCACCGACTAAACCCTATGAAAAATAAAGGTAGTCTAAGTTCATACGTCTCAATCATTAAAAAATGGCGGGTAAAAATAGAAATTATCAAAAAGATATTGTTCTTAATTTGTATAATACGCGTAATCATGATCGTGCAATCATTTCGAATGAAAACTTCGCCAAATGATTTAAATCAGCTTCCAGAGCCATAGAAATGTGGAAAGGAAATGAGATCAACTAGATTCCATTTGAATTGTTTGAAATCGTGGGTAGCGCTAGGGGTCTTTCCGAAGGCAAAGTGAGCACGGTTACAGTTTGTCGTCAGCGTTGTTTCAGATTGTCCACGATGTCAGTGACAATGAATTGCCGCGTCCCAGATACCATTTATAACGTTTGAGCGCACCCTCGACTCGATAATTCAGACGGTTTCTCAATCAAGTAATTTTCTGTCGGTAACGACATGTCTGCGTGTGATTGTGGCCCGTCTAGTGCCCCTTAAATGCCGTATGCATGATGATGTTTTTTGCACGGACACTCGGGAAACTGCAGGATCCCATCTCTGACAAATGAATTGAAGCCTTACCTGTCCACCCGCGCGTCTGGTCCTCGTCGTTTTTACCAAGTGGCATCCAACGCTGCCACGGGAAAACTATGCAGCTTCTCGGCTCTCTGAGCTAAGATCATGTGTAGTATCTGTTCTTTGCAGTGTAATTTCTGCAACGGTCTCTAAACTGAGACCAATGAAATTGCCTGTATTTTTCGCCTACGGACGGGTGCTGTGAGCTTGCTCAACCCGTCCACGGGTCGGCCTCGTATTGCATTACCTCGATGAATGGCCCATAAAAAAACTATGCAGCTGACTCCGTAAAACTTTACACCCCTTGCCTTTTGACGGACCACCTCCATCAGAATGAGCACATAATTACAGTAACGTAACTGCGGTGGGCCGAATATTATTTATGGCGGCTGGCGCCTAGTTCATTAAAAACATCGTACTACCCGTTTTAGATATGAAGCCTGTGAAACTTCGCAGAAGTAAGCGAACATACTTGCTCTTTCTAGTCTGTGTAAGACTTATATGATGGTGTGAAATCCTTACGGGTTAACCAACTGTTTCACATACCTCATTTTATCCCCCCCTATAAATCTAGTCGACACGCATCACCTCCTCCCATCAACGGAAGGCAATAAAACTTAGTTCTCTATCTTCAGAGTAAGCCACAACTTCTGTGTTCTGTCCATCACGACACAAGACGTCACTGTTCCAACTGACGTCTGGAAACTTGTGGTCACCTGGATGCAGCTGTGGCTGCATCTCCAAAAATGGCCTCCTGTTCTTCTGTTCAGAAGCCATCGGTTGTTGTCTTCGTGGATCTGCAGCTGTGTACCTCTCCGCACACGAACGGGTATGTGAAGTTTCGGTAGAGGCTGAATTTAGCTCTCCATTATGGGAGGGTACCTAAAGCCCCTCCCTGCATCACCACAACACTGTCCTGATGGAACATGCCATTCCAACATACGTTCAAGTTCGGCATACCCTTTTCAGTGTAGATTGTTGTGTTGCATCAAACTGCGGTCGGTGTTAATGGGGGGATGCTCCAGCACCCCGTACGTTGACAGGGGCGTCATGTGTCTGACAGACGAGATCAAAACTAGGGGTCTTTCGCTTACGTCTAGACGTGCAGATGTAGCTGAGGAGACTGTAGTTCAAAATAGGACCACCTGCGTCCGACTCGGTACCATAACAGTGGTAATGGTAATAATAATGATAATGATAATAACAATTTATTCCCGAATTTACAGGTGCATACCATTTTTACAGATACGATTATAAAAATTAGTGACGGGAAATCTCCGGCGATACTTTCTTTTAAAAAATTTTTATCATCTTTTCATCCAACGTAGTGGAAATCCCCAGTCTGAAGGAAAGAAAACTTCACACCACGTACAAATGGTGCACCTTAATCTAAATTTAGAATCTCTGTTATGCCTGTAGGTTATCTGGCAGAAGTGAAAGTCATGTCTAATGAATATGTAAAACCATCACTCAAACAGAAGGGGAAGTAACTCGGCGGGTTCTTGCCCGAAAAAAGTAATGCCGGCTAGATTACTCAAGCGCTTTAATTTGAGGGATCACATATACTGAGTGAAATACCACGGTAGATTCAATGTGTTTTCCAATGGACATGCATTTCCGGACTCATTGAAACATCAAGATGTACTGTGTGGACAATAACAAATAATACTGGTAACAATATATCACCCTCCCGACGAAACGATCTGTTTTTGTTTGTACATGCCAAATTGGGCATATGTCCACAGTAGCCGCCATGATGCTGTGCATTATGCTCAATAGCTCGGTAAATGTTGACCAAATTCCTTTGGGTTTTGGGGCCGAGTCAAAGAATCCGCTTCTGTAGATACAGTTGTAAGTTTTTTTCTGCATTTTCGTATGCTGTTTACAGCTACGGTGGACGAAATGGCGCCGGTCAATGAAACAGGGGATTAATAAATGCCAAAAGACTTCAAGGAAGCATCCCCTGTGATGTCATATGGATGCTCATCACAGGTCGTACATTTGCAGAGAAGTTGCTTGAAGATGGATGCAGTAATATTTAAGAATAGTACTGATGAAATATGGTAATTCCAATCTAATTGCAGGCTTCCAAGACTCTACTTACAATGAGAATAGAGAAAAAGTATTTGGTATGCGAATACCATTTAAAGAGAAATCACAAAATAATTAATCTTACCCTGTCCACCTCCTTCAGACATGATTCGGAGTTTTTCGCAGTGGCAAATAGCTGGGATAAAACAATGCCCATTGATGTATGCCAAGCATCAATAGACAGAAATGAACCATCTCCACAAACCGTTTAATAAAGAATGTAAGACACCGGGAGCAGATATGAAAACTGGCTTCGACACTAAGTCGTGACGAAAGTACGTACTGATCCGAGCGTGAACTTGCTGCCGAGCGGCGAATTCCCCATTTTCGTATGGTGACGCGCTAATAAGCTTAACCAAAATGACTTTCAAGTGCTCAGCCACCTGCACAGACCCAGAATATCCCTTAATAGATGCCAGTAGGTCACCGGCACTGGATGACGTGCATTTACCGCATTCAAATTTTTATCCTGCCATGGTTGTGGAAATGTGACTATTCAGCGGCGCAGAAAGGCTACTGATGACTATTTATTCAAATGCTTTATTCTTCATGGGTGAAAATTTGTCCTTGACGATATATTGTCATTGCTTCTTTAATCCTTTATCAGGCAGCTTCTCTAAATCTGAATTTTGCTTGGTAAAAGTTCTATGCGTATGCCACGCCAAGGTTTTGGAAACGCCTGTCGGAGCAACTGTTGCAGAAACAGATAACAACTTAGTATGTACGGCACTGTAGTTTCAGCAATGCAGAGACACTACATCTTGGAGGATGAAAACAGTTCCTAGTCTTCTTCGTGGTATAAAAGTGACTGTTAGCATCAGCAGAATAATGCTTGTTAAGAGAATGTATGCCAGAGGGTGCCCGGCTACAAACTATGTTAGGGTTAGAGGACTGTGCAATACAAGGTTTTATGAAAAGAATCGAAAATATAACTGCAAGTACAATGGTTTCTATCATACAGCGTTTATATTTCCCCTCAAGCAGGGCAACAGTCTGCCCACCAGAGCTTAAGAGCACAATTACGTACATGTAGTTGGTTTAGCCTCCGAATTCGGAGATTCTGCTGCAGGAACACATGTTTCGTCGAGGTGTTTTGGTCACGAATAAAGGCCCCAATCAGAGACGTTCACGGGTATCGAAATGTAACGACATGCAACCATTCAAACGAATCTAAAAACCGAAGTTGGTTCGCTTTGTCTGTGGACACGCACTAGCTTTTCAGGAATATCCTTTGTTCAAGGTGTTGCCAAAAACCATATTGCACAAGTAGTTTTCATATATATGTGTTTTTAACCCCACCGTCCAGACTAACTATCTAGGTGATTTTTCGCTTTCGCTGAATCTAGCCGTCATTCATTAATTTCATGGTCGCTCTTTTCGGAGGGAGAGAGGTACTATACAGCGAACCGTTACTAATTAAGTGACTCAAAAGGGCCCGAAATTCTTCGAAACCGTTCACAGCTAATCACACGACAAAAAACCACGTGGTCATATGTGCGAACTTGACATTGGTTGAATGTCTTTCTAGAAGGGTGTAGAGAATACCAAAGCTGTCGAAAGCATGCGATTGGTTTTTCTACACATTTGAACTCGGCAGGAAACCTTGTATCATTTTACCACTTTTTTGAGTTTTCCGGGAACCAAGGTGAAGCTCAAGGTTATTGTTCATGAGTTCACTCATATGTACATATACATATATGCGGAGGTTACATCAAAGTGAAAACAAGCAAGTGTTCGTTTTAGTGTGTAACTTAAGAAATTGTGGTTCTAACTGCACCAATAATTTCTGTCAATGCAGCTGCCAGCTAACAAAATGTCAGGCACGCATAAATGCCGATAGTTGTATCTGATCTAAATGGTATTGAAGAGCGTACTCCTCTTTTGATGCGGGTTAACCTACGGCAGACCATTTTTATTTGGAACCCTGAATTCTAAAAGTAGAAATATGCCTCTCAGTTTCATTCAGCTATGGTGTAAATCACCACAGAAACTGAATTGAACGATTATACTTATAGCTCAGCCCGTAAACTATCAGGCTTAAAACCTCGAGGTATTCCAACCAGACCTTACCTCAGCCAATGTTCTACTTTTTCGCCTCAACGTATTACAGAAGATACTAAGACCATCGAGAGAGCTATTTATGGGAGACATCAAAGTCTCGAAGGTTGTTTATGATGGCGAAAGACTGTCACTCTAAACTGTGGTGGTGAACTGGCTTAGTAGTCTTAGGTATGAAACCTTGAAATAAATCCAGTAAAAGTGCCGTAATGCATCCCCAGCCTAAGTAGTATCACGACTTCTCCATGGGAGGCCTACCCATACCTGGAATTTATAGACAACAAGACTCAGGGACCTTCGTAAGTGACAAAATAAGGATGACTTTGAATTTCTTTCCTGCTAAAACGTTTCTCGGGTTCCGGTAACCTTAAAGAATCGGCCAAAGCTGTGATAGAAATATTTAACATCCCGTACCTCACAGACGTTTGGTGACATTCGAGTACTGGTTTCAGGCGTCTAGTCAACGATTCGAAAGAAAAGCCAATAGGTGTAAACGGTACAAGAGTTTGGGACCAAATTAACCTCTCGAATCAGTTAGAAAAACTGAACCTTTTTCCTCTCTTATTGTGCAGATGCTACCACCTTATAGTGGTATTTCTTATCTTGGATATTGTCCTGGGTAATAGCACTCGGTCTTACCACTTATTCTGTGACAGATTCCTTTGAAAGCCGGCAGAAACTGTTTAAGAGCTCGGAATGAAACCATCTTTGAGTAGCCGTCTTTTACATTTATACTCAAATGAAACTAATCATCGCTTACGGGCATTGAAGAACGGATGTCGTTTAAAGCCATCAGGTAAGTACTCTGAAGGTCTCCGGTTTCTTCAAATATACGCGTGATGGGCAGGATGAAGAAAAAAGTAAGTTGTTATATGGTCAGAACTGTTCATGTTTCAAGCATACAAAGGGACAAGTAGTGGCGTTTCTCAGCCAGAAGCAGGCCATGAGACGCTTGCAATTAAATCTTCCCAACTTTAGGCACGTCACTCCCAAATATTCATATATATGCTGACTATTATAGACGGTTGTGCATATTAAAAGGAATATATCCTGTGGAACGAGGAGCAGAAAAAAGTCGGAAAGGGAAATACTCAACCCAGAATCTATTATAATGCCAAAGATATTGCGTTCCTGTCTCATGAACCTTTGATTGAAACGTTCCGGCGACTTCGAATATACCACAAAAAACTTAAAAAAGCTCGGGAAAAGAAAGATAAAGAGAAACAATTCATAGTGAGAATAAATAAACCGAAGTATACTTTGCACCAAATTGTCAAAGAACGGTAATTACCTGTGACCCTGACTTACTAGTTTTCAGATACCCTACAAGACAAGATGCTATTCGCGACATAAGCGACAGTCTTAACCTGTTATTTCTCTTCTCAAAGCTCCCAAGACTGACTCAGTTTCACCCCGCCTTGATTCCCATTAGTCGGCGCTTGTGTGTAGAATTCTTGAATTTGGTTGTAACCACCCAAGCTGTACGAAAGGTTGGTTGCGTTCACTTAATTCTTAGACGTATAGGCGTTCATAAGCATAAAGGGATTTATATCCAAGCGGAAATTGATGGAATTCCAGTGGTCTGGATTATCCCTCATGCGTCTGTAACTCATACACCTACTGATGTGGACTACCGTATATTGGCGACATGTTTAGAATTCGATGCCACGTTAGTAGGGTCTTTAATGTGCCAGTAAGTTCCTTGTGTATCTTATTCCTCCTAGTTTGTATCGGATCAACAATTTAGTATATCCTCCGAAGCTTGCTGTTCGTGTCGAACATGACCCAAATGGTTATTACTGTGGACAAAAAGAGAGTCTTTTCGAGGTATGTTTTTATTCACTCTGATTAAAAGTTGCAATGCAGTTTATGTCATCCCTCAGCTTCCCATTGAAGCGTTCGGAGCCAGCTGGTGAAGTGACCGATGATGACATGACGGAACTTCAAGTAACGATTTCATTTTCTGTAAACTGAGTTGGTTTTTGCCGTTGGTTATACGTTTATTTCCCTCCATGACATTCATGCATTGCGTAATTTAAATATATCGATTCGTTAATAGGAAAGAGAACAAATGGTACGCTCTGAATGCACCTCTTATATTACATTCATCAATCACCTGACTATCTGTAACACCTCGTTATATTGCCTGCAGCCGATAGCAGAATAAATTACCGTCTGCATCCAGAACATGCCTTTAAATGTAGAGATTAATCTATTGTTCCGCTAGTGTACTTTTCCACATATGTCTTGTGAGAAAGCACCGGATAAATTGTATGTGGACTGCATAATGTAAAGGCACACTGTCTGACTCTCAAAATACAGAATGATTACCATATTCTCAATAGGTGCGTTATCTCAGTTTCTTGTAAATATATTCAGTAACGTCGTGGGAATGACTTTTTTTAGCTGATCGGGTCGTGAACTGGTTTGCTTGTTTTGCAGTTCATTAGTGATAACCAGCGTGCAACGAATCTCCTAAATTAAAGGTTTTTGACTTCGCCTTACATCTCATGCTTGTTGAACTAGTGTACTTTTTGTAAATGTTGAGCTAATTTTAGTTTAATAATAATAAGAAAATCTATGGTAGCTGTTCCAGTTACAATCAGTTGCATACGTAACCTCAAAATTTATTTTTACCAAGGTGGCTAACACAGTAGTGTTAAATAAGACAGAAATGATATAGGGAAGAAAATTTCTTTGTGATCTCATTTACTAATGTTGTACACTTGTATGTAAAATCATCAGAAGCAAATAAGTCTGTCGTTGATCAATCGGGACACGTGGTTCCGTTAATACTTAGGAGTAAAATCAGAAGTTTCCAAAAATGATAACTACTATCTGAGCAGATTCAAGGCTAATGAATACACGCTAAAGGTTGTGTTCGATTCGGTTGTACGTACATGATGCAGGCGAAGACCTTTAGAATTGTGGGGGGGGGGGGTACTTTAAATTAATTTTAAGGAACTACTAATAACCTCCGCAAGTATGGTATGTGCTTTGCATTGTTAAAGTGCAAAGTACTCTTGCAAGATTGGCAGGAACCTGTGTCTGCACTCACCCTCGGTGGTAGGCGGTTTGAAGTAGTCGACAAGTTTGTGTATCTGGGTAGTTGTATGAGTGTTGGTGGTGTGTGATGAAATTTCCAACCGCATATTGAAAGCCAGAGTGGTATACATCAGTCTGACCGTAAATATTCGGTTTAAAACGCTTTGGTGCGAGCAGTTCTGGTCTACGCCTGTGAAACCTGGCCTCCGAGCTGAGAATATGCAACAACTCTGTTAGATCATCGTTGCATAAGTAGGATTGCTCGTATCCGGTGACACCACCATGTAAGTAATACTGAGGTACGAGGGAGTATTTGGGCACGACGGATATCGTCATCCAATAGGTGGTCATCTGGAAACACCCATTTCGGTGGCTTGGAGATGTTTTACCTATGTTGTCGCAACGGCTAACACGCCGTTCATTGTTTGGCAACCCTGTGACTGGGTGGAAGGAACGGAACGATGGTCAGTGTATGACGTGGCGCTGTGGGATGAAGGATAGTTGTGTCGAGTTATTGAAACCAGTGGCGGTCATGCTGTAGCTTCCCCCTATCTTCTGCTGATGAAAAGTAATGGATATTTCGTTTCAAATGTACCTTGCTGGACTGCACTTCTAATCATTCTTTTCCTAGTGTTTTATTTTCATCCACTTCGCTTTATGGCTTCATAATGTTGTTACATTATTTTTGTGGCTCATTTCTTGGTGTCCTTGCTATACCACGTTTGTGTTATAATAATAACTAGTAGCTTTACTGGATTTACTTCTGATAATCAAAACTAATAATGCTGTTTTTTTAGGCTATCGATGAACAGGTCTCAAAAGCCATAAGTAAACAACTAGAAGTTCAAAATGTTAAGAAATTGTTCAAGAATAAGCGTTTCTTTCTTATGCGTGAAGTCCCTCGAGAAGTAATTTGTTTGATAATACGATCGTGCGGTGGAGAGTGTTCATGGGATAAAATTGTTTCCCCGGGATACACATTCCAAGAAGATGATCCTACCATTGATTACCAAGTGGTGGATCGCCCCTTGACAGATATGAAGTTGACCCGGTAAGTTACTTAACATGGTAATCGTTCGCTCTGATTATTACTTTACTGCTTTTATGTCAGTTCACCAGCGTGTCAGCGTTCAGCTGAAAGTTTGTTATCCCATTCATGACACCGACCCCCACTTAGTGTATTGCAGTAATTGGTAAAAGGTAAAAGTATTTAGCTATAAGGCATTTAAAAAGGTATCTGATTCAATCAAACTTATTTGAAGCGTACTAGATATGAGCTCACTAAGAGACATATCGCACTGATATCTGTTTCTAAGAACCAAACAATCCAGTTCCATAATGTAGGGTATCTTCAAATAAAGCAAGCGTCCAACAGTGGCAGTTTCAAGCTTTCCATCGACTGTTGTGACATTCTCTCAATCACCCTGGTTTCTGAGATATCAGCCATACAAGAATTAGAGAAGAGAAACCTGAAAGTTAATATCTCGGACATTATAATTTAGTGCATTTACCCATTTTTTTTAGATTTCTGGGGCTAAATATTTGGAAGTGTCTAGTCTCGTAGAACTATTATTGGATGCGAGTTATATCAAGATTTATCCTGGAGCTAGGTTAGCATCGATCAGCACTACTAGATATCTAACAAATTAACATAGATACTTGTACAGAAACACCGACTAAGATGCTGCACTTCACAGTAGCACATAGAAGTGCGTAAGAAAAGACTAATAAATTAACGTTTCCTGACACCCTTCGAAAGGTTTCGTTGTATTTCGTAGACTACTACGAACGAACCATCTGAAACTGTCCACTGTCATGTAAGTGTTATAATATAGAGCTATTTATCAACCTGCGTTGACCGTTACTTGACCATCCTGGAAAGTGTAGGCGTCATCGCTGGACAATCTGTTTCTGCATACTTAGCAGCAGATGAATTTATATATGCACAAGAAAGTGGCTGGCGATGGTAGTTAATCCTTCGTACACAGGTTTGAAGGAAGCGTATGAAAGGAGAGGAAAAAATAAATGAAGATAAGGGGTGCATACATCTGCTTAGTTGTAACCGATTTTCAAACCATATCACTGAGCACTTCCCATGATTGATTCTTTTTATTTCCACGTTGCCAACCAGATATCTGCATAACTCAGAACGACATTAAAACACTTCATGCACTGAAGTTCTATCTCAGCTTGATTACCTTTAACTTTTCAGCCTACTCCTTTTTCGACTAAAGTTGCATGGGTCACTGAGAGTGTGCAACCTAATCAATTGACACCTTGCATGGCATTAAATGTCTAGCTTCAAAATCGCTCAAGTGATGCTCCCACCATACTCAAGTAATGTTTCAAGAGTACATAGTCTCTTTATCCTTCAGTCTTAATGGCCATACCTCAGCCGTACCGTAGTACAAAGCTGACAGCAACGTATTATACTCACACTCATAGGTAGTTGAATAATCATTCCAAGATCAGGGATGACGTAAGTGTGCAAATGCTGAGCAGTTCTTTCACTTACCAGCTGAGGTTTTCATTGCTTTCGTCATCCATCACTGCTCGAAGTCATGATAAAACCTCATTCAGTTCACGTCCACGTATTGATTAGAGCAAATAAATGATTCTTCTTGCATCAGTTCTTGTGAAGCTGCAGAAGCAAATTAGTTTTTACTACCCCTAGATTATGAATAGCTAACTGTATTTATTGCTGATTTTGCAGCAGACTGATTATTTCTCCAGCTTTCCTCTGCATAAAAGTTACTGGCATGTCTTGATAATCATATCATCATCGACATAAGACCAGGCATTACTGCGTAACGATCCGAGTTACCACAGCTCATATCAGTACATCAAGTTAAAAGGCAGTGAAGTGGAAGATGAACAAAAGAGAACTCAGTCAAAAGAAATATAAAGCACGAAAAGAGAGAGTAAGAATGAGAAAATGCTGAGATTTGGTATAGCGTCGTTGAGATGAGGATAATGTGTGTATACATCTGCACCACTCACATCGGTTCTGAGCCATACCACCTAGAGTCCCCAACCACTGGTTCCTCTTGTCCCACGGACCCCAACCACAGAGTCTGCATCGCCCCACATAGCTCGAACCAACAGTCAAACACTTCATACATTGGTGCTATGTTTTAGTCTAGCTACCTCAGGCCATTTTCCAGCCTGGACCTACTTCGGCTAACATTGTTTGACAAGGCAATCGGCGACTAGGCATACGTAACACCTGTCTCAACCATCTCAGTTGATGAAGGTTCATAATCTCGTCAACTGATTTACATCTTCTCCCTAAAACTCTACTCCTGACTTCTGCATTACTCACGTGGTGACACCACGGAATACGGCTTGTACTACGAAGGTAACAATGGACAAACAATTGAAGCCTTCCCATGTCTTCCACCTTCAATGGCCATGTTTCATAGCCATACAGTAGAACAGACCGGACTTCTGTGCAGTACACACGACCCTTAATAGACAATCGGATATCACCGCTGCGCCACAGGTGGCGTAAGTTGGCAAAAGCCAGCCGAGCCTTTTGTATTCGTGCAGAGATTTCATCGGCCACTGACCCACCAGGGTAGGGCTGATCGTACTTTCCAGGTAAGTGAAGTGGTCAACACACTCAACCACTACACTCTGTATTGTTAGCCTTGGTGGGGCACCGTTGAAGACCAATCCTGGAGCAACAATTTGCATTTGGGTGGTGAAAAACGCATCCCAAACATACTCAAATCGTCACTGAAAGTGTCCAGAAAACTCTGCATCTTGTCAGCGTATTCATCTAACAGGATTATATTAACTGCATATTCTAGGTCTAACGAAAATCCTACTATGATTAGGTCAACGTCTGTGTAATTAGGTGACGAGAGGGAAACGTCCATAAGTATATCTATGATAAAAGTGAAGACGAATGGAGACGGTGGGCACCCTTGGAGGACACCACTCGATGAGCATAACTCCCTGGACAACTCACCATAGGCTCTGACACGCCCACAAGTGTTCGAGTAGAGAGCTTTCAGTAGGGTGGTGTACTTACTCGGCACCCCTTTCAGTGAGAGACATTCGCATAAGACTTCTCGATCAACGGAGTCGAATGCCGCCTTCAGGTCGAGAAATACAGCTAATGTTGGGCGTCGGGAAGCATGTCTGTGTTCCAGGACCTGGCGCAGTGTGAATATTTGTTCAATACACCCGCGGCCGAGTTTAAATCCTGCCTGGTCTTCTCAGGCTTGTTGTTCCCGAGCTCCACTCAGGCGTCGAAGAATTATGGAACCTAGGATCTTAGACACTATGTTCGTCAGGCTGATCCCTCTGTGGTTATCACAAGAGGACTTCTCGCCTTTCTTGAAGACTAGTATAATCAGCGATTTAGACCAGTCGGAGGGGATCGTATTTGATTCCCATATACCGGTTAACACTTCCGTTAACATGACTAAGAGGACCTTACCACCATCCTTGTAGTTCCTCTGGTTCTGCTGCCCTTCTTCGTTTCAGGTTACCTACCGCTTTCTCGACTTCTGCAAGTGTTGGAGGCCTATCTCAATGTTCCATTCAGGATCCGACTGGATAGCGGGCAACGTAATGGTGGCTGGAGGCCAGTTAAACTGTTCCTCAAAGTATTCTACCCATCGTTCCAGTCGTCTCCGCTGCGATTAAATTGCAGATCCGTCCTTCTCCGCTGTGGTCTCACTAACCGCAGTCGACCCTTTTCTCCAAGTTTCCTTAATAAGTCTAAATAGCTGTCTACTGTTACCAATCGCCGCGGCCTTTTCCATCTCCTTAGCTTTCATTGCCCACCACTGTTCGCGGTCGTTTCATAGACTTTTTCTCAGTCTATTTTTAAGTTGCGCTCTCTTCACTGTACTCAGAACCTGCAGCAGGGATGCGTTCACGTCCATCCATTAGTTTACAAGAAGCTGCTGATATCCACTAGCTCTTTTTAGCCATTATTTCGGAGTCGGTTACGGTCTTCAGCGCTGCTTTTTCGGCAAGCTAGAGATGGCACCAAGCTTCTTCTGGATGAGTGAGTGTTCTGTTTCGATAACTGCCTAGTCAGTTTTTCACTGAACACGGCTTTGGTGTTTTCGTTGTCGAGCTGCACTCGTAATGGCTTTATTGCCAAATATTTCCTATATCCATTGAGACGCAGACATATACACACTCGGACCAACGTATGGTCGCTATCCAAACACGTACTCCAAAAGGAGCGGCAGTCTTCTATCGATCCTCTCCACCGATGACTAGTAGCAATGTAGTCTATCTGTCTCCATTGCTGAGTTTAGCTCGGTGGATGCCACGTCAGACAGTGTCTTTCTTTGTGTATGAAATTTGTGCTAGCTGAAAATAGGCGGCTATCTGAGCATAGTTGTAGTAGGCAATCACCGTTATCTGTACGTTTAGCTGAGGCTCCGAAAGTGCCACCTAAGTGCCTTTCTGCCTCACTCAGTCTACCCACCTATGCATTCAAATCACCTGCAACAACACAACATCTGAGCGTTTGCCTTTCGAGAGGAGGCTAGACAGTTTTCGGTAGAACTCATCCTTCACTTCATCCGAACTGCAGTCAGTGGGTGCGTAAGCAGAGATTACAGAGACAATGGCGAGTTTCACTATTCCTTTTAGTTCTCACTGAGCTGTTCAGCTGGACAGTTCAGAGGCGACTATCAACTGGGATACAGTCTAGTAGTGGGTTTTCTGCCCTAGTGCTTAATGCTATGCCTACACCTGCAAGACCACGAGAGCTAGCTATCGAATCTCCAGTATGAATCTTGCGGATTCACTAGATTGGCCGGGAGATGTTAGGCGAATAACCGCACTTGGGTCCTGTATACGTGTCTCACAAACACAGCACACATCCATGACCCGAGTTGCTAGAATTTTTACTAATGAAGCCTGTTGACCAATTTGACGGAGGGTGCGGACATTGAAGGCCTCGATGTGTAATTTGGAGCGTAGTTTAAGGAGACCAGTGATGCTGTTCTGTGGATTCAGACCGTTGTCGAAGGCTGCAGAGCTAGGAGAAATTAAAGATGATATAATGTCGTTAATTGAGAGACAAGAAGGAAGATTAGAAGGTAGTGATGAGAGAGGTGTGTAGCAGTCTAAAGAAACTTGAATACTGACAGAGTTGTGAGGGTGGTTCACACTTTCCGACTGCCCACACCTTGGAAGGCTATTTCTTCTTAAGTTATCTAAAAGATATTTGTTTGACCGCAGAGCCCATCAGACATCTGCTTGAGGCCTGTCACACGCAGTCTTTTGTGTATGGTTGTTTTGAACTTTCGTTATTTTGGGTCCGGAACGTCGAAAAGAAACGACAAATGAACCAACACCGCCGACCCAGCAGACCGTGGGGTATAATGGATTATTTTTGGGATCGACCTTTTCTACCCCCTCCCCTCTACTGAGAAGGCAGCATCGGCATGACGCGGTTGGTCATTCAAGGGAAACACTTTACTGCTGTCACACTCCATCCAGCTAGCAGCAGTACGACTTCGCCCTCAGTCCCCCATCGTAGTGTAGTAGTTTACACCACAACGGTAACTGCTTTTCATCTAGCCACTATCGAACAAACCTTCCTGGATGGTAGGACCTCGAGGTAACAAGTGTTTCACCAGCATAGCTCATTGGGTCATTGTGATATGCAAGTCCGACCACCACCTCAAGGTAGCAGCTATCGGTCGGGATGTTTTGATAAAGCCATGGTTACGTCTTTCATTCGAATACAGAGAAGTTTTAAAGCTGTTTTTTTCTGAGTCTCTCAAGAACTGACCTAAGTGCGCGAATTAGTGCACGATTTCAGTCCAAGCAGATACTCTAAAATGAACCTCAGCACATGACTTCGTTAATCGAAACGTGTTTTCGTGGTCTTACTAAAAGAGAGGTATCTAATATTTACACACCCGCAGCGGCCTCATAGCCTATGTCTGAGATTCGGTTCATTTGGACAAATATTCGAATTGAAAGCATAGTCAGGTTCATTCCTAGCTCCACTCACTTAGGTATTAGTTCTCGAGTAGTGTCGCATACCTACTAATAATAATTTGTCTCATTGGTATTGCAGATATACATTTAGTGGATTAAGTTGCTTTGCTCTATAAACCGTACGGTATTCATTATTTGATTTCTGGCCAGGATATCCTATCTCCAGTTCTTTCAAACTTAATTGCAGAAACACTTATGCTAGGTTAAAGTTTAGCATTCTACGAAGCTTATAATTGCTACCGTGAGCCATAAAGTGGAATGTAGATTCCCTGGCTGCAGTTCGCATAACAGCCGAAATCGGTGGTTGGAGACTGGGTGGTAGAGCTGAAAATTGATCCCAGTTGCGCAGTTGCATCCAGATATTACTTTTTCCCTAATCGCTATATTGAATTTCGTTATTGTTCTGTCCCTCCTTTCTATGACTTTCTACTAATTCTGATTACTTTCCTCAAGAAAATCAGGGAGGTTTAAGATCTGAACGAGGTTACATCGTTCAGATCTTCACCCTTCAGGTTTCGGAACATAGGCATACTTACCGACAGCCATCATATTTCTTAGCTTGAAGGCAGCATTGTCTGTTAGCCGTGAGGTGTCATGGCGGTGTCTGACTGTGAAGGGAGTACTACGCAACCATATAACGCTAATCAAAGCTCTGTACACGAACTCATACAGAGTTGTCAAGGCTTATGGAGAGTTGTCGTCTGAATTGACGACAACTAGTGTGTGGTGTCCGTCAGAGATGCCCACTGGTACCGTTCCTATTTAACTTCATCAAAGACGTACTAATGGACAAAACCTTAGGTACGTCTGACTTCGCGGTTATTGATCTACACCCTGCAGTTCATCTGGTTGACTTGGAGTATGCAGACGATATTTCCCCCCAGGTAAAACTACTGACAATTTCAGGGTTATCTGAACGCGTTGAGCAGTATTCTGAGTACGTTTGGCATGCATTTCACATCTGTCAGATGTGAGATCATGATCTAGGACTGATCTGCATCCACTTTCAGTTTAGGGATAGGGAGTGAAGTGATGGAAAACACCGACCACTTCAATTGCATCAGTGCGAACGAGTTGGTTGCTTACGAAATCTCAGCTTGGAGACAAAAGGCTCATGTGTCACCTGCCAACCTCATTCTTAGCGCCGGCTGGCGAGATATCCGACTACCTACCACAAGACGAGTATTCTGCGCTGCATTCCATTCTTTTTCTGTTCTGCGGTTTCGAGACATGGCCGTTCAAAGTAGATGTGAATCGGTTGCATGTCTTTGATCGCAGATCTCTTCGTAGCATTCCTCTCGCATAAGACATACCGTGAGAGCAATGTAGAAATCAGCCAAAGGGATCTAGGGAAAGAACGCAAGTCAACCAATGAGGTTATGGATTTTCATCGACTGAGATAGCTTGGACCTGTCCTGCGCATGCCAAGCCACCACCCACCTCGGTGTGCAATGCTGATGGAAGTTGGATTAGTTTGAATGACAGTTTAGGGTGTCTACACTAAGACGTGACACCAATGCATGAAGTCTGTGACTGTTGACCTGAGCCGTATGAAGAGGTGTACACTTCCTGGCTGAGGCTTCGGAACAATTGGAATCAGTGGTTGAGGACTGTTGGTGAGCTCTCTGAAAACCGGTCACAGTGGCGCAGATTATTCACTTCTTGACATTTTCTAAAGCCTGAATATTTGCACCAACCGTTTGTTCTGTCACAAAACTTTGTCTCCTTTGATATCACTTTTTCTATGCACCTGTTCTTTGTCTGCTGTGAAGTGTGGCAACTTGATCGAATGCACTAGCATTCGAGGTTCTACGTTGATTTTGTCAGTCAGTATCAGTCGTCTTCAAAACGGCAGAAGTCATCTCGTGGTAACCACAGTGGAATCAGTTTGACAAATATAGTGTCTTGAATTCTAGCTTCTATAATCATCAAATGTCTGAGTGGATCTCACGATCACCGAACCAGAAAAAACCAGACCGTGTTCATACCTAGTCGTGAGTGTATCAACCAGTTAATCAAACTCTGCCAGTTTCCGAAACACAGGCACACTTACCAATCCCCAACATCAGCAGTATTTCTACACCTGAATGCGTCATTCGACTCCGTTGATCGAGAAGTCTTATGGTAATGTCTCACTGAGTGTTGCCGAGTAAGTACATCACTTTGTTGTAGGCTCTTTACTCGAACACTCATGAATGTGTCAATGCTTCTCTGTGATTCAGTTACGGCTTAACATCTGGGCATAACTGGTGAGTCGTAACAGTAATCAAGCGGCGTCATTCTGTACAATCGGATGTTTCATATGCTACTTGATTTTTTCCGAAGCTTATGCCTATTGCCTTCAAATAACTTTGATCAAACTCAATTTTTCTAATTGCAGATACTATGTACAACCACAGTGGGTTTTTGACTGCCTAAATGCTGGCAGGTTACTGCCTACACAAGATTACCTTCCTGGTTGTAGTCTCCCACCCCATTTGAGTCCCTTTGTGGGAAGCTCTGGTACCGATGAGGCTCTGAACACTGCAATTAACTCACTCACAACCCGTGGTGGACTTACAGGTGTTGTCCTGGACTCGGTGATGGTGCGTCCATTTATCGCCCACCAGAAGCTGATTATCTGGCTGGTTTAGTCAGTTTGGCTGAAATCCGTGGAGCCAGAGTACAGGCGCAGTCCGAAGATACAACCGAAAAAGATTCAGTAATGAAAGAAATTTTGGATGACTCTGCTAAAAAGGAAAGTCAGTTGAAAACAGATGAGCATGCAAAGGAACGCCGTAAACTTAAGAAAGTTACAAGGGGTATGTTTTAATCTTACAGTATTCTTTATAATCTCTTTGACACTCAGCGCTGTAATATAATGACTTACCTTGGTACTAATCTATTAAACGAATTCTGAAATGCTCTGCTGGCTTTGTGTTTTATTTATGTTCTCAGTTTTAGGTACTTCATTACCACTACAAACCCATCCGTCGTACAAAATCAAGAATCACTAGTATGACATTGTGAAACTACTATGATATTTTTGTTGCTTAATGTGTCACATCTCACCCCTACAGCCAACTGAATTTAAACTTGTCCATCCAAAACTTCAAACCAATGTTTCACAATTATTCGTAATAAAAAAAAGATGGGTATAAAAGCATAAGACTGTGTGCATCATTACGGTGGTTTAACCTTCCAATGTTAAGTAGTAAAATTTGTTCAGGATCTATTTCGTCGCTCAGTTACACAAAAGTGCTTCTCTCCTAGGTACCGCATTGTATAGAGTACTGCAGTCTTTATACAAAGTAACTGAGCAAGGAGAATAAGCGGAAGTTTGGTAGTATATTTTAATTTCCGTAGTATCCAGGCATATTTAGGCTCATAGAGTTCTTTATTTGTTTGAAAATATTTAATGCAGGTATGCAGCCTAAGGTAACTCCTGGTCGAACTGAAAGTGAAGCAGCAAAGCAGTTCAAAGAGAAAGAGGAAGCGAATGCTGAACGAAAACTAAGGGAATTAATGCTGCCGAAAAAGCATAAGAACGTTTACAAGAAAATGGTACATTCCATCAAGAGAAAGGAAAAGGAAGTACGTCAGTTGACAGCAAAAAGACGCCAAATCGACGCGTAAGTTGTTTTTAAAATCTGCTTCTTTTAGCTATTTTATTTGTGTTTTAGCATTCTGGGCTGTTGTATATTCGTTGCAACTTCACTAAGGAATACACTATAGACAAAAAGTTTGCGTAGTCGTAGCACTAATCGTTTTATCAATAGTTGTAATGCAGTCAATCCACTGCTCCTGCTGACTGTATCCAACATTGCCAATCTTATGGTGTAATTCGCTCTATTTCACGTATATAGAAAACTTGTATTTAAAGCTAATGGTTAGCTATTTAAAAATTTCCCAGTTTTTAAATTCTCGCTTTGTTTATTTTTGCCCTTGAACTGAAGCTTTTACCAAAATGTTACACGACTGCATAAACTCTATAGAGTACGTTTACCAACATGATGCAACTCCTCGTGTGTGAAGGAATTATGTGTACAGGGATAGTAGGGAATACAGTTGTTGTCTCATGACAACCAGATAATAAAATGTTAAAATTCTTAGTCAATTATGAAATTAAGGGGGAAACATGAAATGATAATGAAAGGAGTACGAACATAGTATTTACATTTATCCGAGTAACCGGGAAGGGAACTATTGTAATTGTATCTGGGCTGAAGTTGAAGGCCATAGGAGGGAAAGAAAAGGAACAAATATCCAAATACACAAATCAGGTTTAAGTTTTTAATTGCTATGACTTCTGCTATGCTTAGCAATCGGAGGTCCCTAAACTTAAAGTATTGTGATCGCACTTTGTAAATAGTAGTAAATTATAAGGCTTTATCAATCTCATGCTCAGTATCTACCAGATGGGTGAGTATTGAGCTTTTGATAGATTTCAGTGTTCCTTTGCGTAACCACTCTAGGCAGTGTTCAATGAAGCGTTGATGGGCCTGCCGAGTCGTCCTACCTCGGCAACTATCTCCAAAGGAGCAGTTAAATCTATAAAAGCACATGGATGTGGTCAGATTCGGAAGCCCATCCTTCAACTGCGTTGGCATCACATAGCGAGTAATAAATTTCAAAGTGTAGCGGCAGCAAAGGTTTTTTCTATCAGATTTCTGAGTTTCAGGGTCAGTGTTTCTGTGGCTCTATTTCCCTTGAACGCTGGAGTTGGATATAATCGTTTCTTGGATACCATCTGAAAGCACTTTT
>OX104134.1:67666559-67718272 GCA_944470555.2 Heterobilharzia americana
TGATAGGTTTCCGTAAACCCTAGCTGAGGTAGGTATACCCTCTCCAAAAGGTTGCGATCGCTTTGCCGCTAGTTACTTGAAGACTGAAGATGGGACATTATGAAGTTCCCTCATCACTGGAGGTAAAAAGCCAACTTCTGCGCTAACTTTCGTCTTTGAGTCAGTAATATACAACAAACGGCTCTTTCTGTGGGTTACAGTTGCTGTTAACGCTTGCTGGCTGGGCAGTTTCCCGAGTTGGTTCTTTATTGAAAGCTCATGGTCTTCGACAACTTCTTGCTTCATCGTCACAGGTACTGTGAAGCTAGCACCGTTTACAATTTTCCACCCGGTAAGGTTTAGTTGTTGAATAAATAATAAATATTTTATCCTCAAGCTAAGAGTTTAACATGAGAGAAGCCAGTTTACAGGCATCATCAAACTGAAAATGGTAAAGAAATCTTCAGTAGTTGAGCTATCCTGAATGATACAGGTATCGCATCACGGTTTAGCATGATCAGAAAAGTGACTACAGGTTATGAAAAGAACAGAAAAATATCACTTCATAGTACAGTCAGATTGTTTATGAGTTTCGGTTGTCTCCACTTACCATTCTTTTTACACAATAAAGTGAAACTAAAATCGTACAGTATTCGACGTTTGCGTCACATGTGACCTAGATGGTCAACCTGGAGGTACAGTCCCGTGTTTCGTCAGATAGACATTTATTTTGACATCAGTTAACATGTTTATAGTATTGTTGACTAACGAAAACTCACTTTATCGATTTCAGATAACAGTAGGTGTTAGCATAACCATATAATCCATGTGAATATATAAGTCCTCGCATTTCCCTCTCGTAGTGCAACCTTACTCAGCAATAGATGTAATCCATCAGAATTAGTTGTTGCTGTGCAAAGAAATAAACATCTAAGTGACTATTATTCAATGGTGATGGAGTTTTGCATATAGAATTCATATTGAAGCATACAGCATTATCAAGGAGGTATGTTGACTGTTAATTGTCTTCTATCTATGAAACGGAGCCGAATGAGGTGAAGTACTGGAGAAGTTTATCTGCGATCGTGTCCCACTTTGAGTCACTAGGTGAGTTTATTTCTTAGACATAGTTGTTTATCCAGATTTTCGCTGCCATTATGACCATCCAGAAGCCTTAGGTTATTTGTTGTAGTTGGGTTTTCGTACATGTTTGCATCTAGGATGTTGGTAACTGGACGATTTTGCTGTGGAACGTTTCAGAAAGTTGAAAATCAATAGAGGAAGACCAGCTGAAGGATTCTTCCAATAATTTCTAGTGTCAAGTATGAAGTAGTATATTCAGTAGGTCGACGATTTTCGTCAAAATTATGCTCAAGGTTTGTTAGACAATCATGTGAGTTGCTGCAGTGGGCTGAAACACTTTTCTATATTGAACTGAGTAAACTGGGGTCTTGGGTTCATAGAAGCTGTTTAGCGGAGTTGTACAGCTCCTTTCACTTCTGAATCCTGTCTCTCATATTTCTCGTGGACCTAATACACGTTGGAGACAAGTCTGGCAGGGGTCTCTGATACTTTATCAGGTCAGGCCGCCAGGTCACTGATTGCAACCGACCGAAGTGTCATTGACACGGTTTACACCGCTTGTAGTGGTTTCGAGCGAAATAGTTTCTGGAAAGGGCCATTACCCAACATCTCTTGGCCAATAACTCGCATGCATGCAAGCGCACCACTAGCCCAGTTACTCCCTACCTCGATGTTATGAAGCAAATCACCTGAGCGTCGGCGATTTGTGAGGTCACTTTTCTTCGGAAGTGCTGCTTCGAGCAGTGTATAGGCATTGCTTACTTGAGGGCTAAACATATCCATCATAACGTGCAGGTTTAATTCCCGTGGTAATGAACGAATAATAGCAAGAAATTGGGAATATGGGTCTGCGACTCCCCGTTCCCAGGAATATACTTCAGCATACGGATGCCATGTTTCTGTGTTGTCTGACCGGTAGGGCACGATCTGGATTGTATTCACTGTCAACTTAATTCGGATAACTTTTGGAGTGTGGTGGGATATAGAATGGAGTTGGATGTGGACTCATAGCGCGTGGTTTGGATAACGTCCTGCTTTGTTCACCTCCAATCTAGGGACAATACTACGGTGTTTATCACCGAAAAACAGCTGTCAACCTTATGGTAACAGTGAATGCAATTCAGTTAATCAACTGGACCCAAAAATCGCTACGTACAACGATGCAATTATCTTCTCAACTCGGAAGTACTTCCTGCTGGTAATTCGTAGTCGTCTGGACCGTTCAACTGCCATAGTTTTTGGCTCTCTCCGGAGACCATTCATCGAGAGATACCTTTCTTGGTCTTTACATGCGCACTTGGATCATTCGGTCAAAGTTGTTGATAAAGTGAGAGAAAATGAGTATCATGTTCCTGTTGGCAAGCTATCTAGTTTACGCTTTATTTTCATCTTCATTTACGTTATTTGTACATTGAATCACTCAACTACGATGGTACGAAATACCGAACCGCAAGCCCTTAATCGTATAACGGACAGAATTTAGTCGGTTCAGAAAATATGGGCCCAGCAACACCCCCACCGTCTAAGACCCCCATAGCACCGTCACACCAGGCACAGCATTCGTCAAAATTGGCAAACCTTTGTAGTCAGGGTGGCGGTAGCACGTCCCTAATCATACCGTTGACGAAAAATAAGGCATAGGGGAGATGCGCTACGTTTGACATCACCTTACAGAAAGCAAACCACTCAGTCGCCAACAAAGTGCAAACCTCTGACGACTGTGGTGTTTGCTAAGAATCGGTATCAGAAGTTCAGAAAGCCTCTGCGTGCGACATGTCTTAGATGGGTACACTGTGACCGTGATAATGGCTTACCAGGGCAGTACTATAGCTTTATGAGGAGGTACTCATGTAAATGGATGTGGTATACATGCCCAGAGTGTCGGAAACCACCTGGCATCGCCACCGGCAAACTGGAAAACCTGGTGTAGTCAAAAAGGTTGCAGAGCACGAGCTCCAATAATCTTCCCCCAGAATGTGGTCAAGCTCCACAAATGTGCAAAAAACCCACCTCTGGGGACAGGAAGAAATTGGGCCCCACTCCATGGTTTCTCGATTCAGCGTAATTTACGAAAATAATCTGTTATATAAAATTCTTTAATAGCTGTTATTTCTCTGGACACTATCTTAATACATTGAGCGTTAAAAACTTGTCTGAAAAACTGAAGGGAAACATTTCGGAGTTCACATTTCTGTGGACTGATTGTGCACAATCAGTGGTATCATGATACCATATTTACATGTCGTTCAAAAGACGTTTGAAGGTGTTGCAAATGTTCCTTTTCTGAAAGGCTTAATACCAGTAAATCATCAACATAGGCATGGGAAAGTGGTAAGTCATGAAGACCCTGGTCCAAAAATCTTGGAGAATTCTGGGCTTCATTCGTCAGGCACCTGACAACTGTGAGAAGACTCCATTAACGTATGATGTCATGCTTTTACAAAACCAGTCTTCGAGATTTTTGGTGTCGACACGTAGTCATGCAATTCGCATCCGTCATCCGCGCGCTCCTTGAATAGTGACGTGTTTTCTCTCGTCTCTCAGCTTTTGGATTTTTCCACATTGAAAAACTCCCACTTACAATACTCAATCTAAAAAGATCGAACGTTTGCAGCACTTCTGTCCGTCCACGCACCTCACCCCTGCGTATTCGTCAGCCCACTTCTCAACAGTTGAAAATTGGCATTATTATTCCTTTGAACCAACCGGTCCACCTCCTGTCAGTGGTTCTTGGGCGTTTCAACTGCCAAACTGCCTTAGCTCTCGGTTCTCCTCGGAGGTCATTCCCCAGGAAATATCTTTCCTGGTTATACATACGCATCTGGAGCTTACGGTTAAACTCGTTGGTCAAGAGCAGAGGATCAAGTGACAAGTGTCTGAAGGTGAGCCAACATAAATTATCTTCCCTTTTCTATTCTGTCCTTTTGCTGCATTCAGTCTTCAACCCTCTTATTGTTGTTAACTACTTGTTTTCCCAAGAAGTTTATATCATAGCGACATGTCTGCCCAAAACGCTAGGTCTGAAGCTTTGACACGGATAACGCGGTCGTGCACAAAAACGGCCAAAAACACCCTAGACAACACACTAGTCTGTACTAGAATACAAACAGAGGTAGGGCAGAACACCGAACTTCTAAAGAAGTGGCCAACCCATGTTTCTAGAATTCCAGTAGCCATCAGACAGGTGACACAGAGTAGCACTAGCCCGTCACAAACTAGTCCTATCTTGAGCAAGGATCATACCATGCCTGGAAATAGAAGACGACGTAAAAGGCTTCAGCACAAGGCAGCCACAGGCAGTTCGTCACAATCCGTAGCACCTAATTCATGCAAGGAATGCTGTATTACGACACCCGATGGCTGCAGTGTTTGCACCAAAGTTGTTTCGGTAGTCGATGAGGCATTTGCATGCAACCTATGTCAACGATGGGCGCATTGCCACTGCGACACCAAAGTCCCCCGACAATACTATAAGCTGATGAAGAGACAACCATGCAAGTGGTTCTGGTACATCTGTCCAGAGTGCAGGAAAATGCCCGCACTCCGCACAGAAAGCCTGAAGGAGATGCTCTCCGCCACGCAAAAGCTACCAGCACCCTCGAATAAAGTAGGGTTAACACCAAAAGATAACACAGAGAGACCTGGAAACAGACCTAGAGCTCCAGCTGTGGGCACGCCACCTCGCGTGGGGACCATATTAGGTCAAGTCTCCATACCTCCTACCCGGCCCCAGGGGACGTCAAGCGTATGGCCAAAGACATCGACCGCTAAAGCCTCTACGAAACCCATTCCAAACACCTTACACACCGTGACTGAGAAACAACCAGTGGAATTACTCAAACCCATTGGGAAGTCGGGCGTGCCACCCACAACGAACCCAGGTCACAGGAGGACCAACTCGATCATTTTGTTCAACGTCGATGTATCGACAGACTCATTGTTGGTCGAGAGGGAACGGTTTGACAGCCGAATGTGGACCGACTACTGTCAGATGCTAGGACTCCCTCCCCTCCCTGCAACTTTATGTCGCCTTTCTCGAGGAAGCCGTGCACCCCGAGATAAGCCACCCCCTTTACGTGTGTCCCTAAATACTACCAAAGAGGCTGAAGACACACTCCTCCTCTCGCGACAACCGGACGTTGTTAATGCCTGTAAAATTCGGGCCAGGCCTGACAAGCCATGGTCAATAAGAGAGGAGGAGAGAAAGTCAGCGGTTGGAAATCCCAACAGAAACAACACTATAGTTGTACATGGGATTCCAGAATTGCCAAGTGACCGCTCGGTCAAAGATCGGTACTTTCATGACGTCCAACAATGGCAATGGCTCTCAACCAAAGTTGGTCTCAACAGTATACCGGCCAACAGCGTCAGTAGACTGCCAAGGCCAGCGCACCTGAAGACCATACCCAATCCCAGACTACTCGCCGTCCAGTTCGACTCATATGCCTCCCTCACAGACGTTCTACAGGCATGGTATAATGCGAAGGATCGCATGGGTGGCTCAATACGTATATGTGAAAGTAAGCCTAGACCCACAAGGCAAGAGGAGAGACGACAACCACCAAGACCCTGGAGTCAGTGGTCGTCACACAGGCGCTGACCAGTGAGTTAGATACATCAAGTAAAGAAGCCACCACTGCCACAGCCCCCACCCAAGTTAATAACAAAACACCAAAAAACGGAACAATGCCAGTCCTATGAGGACTGGCGAGGGTAGACCCAACCACATAAGCTGTCATCCTGCGAAAATACACAACCAGACCTCCCCCTCACCAGGCACACTCTAATATGTATGTACAGCAACGTTAGGGGGCTAAGAGGGAAGGTAGCAGAAATGAGGACGCTGCGTGCACATCAGCACTCCGACATCATATTCATCACCGAATCCTGGCTCTCGCCAGACATCTCCGACGAAGAGATGCATGTTACTGGCATGGAACTCTTCCGCAGGGACAGGGAACATAGAGCAGGAGGAGGAGTGGCTATCTACGTAAACTCTTGTTTAAAGGCAAGGATGGTTAGCGATACGGCCTTAACCCAGCTCCCAGAGTCCCTATGGTGCTACTTCACTCTCCACAGTACCAAATATTTGCTCGGAGTCATATATCGGTCCCCCACCTGCTCCCCTACACATAAGGAAATGATCATCAAGGCTATCTTAACGACTTCCTCTGCAAATTACGATTCCGTAGTCATTGCCGGCGACTTCAACACCCCGTCCATCCTCTTCGAGACGGAAGGGAGACGCATCAGATCCTTCAATCAGAAGCTGAAGGATGCAATTAAGACTGCTGGCCTCTCAGAGAAAGTGGGTGATGCTACACGCTGGGGACCTAACGGAAACGCATCGCGCCTTGACTACGTTCTGACGAACGATGAACTTCTCATTGAGGATGTTTGCATCCAACCTCCCCTTGGCCTCAGTGACCACGCTGTAATCACCTTCTCCATGATAACTAGGGAGGCTCTGCAACTGGAGACGCCCAACACCTTCCCTTGCTACAGCAAGGCCAACTATGAGACCATGAGGGACTACCTCATGAATGCATCATGGCCAGTGGACTGGACTCATCTCACAATAGATGAACACTGGTTGGAGGTGAAGAAAATAATCACTGGGGCCATCAGTCACAGTGTACCAGAAGTAACACACAGACAATCAATGAGAACCTCATGGTTAAAGCGTGGGACAGAGAGGCTTATCCGGAGCAAGAAGCAGGCTTGGTTCAAGTGGCTTACATCACGCAGGGAGTCTGACTTCTTGAACTATAAAAGGATTCGCAATCTCTGTAACATTAGAGTGCGTAACGACAGATTTTCCTACCAAACAAACTTGGCAGCGAGGTTACAAAGCAACCCCAAAAACCTGTACCGCTTCATGTCAAGAAGAAAGTCGACCAGTAAGGGAGTGAATCTTGTCACAGGCCATGACGGGAGTGTGCTAAGCAGTCTAGAGATTGCCGAGCTTTTGAGCTCACACTTCCAAGCCCAACTCAGCACTGACACAAGATCCACACCGACTCGCCACGACACCGACCAGGTCGCAAATAACGAATACCTCTGTCACGTCTCTATTACAGAGAAAAAGGTGTTCGAGAAGCTATCTAGGCTACGTCCGGGCAAGTCCCCTGGCTGCGATAATCTGAAACCAGTGGTTCTGAAAAACTGCGCCGAGGTGCTTACCAAACCACTTCGCAACCTCTTTGAGCACTCAATAGACTCGTGCAAACTCCCTAAAGAATGGAAGAGTGCCATCTTGTCACCCATCTTCAAGGGAGGAGACAGAAAAAACCCTGGCAGCTACAGGCCGATTGCCCTACTCCCTATTGTGTCGAAAGTGTTGGAAAGCCTGGTAGCTGACACCATCTGGGAATTCCTCAATAGAGAAAACACTGTCCACACTGCTCAGCACGGCTTTCGTAGTGGTCGCTCATGTGCCACCAACTTACTAACTGCCTGGGACGACTGGACACAAAGCTGGGATAATAGAAAACCTGTACATGCTGTATTTCTCGACCTAGCCAAAGCATTTGACAGTGTCCCACCCACAGTACTGCTTCACAAGATCATGTCAGCTGGTATAAGTGGACCCCTACTCTCTTGGTTCAAGGAGTACCTGGAAGGGAGGCAGTTCTGCACTAAAGTGAACAGAATAAGGTCGGAGTGGAGACCGTCGACGTCAGGAGTATCCCAAGGAGCAATCCTAGGACCGCTTCTGTTCCTCCTCTTTGTCAACGATCTGCCAGACAAAATATCCTCACCCATCCTCCTCTTCGCTGACGACATAAAAATTTGGAGGGTGGTAAACGAAGAAGCCGACTGTGCAGCACTACAAAAGGACTTGCAGCAACTCGAGCTCTGGTCGTCGGAAAATGGTCTGAGCTTCAACTGGAAAAGTGCAAAGTAATGCACATCAGTAAAAATGAGGCAAGTACGACCGACTTCCAGTACATGTTGAGCAACCGTGCTATCACCAGAGTGTCCATGGAGAAAGATTTGGGGCTCAACTTCTCCGACACCTTGGACACCAGCTCCAACTACAAAGGTATGACAACCAGAGCGAACGCCATTCTACACTTTCTGCGTAGACAGCTTGGCGCCCTCACTCCCGAACTCTTCCTCACCATTTTCAAATCCTACGTGCGGCCGCACCTAGAGGTCTTCAATACGGTGGCTCCTCCAACACTCAAGAGAGACTCTAATCTCCTTGAAAGAATACAAAGAACTGCAACAAAATCAGTTGTGGGGCTAAGGGGAAAGACGTATCCTGAAAGACTTAAACACCTCAACCTATTTACCTTGGGTTATCGCAGGAAAAGGGGTGACCTCATTATGGCATACAAGATCGCCCATCAGGCAGACCATGCAAACAAATCAATTTTGCCTGCAACTGAACGATCTTCACGAGGAAACCCCTTTAAGATAGCACACCAGAGAGCCAACACCACACTCAGGTCCAAATTTTTCTCCCTGAGAGTATGTGCTTTATGGAATGCCTTACCGCGACACATCGTTATAGCTCCTTCAATCGACTCTTTCAAGAGGCGATTAGACAGTTATGTCACCTCGCATGGACTACCACGGACGTACTCAGGTAGTCACCAACCTCAGTACCCCCAACTCCCTCCTAACTACCACTCACTATCTCTCTCCTTAATACACCCACATTACCTACTAATTCTTCTGTAGGAACCAAACCCACGCGACCATTCGGGCAATTCCCAAATACTTTTCTTTCGTTCTCATTTCTCTCTTCACCCCTTCTTTTATTCTCCTTCCCTTTCCTCTTCCCTACATTATTATTACTATTATTTTTATTTTTATTTTTTTATTTTTTTATTTTTTTTATTTTTTTTTTATATTTTATTTATTTATTTTTTTTACTCTTCCTTACTTCTCTCTTCATTCCTTTACCACTACCTTAATATTCTCTTTCAGGTACCTACACAGACAGGAGTCACGGTTGTTCTCTAAACTTCCCAGCAGCCCGTAGCTCCCTAATCACTCTACAAATTACAACCTACTAACCCACAAAACATCCACCTCACCGAAGCTAAAAGCAAGAAAGCAGAGGGGATTTCCTCGTCCACTGCAGGAGTGAACCGAACAACTGGAACCAAGCCCTAAGAACTAGACGCGAGAGATCAAAAACTACTAGTTTTCTACGCTCGCACTATCAATATTGGATATTGGATATTGGATGGTCAACCTGGAGGTACAGTCCCGTGTTTCGTCAGATAGACATTTATTTTGACATCAGTTAACATGTTTATAGTATTGTTGACTAACGAAAACTCACTTTATCGATTTCAGATAACAGTAGGTGTTAGCATAACCATATAATCCATGTGAATATATAAGTCCTCGCATTTCCCTCTCGTAGTGCAACCTTACTCAGCAATAGATGTAATCCATCAGAATTAGTTGTTGCTGTGCAAAGAAATAAACATCTAAGTGACTATTATTCAATGGTGATGGAGTTTTGCACATAGAATTCATATTGAAGCATACAGCATTATCAAGGAGGTATGTTGACTGTTAATTGTCTTCTATCTATGAAACGGAGCCGAATGAGGTGAAGTACTGGAGAAGTTTATCTGCGATCGTGTCCCACTTTGAGTCACTAGGTGAGTTTATTTCTTAGACATAGTTGTTTATCCAGATTTTCGCTGCCATTATGACCATCCAGAAGCCTTAGGTTATTTGTTGTAGTTGGGTTTTCGTACATGTTTGCATCTAGGATGTTGGTAACTGGACGATTTTGCTGTGGAACGTTTCAGAAAGTTGAAAATCAATAGAGGAAGACCAGCTGAAGGATTCTTCCAATAATTTCTAGTGTCAAGTATGAAGTAGTATATTCAGTAGGTCGACGATTTTCGTCAAAATTATGCTCAAGGTTTGTTAGACAATCATGTGAGTTGCTGCAGTGGGCTGAAACACTTTTCTATATTGAACTGAGTAAACTGGGGTCTTGGGTTCATAGAAGCTGTTTTAGCGGAGTTGTACAGCTCCTTTCACTTCTGAATCCTGTCTCTCATATTTCTCGTGGACCTAATACACGTTGGAGACAAGTCTGGCAGGGGTCTCTGATACTTTATCAGGTCAGGCCGCCAGGTCACTGATTGCAACCGACCGAAGTGTCATTGACACGGTTTACACCGCTTGTAGTGGTTTCGAGCGAAATAGTTTCTGGAAAGGGCCATTACCCAACATCTCTTGGCCAATAACTCGCATGCATGCAAGCGCACCACTAGCCCAGTTACTCCCTACCTCGATGTTATGAAGCAAATCACCTGAGCGTCGGCGATTTGTGAGGTCACTTTTCTTCGGAAGTGCTGCTTCGAGCAGTGTATAGGCATTGCTTACTTGAGGGCTAAACATATCCATCATAACGTGCAGTTTAATTCCCGTGGTAATGAACGAATAATAGCAAGAAATTGGGAATATGGGTCTGCGACTCCCCGTTCCCAGGAATATACTTCAGCATACGGATGCCATGTTTCTGTGTTGTCTGACCGGTAGGGCACGATCTGGATTGTATTCACTGTCAACTTAATTCGGATAACTTTTGGAGTGTGGTGGGATATAGAATGGAGTTGGATGTGGACTCATAGCGCGTGGTTTGGATAACGTCCTGCTTTGTTCACCTCCAATCTAGGGACAATACTACGGTGTTTATCACCGAAAAACAGCTGTCAACCTTATGGTAACAGTGAATGCAATTCAGTTAATCAACTGGACCCAAAAATCGCTACGTACAACGATGCAATTATCTTCTCAACTCGGAAGTACTTCCTGCTGGTAATTCGTAGTCGTCTGGACCGTTCAACTGCCATAGTTTTTGGCTCTCTCCGGAGACCATTCATCGAGAGATACCTTTCTTGGTCTTTACATGCGCACTTGGATCATTCGGTCAAAGTTGTTGATAAAGTGAGAGAAAATGAGTATCATGTTCCTGTTGGCAAGCTATCTAGTTTACGCTTTATTTTCATCTTCATTTACGTTATTTGTACATTGAATCACTCAACTACGATGGTACGAAATACCGAACCGCAAGCCCTTAATCGTATAACGGACAGAATTTAGTCGGTTCAGAAAATATGGGCCCAGCAACACCCCCACCGTCTAAGACCCCCATAGCACCGTCACACCAGGCACAGCATTCGTCAAAATTGGCAAACCTTTGTAGTCAGGGTGGCGGTAGCACGTCCCTAATCATACCGTTGACGAAAAATAAGGCATAGGGGAGATGCGCTACGTTTGACATCACCTTACAGAAAGCAAACCACTCAGTCGCCAACAAAGTGCAAACCTCTGACGACTGTGGTGTTTGCTAAGAATCGGTATCAGAAGTTCAGAAAGCCTCTGCGTGCGACATGTCTTAGATGGGTACACTGTGACCGTGATAATGGCTTACCAGGGCAGTACTATAGCTTTATGAGGAGGTACTCATGTAAATGGATGTGGTATACATGCCCAGAGTGTCGGAAACCACCTGGCATCGCCACCGGCAAACTGGAAAACCTGGTGTAGTCAAAAAGGTTGCAGAGCACGAGCTCCAATAATCTTCCCCCAGAATGTGGTCAAGCTCCACAAATGTGCAAAAAACCCACCTCTGGGGACAGGAAGAAATTGGGCCCCACTCCATGGTTTCTCGATTCAGCGTAATTTACGAAAATAATCTGTTATATAAAATTCTTTAATAGCTGTTATTTCTCTGGACACTATCTTAATACATTGAGCGTTAAAAACTTGTCTGAAAAACTGAAGGGAAACATTTCGGAGTTCACATTTCTGTGGACTGATTGTGCACAATCAGTGGTATCATGATACCATATTTACATGTCGTTCAAAAGACGTTTGAAGGTGTTGCAAATGTTCCTTTTCTGAAAGGCTTAATACCAGTAAATCATCAACATAGGCATGGGAAAGTGGTAAGTCATGAAGACCCTGGTCCAAAAATCTTGGAGAATTCTGGGCTTCATTCGTCAGGCACCTGACAACTGTGAGAAGACTCCATTAACGTATGATGTCATGCTTTTACAAAACCAGTCTTCGAGATTTTTGGTGTCGACACGTAGTCATGCAATTCGCATGTGCTAGATGGGGTTCACATCTACAACTGACTTTTCATTCAGCCCTCTATATTCACTGCACGGTCACATTTCTCCAGATGTCTACTTAGAAATCAGATGCAGTGGTGATGACTACAGACTCCCTAAAGGGCACATGACTTCTGGCTGCACACGTTTATCGAATTCCTCTTTGGATAAATGTAACTTTTCTGGGCCTACTCTTGACTAGACGATGGGCCTCTACCAACAATGCAATCCGCAACGTTTTGTTTCAATGAAAGTATTGCATCGTTCGTCGGCATTAGCCTCGGAAACGTCTTCAACAGGTCTCCATAAACTCGACTGTTGTCCCTACTGGGTCCCCCAAAATTACTGGTTTGGTGTCTATGAATATTCTAGCAATAAAAAATCACGATTGTAATACATTAACTCGTGATGGCTGGTATCCACCAGCAACCTGTAGTGATGTAGAAAACCACTCCTGAAAATCGCAGTAGTTATATCAGTAACGACGGATGTCCGGGCGAATGTTGTGCTAAGCCCAAAGTCTTTCATTAGTTCCTCATTGTTGGTGATGCTTAAACTAGATCCGCTAATGGCTTGAAGCTTCGTTTCTAGACTGGTTGATGATGGCTAGTGGGACTACACATACTTTCTCCCCAGTGTCGATCAGAACTGGCACCCGTACATTTTTCGGCTATGTAAAGCAAACGACAATGAGACTGATCTTTACCGGTGATAGTAATCGTTACTTATCGCCAGCCTTCCCTTTATTAGAATCTGGAGTTGTAGTAATTAATTATTAGTATACGTTGCTCTTGTTCGTTGTGTTTACAGTGGTACCGGTACGTTTAACTGTACGAGATCGTCTATGTCAGTATGGAGATCCATCCCTGGAGGCACTACTTGGTCGTCCGTGCATACTGAAGGCTACAACCTGTCCACGTAACACTTCTGTTTTCTCATCTAAAAACGCGATTCTACCTGTTTGTCAAGTGTATGTGACACATAATACAAGAAAATCTAGTCCTCTCGTAAATCTGATCTACAATCACTACTAGGCTGTCTATGTTTGCATCAGCATCTCTTTCAGCCAGTGCCTGTTGAATACTTTGGGGCGACCGCCTGAACCACGACTGACAAATGAATCTACTGCTTACTATTTCTTTACCAGTATGTTAAGCATATACCAATTCAAATGAGATGGCGTTCTGTCACCCAGTCGAGCGTTGCAGAGGAGATGATTCGTCGTTTTTTATCTGATGAAGAGGTAGCTATCCAAACTGCCTGGTTTAATCCATCCAAGGTTTCTAGGGCTCATATCTTTATGGAGACCTATCTCAATAGTTCTGAAATATCATATAGCAATAAGGTACTGACTCGGTCAAAATTAGCATTATGCAAAGCACCTTGTTTGCTGAAAAAAGTGTTCCAGTCGAGCTAGCCAAAGAAATGGATCTTTGACCTTAAAAGCAATGAGTTAGGGCATTCACAGATCCGAAGTCAGAGAGAACAGGTGAATTACGGTTTTGTGACGAGTTTCTGATCCCTCAGGTTAGTTGATGATTACCTCTTCATGCAAATCCCCATGGAATGTAATGCTTAGGGTACGTAACTAACAGGGAAAGGGCGAAATAATCTAAAGTCAGCTTTATTGCAATCCTCAACCACAAATGAAGTAATACGGCATGTCAGGAGAGAATTGAACAAGTCCATAATAGTAAACAATGCTAAAAGCATGAAATTGAAAGTCATGAAACGTAGTTTCTCATTTACTAGAGTAATTTTCTGTAGACCGTTGGGCGCGAGTTAAAATATTCGACCTCTAAAGGCCAAACAGAGAGTTAAAAGAACCTCATTTAAAGAAATCTAAACGCAGAGTTTAGTCAGGCATCTGCCTCCCCGCTGATGACCGGAAATATAAGCACAAGAAGTAGTTCAAAGAGATTCTACTCGTGATAAAGACGGAGGATGGCGAAGATTTAGCATTGTGATTCATAGGATAGATACCGATTCCTTGGACATATTATCATCGGTAATTTTGGTCACGGGTGTCCGATACTGATTTCATGGAACGGGAAGGAATTTCGAAGATATGTCCTATGGAATAACGATTGTGAACCCAGAAAAAAGTTGTACATAACAACAAGACCCGGATGTTGACTATGAACTGCGCACAAGCCAACTTATCAACTGCACAACTGATACATAAGTAAGCAAACATCATACTTTGCCCGTTCCATGTGTGCTGCGCCTTTGTGAAAGGATGAATTGGAAAGACACAAAATGGTGCATTTTTTAGGTGAAGAATGCAACAGCCACAACATAGCTCTGTCGTTTGGCTGCGCTCGAATGCACTGCGAGGTAATACCTGTAACACTACATTTCTTCAGGTCTCATCTGCGGTATAGAATCATTTGTAGGTTATACAGGAGCTTTTTTGAATATCATAACGACTACTGGATAAACAGAAGACAGTTTTGGTCTGCAGCATTCAGCTGTTGAACTTGGACAGAAGTGTCTGATATGTCACCCAACATGCCAGCGGTCTCATGTGCAGAAATATGCAGCCGACACGTTCTTAAAATGCATAATATGAGGTTAGAATGTTATTGAATACTTGAAAAGTTTGAAGGTGACTTCGCAGCTGATGTCACAACGAAGGTCAGTGAATTCTGAAGAAGAGTTCTTGAAATGTGAAGTAAATGTTCGATTTCCGTCATATTTTTTCCTAGTACAGGTCTCCACTACATTGTTTATGTTTCCCTGATATATTTTCATAGACTGCGGTATCCGAAGCATTTTGATTGAGAATACGGTTATACGAAGATTAAAGTGTACTAAACTTTCTTCAATACTGCACCAAAATATATCTTTACTCATTTTTGATTTCTACTCTTAACTTATTGCGCATAGCAAAGCGGTCGGTACTTGTCACTACATCGCGCAAAACAGTGAATTGTGTTGTTTATAAGTGTTACCAGGATCAGTATTTGTTAGTATTTGTTGGAGTACAACATTGAATCTATGTGATATTCCTGTTTCTAGTCATATAAACTCCAACATATATCGTAGAATTTATGATGTCGAAAGACGGTCTAAAGGTGATTGACTTGGACTCAACCACAACCCAATCAGCCAAAAAAGGGGAAAATAATTCTAATTATGGGGAAATAAGGCGGAAGCTCCATGTTAAAATAAAGCGACATCAATAGGGAAATGCAACCGATTTCCCCTTTTTAGTCGCTTTTTCCCACTAAAAGTCGCTTTCCTATTTAGACCTTGTCCACTTTTCCCCCTTCATTCAGCAAAATTTCCCCTTGATTATCGACTGACCCAATTCAGTCTGTATAAAATACCCTTAATTTTTGGAGTAGCCCTATCACTTCCAATTGGATTCCAAATTATAATGCACAAACACATGAAATAGGAAAAATTTATTGAATTTAATAAATTTAACATAATTTGAAACACATTTCCAACGGACAGATGTTTATTTTAACGTAATCCGGGTTGTTGTGGAGGTTCTACTTCTTTTGAATCACTAATTCCTCCTGAAAAGGTAAAGAATAAAAATGACAAACGTCATTAATATTGAAGGTTATTTTTAAAAATGGTTAATTGGGAATAACTCACCATGTTTATGGCCTCAGTCTCATTTGGCATCCCGCGATTGGTCTTTAATCGAAATAAATACGTAATGAATGAAATGTAAATGAAAAGAAGGTGAATGATAAACGACATTTATATTGAAGGTTATCGCCAGTAAATCGGGATTTCGGCGAAACTCACGATGTTTATTGTTTCTGTCTCCGTCAGCATTCCGCTATTTTTCTGTAATTGAAAGAAATAGGTTTTTATACATATATTTCAATGGACATTGGAATGTATATGCAGTTTAAAGTATGGTAATGCTTACTTTTGTTTGATTCCGGCTCCCACGCTTGGAAACGCGATCTCGAAGGTCATGAAAGAACGATTTAGTAGCATCATCGATTTCCTTCATGAGTTCATGTTCCCTTATTCCCGGGCGACTGAAATCAGCAAGAATTATAGCTAGAAAAAACCAGTAAGTTTCAACCGGATAAACTGCTTACATCTAACAATCTTGTAGAATGATCATTTGCACAGTGCTAGCTTCTTTGGTGTTCCCATTAGCGTGTACCGACTGGCTAATGCCGGCGACAGTTAGCGTGTGCTTGACTGACCCTTTTATATCTGAGGTGACCTTCCGCGACATTTTAGCAGACTGAAAATGAGTATATGAAGCGTACTGATCCTTACAAAGGTATCTCGAAAACCGATGTCTTTTAATGATACCTCAAGGATATCCATTTGATCCTCGGTTTCCAAAGGGTATCTAACAGGGTCGCCAGCATGCAGCATACTACTGCTCTCCGGTTTCCCATTGACCAGTCCTTTAACCAAGGAGTACATCTGCTTAATGTGTTTAGTATTGTCCTCCAACACGCCTTAACATTAAACTGATAAAGGTTAGTTATTTTCAGTTACTTATAATGGTCTTCAGGTATGCAGCTGTCTCGTCGCTGTTGCATGCTGCAAATATCGGTCATGATGCTAGCAATGGTGGCTGTTTTCTTGAAGTGCTGCAAACCAAAAAACTAACACTTATTTCAGCTACCTAGCAACAGGCGAAATAAGCGATTTCATCATGTTGATGTTCGGATACGATGAGACCGCAAGATCCCGTTGGGCATCCAAGACCTCCATGTCCAGAGAATTATATACGAAAGCACTATTTTTTGGGTCATAACACTGGAAAATTTAAGTTACAGATCCTATGTGTCTTACCACTTCGACTTTTTATTTGGTAAAGAGAAGGTAACTTTATCAGCACTCATTGTATCCTTGTAACCGTGAAGTTTCTGTACTACAGTTTTCGACTGCATTGCATCGGCCCAGGAAACTAGATTAATCATAAAATTAATTTTAGATAACATTACCACACCCCAGTAGTTTTTCGCATTCTATAATTCCCAAAACCACTTCGTGGATGTAAGCCGCGCCTGATTTCTTCAGCTTCAATATCATCTTTGAATAGGCATAAGTTATCACTTAACATCAACTTGCTGTGTACGGTGACAATTTCGTTTCGTTCTTTTAGAAGCAGCAGATAATTACCGTTCGCGAATGTCATCCTAAAAGCTTTCTTAGTACCAGGAGACATGCACTTATCGCATCCCGCCTTACCATTGTGCCCTATTATATATTTGACATCCGATCTGGCTAGTGAGTCACATATAACTGAACTAAGTTAAACCTGTACGTGTTTGCCAAACTTAGACGTACATAGCCCTTCAAGCAATAGTGGGCGTAACTCACCCATCAGATCACCTGAGAGGTCATTGAAGTCTGATGGCTTCTGCTGTCCACCGTGTATACCGATAAGGAAGACTTCAGTAACGCGTGGACGGCATAATCAACCTAATATAGGCCACAGGTGCTGACTAGAACTGTTAGAAAGAGGTAGTCCATCGTAGTTCAACTGAAGTTCCACTTCGTGGAAAGTAGTGAAACCTAGCCACTGCTCTACATAACGGAGCACACTACTCTTAAGACCAATATGGTAATATATTCCTGAGCCTAGAACTTTAGCTTCACACGGAGAACACCTTCGTAATACACTTCGTATACTGCGAGGTAATTGAGGAAACTCTTCACGGAATATTTCCAAGATAACGTCACCATCGGCTTGCGTTGTGTTTGTTCGCAGCATCATACTCATGACCATCTTCATCATCTCATGTCTACTTTCCGTATGGCCTTCGATGGAAGCATAAGGTACAGCAGTTTCTAAATCTTATTATTAATAAGTAGGCAGTGATAAATACTGCTAGCACTCGTTCCGGCATGCAGTTCCACTGCAGTTGAAATGAGGTTGCAATTAACTGCTTCAATCACGTCCACACGTTCTTCAGTAACACCTAAGCATTTTTCATCATAAAATAGGCTAGTTTACAAGTACCAGAAACAACTTCTGCATCCGGAATTGATTTCTTTATACACCTCTCGGGCTCTGACGAAATAGCTTTGTATATTCGTTTACATCGTCTGTAAAACGTAAACCGGTGACAAGGCACACGCTTCTGTAACAAGACGGCTCTCAATTTTTCAACGGAAGATGGGTCCTTAAATTCAGGATACTATATATTATAACATAAAACGCAATAGACGAGAAACACGCTACTCACCTCCATGATACACGTTGCGATAATGTTTGGCGCCGTAGGTGCCGTGAAAGTATTAGCAATGAACTTAAACAAACACGCAATTGCTACTTCAGCAAACTAATTCCGTTAAAGGATCCATAATAAAAATATTAAAAGGATATCTAATGGTCCGTAGTCTATACTAATATTCCCTTAAACACTACCATCTGTGTATGTGGTGGCAGCGATACGGTTTCCCCATTAATGTCGCCTAATTGTCCACGTTTCCCCCTTTTTACGCCTTTCAGACACAGCTTCCCCATCGAAGTCTACTTTTGCCCATTATTTCCCCTTTTTGGCTGATTGGGAACATCAGTCCAAATGAAGTCAGTGCACGCACAATTTTCGGCTGTGCAGAGTAGATTCGTTGTCACACCCTCATACTGGTGAGCAATGTGATCACTATATACCTTAACCGGTAGACAAAAAACTAAGATTTCCGTTACAACGTACAACACGTAGTTCTTCACAGGGGCAACCACTAATTGAGGAACCAGTATGGAACAATTGAATATACTTATTCAGGGACATAAAAATAATAACGGTGGCAAACAAAGTAAACTAACTATTTATGGGTTGCTGAATTTCACCACACAACAACAATTTACTGCTATCACTTCATCACTTACTAATCCACATAACTTGATCCAGTGTATGTTGCTTACTCGGCCTATTTGAGTCCTAAAATGTAATGTGCATGCTACTTTATTCCAACTAACTATATTTTTTGGCAAACGCTGTGCACCTAAAGCAAATACACCGTGGTAGTTAGTGAAATGACTCACAATGGGTTTAAAGCACTTTCATGGACTGCTTACATGAACACGATAATTAAAAGGCACCCTGAGTAAGCACAAACTTACGTCAATATTTGGAAGACTAAAAGTAGTTGCAGCCTTATTTCACGTTAACTAAATGCTTTATAGCAACTGTCATCTTCCGACTACCCCACCACACTTTCATCACAATACAAGAGTAAAAACTCTTTAACATACAGATGTGTTTATCATGCATATATCAAATCAACAATTGTCGTGTGTACAAGTTTCCGCATCACAAATGTTCATTCACTTCATCCGTCTCCAGTCGTTTCACCTGAAGTTTCTCAACGATCAAATGCTTTTGACATTAGGTGAACTAAGCACCCATTTCTTGTTACTTATCAGTTCATACGTGAATTTTAAGAAACGTGCAGGAGGGTGTTTCAAAAATAACCATAAATTCCTTTTTGCAGTCTCAAGTAACCCATTATGCTTCAGGAAATCACATCATAAAGATTTCACACTTAGTTATCAGTGACGTTCTACTAATGCAGGTTGTTAACTTTTGGCTTATTTATCAACAGAACATTGTGTCATTAATAAGCACTTGACCTTGACTTTACGACTGCTTACACTAGTATCTCCACTTTCCTTTCATTTTCCCATACAGACCAAAAAGGGGAAAATTATTCTAATAATGGGGAAGTTCCATTGGGTAAATACAGCGACATTTTGGGGAAGTGCAGCCGACTTCCCCTTTTTTCTACTAAAAGTCGCTTTCCTACTTATGCCTTGTCCACTTTTCCCCCATTTTTGTCGGTTTCCCCCCTTAATTACGCATAATTTCCCCTTAACTATCGACTTTTCCCCCTTCAGTCCACATCAAACCCCCTTAATTTTTGGATTAGCCCTATCGTTTCCAATTTTCTTCCCAATTTAAATAGCAATGTTATAAAATGTACACCGTTTGTTATGCATCAACTCAGGAAATAGGAAAAATTGATTCAATTTATTTCATTATACATAACTACAATAACACTTTAAACGGACAAATGTTTATTTAAACATCATTTTGAAGTTGTGCTTTTCAGATACCGAAGTCATCCGGGTTAGTGTCTAGCTTCTACTTATTTTCAAGCACTAATTCATCCTGAAAATGCCAAGAATAATAAATAGAATTCATTTGAAAGGTTATTGAAAATAATTTTGTAATTGCGAAAAACTCACGCTGTTTATTGTATCCATCTTATTCTGTATCCCGCTAGTTTTCAGTAATTGAAATAAATTATTAATTATATATCTTTAAATGCACATTGAAATGTATATGCACGCTTGGAGACGCCATCTCGAAGGTCATGAAAGAATGCTTTAGTAGCATCATTCATTTCCTTCAGAAGTTCAGGTTCCCTTATGCCCGGGCGACTGAAATCCTCAAGAAGCATAGCTTAACAAACTGGGTCAGTTGTAACCAGATGAAGTACTTACATCTAACAACCTCGTAGAAAGAGCATGTGCTCAATGCAAGCTTGTTAGGTGTTCCCATCTGGGGGTACCAACTGGTTAATGCCGATGATAGTAAGCTAGTTAGCATATGCTTCATGGATCCCTTTATATCCAAGCTAACCTCCCGCTACATTTGGCAGGCTCAAAATAAATATGTGAAGCGTCATTATCCTTACAAAGGCATCTTGAACACGGAGATATTTAATGACACTTCTAGGGTATCCAGTTGCTCCTCGGTTTCCAAAGGGTATCTCATAGGGTCTCCAGCATACTACTGCTGTCCGGTTTCCCTTTAACCAACCCTTGAATCAAGGAGTACATTTGCTTATTGCCCTTCGCGTTGTCCTCCAACGTGCCTTTATATGAAATTGAGAAAGGTGAGTTATTTTCAGTTATAATCGTCTTCATGTATCCAGCTATCTCGTCGTTGTTTAATGCTGCAGAAATCAGTGAGGATGCTAGCAATGGTTGGTGTTTTCCTGAAGTGCTGCAATGCAAATGATTAACACGAAGTTAAGCTACCTAGCAACAGGTAGTTATATAAGTGTTTCCATCATGTTTATGTTTGAATACGGTGAGACCAAAAGATCTCGTTGGACATTCGCCACGTCAAAGTCCAGAAAGTCGTAGACGAAATCACCATTTTTTTCTTCATAACCCTGAAAATGTAAGTTACAGATTTAATGTGTCTTACTGCTTGCACTTTTTATCGGGTAACGAGAAGGTAACTTCATCCCCAATCATCCTATCCTTGTAACCACGACGTTTCTGCACTACAGTTTTGGATTGTATTGCCTCGGCCCAGGAATCTGAATTCATCATTAAAATAATTGTAGAGAACGTTACAACACTCCATTCGTTTTTCGCAATCTATAATTGCCCAATCACTCTGTGGAGGTATGCAACGCCTAATGTCTTCAAGATCAATATTATCTTTGAATAGGTATAGGTGGTCACTAAACATCTACTTGCTGGGTACGATGACAATCTCGTTGCGTTCTTTAACAACCAGTAGATAGAAAGTATTACCTGATGAAACCTTAAAAAATGAATTACTGGGATTTAGTTTGCTTGAAAAAAAAGCATTTTTATTCATAGCAGCGTTACTTCAGTGTTTCCTGCTAATCAATTATTTATTGCGGAGGTAAATACAACCATTAGAACTTAGGAGGAGAAACACTTCCGAAAGTAGACAGTGAACAGGAATACAGAACTGTCACGAATGTCGGAAAGCAGTCAAACTACTTGGGACACTTTCTTTTGAGTCTAATTGCCCATGTCAGACGTTAATTGAAGAGTATGTGATAGAGAAATCACAACCTCATAGTTCTTGGTAGGAATGATGAAGCATTTTCAAGTAATCTCGTCTATATCGATCCAAATGGTCTCGTAACTGACGACTGAACATTTGAAGATCCCAATGTTACTTGAGGTAAACGGTTTCTTGAAGTAATCACCGAAGTCCCTGTATATACGAAACTTCAACTTGTTGCCTGCTATTTCTGTCACCAAGCCTGGTTTTCCCTTACATACGATTACATTAACAGGTCTATAGGATGTAATAGTTGTACCCCGGTAGTCAATTCTTTCCTTTAGGTTATTGATCACGACTGTTGTTGACATATTACAGGGTTCCTTGATAATAGTCGTCTCTGTCGAGAAATGCAGTTTCTCAACATACCGCTGAGCAGCTTGCTTAGCTACTGCATAACCGCCATGGACCAAGGCCCGTATCTTACGCATGTAAGATTCGAACGAAAATGCCGAAAAAGACTCTAATAGTCCATGTTCACCAACGTCATCTGCAATAAGCTTGGAAGAATGAACGTTGTACACCATCTATTCCGATCCACAAAGCCTTTCAAATTCTAAAACGAAACTACGCAACTCCGTCTTAGCCCCTTGCACAAAGAAAGGTTCGGTAGAACTTAACATGTGACAACAACCAGACAGCCAGAGATACTCTGTGGTAGTTATCAAAGACTGCAGGGGCGAGGCCTTCTTTCAAAATAACAGGGCCTACATATAGAAGAAACATGCGGTTTTCTGTTGCCTTCCACTGTGCTACATAAGTTAGATTGCGACACTTCCTTGGGAAATCACTGGGGGTGCGCTTTTCACATTTTTTCAACTTAAGGTCTATTTCATGGATGACATTGCTGTCCAAACGCAATCCCTTTTCCTTCGAGAGATCCAGCCACAGTGACACCAGTTTTTTAACAACCCACAGAGGTATATCAGATGCATTGGTTCCATTGTGCCAATTGTTCACATTTAATTTTCCTGACAATTATGAGGTGACTTGTGGCAAGAATTGCAACTGCCCATCTTTTTTACTGCAGCTTGAAGCCTCAATTGGCTCACTTTGATTTGTAAACATTCTTTCTTTATAACTCCGTTACTTTCCATCTCGAAAGGTAGCCAATAATTTACACATAAATGAACGGTATAAAACATGATCAAATAAGTGACCACATTCCGAAAACAATAAGAATAGGTAAAATATGCATACAGAACACAGAAAATACGTATTTTCATACAGAAGGCCAAAAGTATAACAAGCGCGATTACACCTGCTGATGACTTTTGAACTCACTGGTACTAACAAGTTACAACCAGTCAGATATCATTCAAACAAGATACATACAAACACACGTGTATCTCCAATATTAAAATCAAATAAGGAAATTCAACTAGTACACAATTCAAACAGAGTTCCGCACTTGCTTTTATGGAAATCTGTCACTTGATAAGATGCATGCATACTTAGGAATTCAACAGCTTCCGAAACTTACGTCTTCAGATGATATGTGCAGAGGCTGAATGGAATCCAAGACTGAGAAATTTCGGATTGCTTGAGCTTCCTGAGCTAGCTTGAAAAATGGCCCCGCGAAAATGTTGACTGGGTTGCTTGTCAACTTAGTCCGTCATATAACCCAGAAAGACCAAAGAAGCGACGTCAAGGTGGTATTTGTCCGAGTTATAGGTTTCTGGGTTCTGCAAAACTCATGAGACAATCTTTTGAAAACTCGCCTGAGGTGCATGCAATCAGTAGTGTCATATACACTAAGTACTACGATATCATTAAAGTAAGCATATACCCAATCTAACCATCATGAAATATTACTGATGAACGGATGAAAAATCTGAGCAGTATTGTGTATTTCAAAATATATTCGAAAAAATTCAACCAGATGAAAAGACTGATGCCAATTGTTTTACGTTTATAATCTGGATAGATTAGTGTCTGGTGGTAGGCGTTTAGTGCATCATGTTTGCAGGAAACTCTAATGCCTTTTAGTGAAGTTACCTAGCTGTGCGTATCTGACACGAGCCAAAGATCTGAGTTCATTTCAGCGCTAGACATACTAAAATCCTCGAACAGCAACCAAGAGATTATATTCTTCATTGGAACATGTAGTGAGGAGAAACCAAACGCTGCTGGGCGATAAAATTAAACTCGAATTCAATTTTACCAGCCTGTACTCTATCGTATGACAAACATTTAAGTTTAACGAACCTTGAGTATGTTGGTTCAAAGTTGAGGCATGACTGACTGACAGAAACAGAAGTGGTAACAACAAAGAAGACGGAAATCCTTTTCATGGAGTTTATTAGCTCCGTTTGCGTACATCAGTCGAAAATTGTGATTACTGTGGAATATATGTACTTATAATGCTGGTACGTACGTCAACCATAGTGAAAATGAAATTGAGTGCTTGGTTTTAACAAACAGTTAAAGAAACATCAGGGGCTTTGAGGCGTTGAATAACTGTTTCATTCTACTATGAGACTTATCGACAATACATACCGCACGACCCCAGAAGCATCAGGTTCCACGGCGAGCATGCTACGATTCAGTTACTGGGTTGGAATTCAAGTCGTAAGTTATTAAAAAAATCCTTGACGGTGGTATTAGATGATAGTCATGCTGTGTCATGAGTTCACAAGAGGAGGAAAGCGTGGAGTCTGTAAAGTGCCGAAATTAATAAGCTTTGTGGATTTTAGTCAACCGACTTAAATGTCTATATCCATCACTATGCAATAAGTGTGGTCAGCAGTAACCTTAAAGGCACTGTTACTGGAGAGCTGAGTGCGACCTATCCATTCAGCTGAGATGATGGTCATATGAATTTCCATCTAGGTGATTATTATGGTTCCTATTTTATTGTTATTGGTAGTTGTTCTGGCACACACCAACTGCTATAGCCACTAACCAATGCACGAATATCGACAGTCAGCCATCAACTTTCTACAACTTCCTAGTTGATCTTCTGATCTGGCTATTCAATGGAAACGACACGTTGAGAGAAACAGAAAGTGTACTTAGAAGACCCGAAGTTATATAGCAAGATATACAGAAATGTACAATGCAGTAGTCAGCCTCATCACATTGTTAACGCGTGAGGATAAAAATAGACACGTGAAGTACATTCTTTATTGATGGGTTATCCGTTAGTCTAACTGTAGTCGTAATTAGCACAATGTAAATTTTCATTCGTCCACTTCTGGACTTCTTGTTCGACCTACTTATTAGTGATTTTGCATAATTTTCTCCCTTGTTTAAGGTAAATCAACAGTATTTGATATATACAGAATATTTAGCAATCACTGAGGCGAAAAGATGTTTCATTTTGGATCCGAATCTGGTTGACTAATACTGCCCCAATCTGACAGGGGAATAATCAGTGGCTATTGGCAAATCTTATCCATTGTCTAACGTAGCACCCCTTCATATGTTAATAATGAGATAATCATGGCAGTGTCCCCATATTTTAAAAATATGGCTGCATTTAATGTAGAGGTTGATAGGTTTGGCAATATAACTTCATGTTCTGAAAAATAAAATTTAAATGAGCTTGGCTGCTAGTCTATGTCTGGTGATAATGATCTGATCACTGGGCTAAAGTTAAAAGATGTTGACGCCTGTCCAAATTTTGGTCCATATTAAATGTCAAGTGATTAATTCTGGCTTTATGCAAACTTTACTTCATAATGCACACTGGTATATTATTTTCTGTTCAAGCTAGTGAAAGTAATCAGGGCAAATTTCAGTCAAATGGTGATGATCATGCAAGGTAGGAAACAGATTTTCAGATCTCTGATATCAGTCCTTGAAGAAAACCACATAGGAATTCATCAGTCTCCACAAACCACCAGTTGAATTCCACACTGAATCAAACTTTTGAGCTAAACATGTAGTGAAACAGTATTATTTGCTAGATGGCGTTTTGAGTAGAATTTATGGTTCATAATCGTATCAAGATAATCACATTACTTGGAACATCCGAGTTTCATAGTTCTGTCATTTGTTATTCCTTGGTTTTAATGGTGATAGGACCTTCTGTATTTCCAGAACAGGTGTTTCTTAATTTCAATTATGTTTACTCGGTGTTGGTTGTATAAACAAAGATTCCTTAATTAACCTCCCTTATAAACTAGATTGCCGTTTAGGACTGCTACCTCATCCGCTCCCTGTTGTTCTCCTGTATATCATTACATGCATTGCAATGACGGAAATTCTTCTCGAAATTACTTAATTTTGGGTTTCTTTCATTCTAGATATAGCTGTTTCTAAACTCTGATCATCTAACCAACCTTGATCGGCTTGTTTGGTCTATGTACTTGACCTTATGGTCATTTCAAGGTATTCTGCAAACTAAGTTATTTGTCTAACTGGGTGGATGGAATCCTTAGGTCGACAAAATTTATCACTGAGTGAAATTGTAGGTTGCATTTCACCCTAATCCCGATCTTAATGAGAAACCTGCGTAAGATTTCTAATGTCCCTTCCGCATATGGCAACACCATAATGGCCTTGAATTACTTCTTAGTCATGCTGCAGTCATTATTAATACCCCTACTTTCCCATTCTTCTAAGAGTCCTTGTGAGTTTCTGAATAAGTTTAGGAGATTGGCTATTAAGAAGTAACGCTTCCTTTATATGTTTCATTCATTTAGCTCAATGAGTGACGAGGATTCGAATCACTGGAAAGATGTCATTTTACTTTAGGTTGGGTATACGCCTTAGTGTCAAGCGCCACCAAGCATGAAATCTAAGTCCGGTCTTCCTGCCTATTATCTATAACCAGCAAAAATCTTAAATCTGCATCACCACGATAAATCTTTTCGCTTAGTTTTTATATTCCAAAATGATCCATACAATTCGGCAAACATTTTTCTCTTGATTTAAATTCTCTGAGTCACTGTACGTACTCTAAGTTTGGTTACCACAACATTTGATGAATGGTGAGGTGAATTAAATTGCAGCTCTATTAAAATAAAATGGTTTTCTGTAGATACTTTTTTCCAAACCACCAGCCTGTATTCGTTTTATTTTACAATTGAATATGGCTAATTCTTGCACGAATTTCCCTCTGTGAAACTGGAAGCAACAAGAATGTCCCGAAAGTAAACTGAATTACACCTATCACTCAGTTTATGTGTATGAAAGATTTATGGATATCTTCAGATTACAACACAGTGAATATATTATCCAGATATCTTCACCATACCTTTGGGATGTTTCCTGTTCCACATGCAAAGGTTTGTTTAAAGCCATCAAGTAACGGTTCGTCAACAGTGATAAGTATAACTCTATTGTGGCCTTTGATAACGTTATCCTGTACTGTCGCCTATTCATTAGTTGATATTTAGGTGAGCACCTAATGGTTAACACTAAACGTTTTTTAGAAGGATATTATATCAAATGGATGTTTACTTACCTTCATTTGCTTAGCACTGTACCTGAAGCCTTTTACACGACGGGCATGCTAGAAGTAATCTGTTAGTCGTAACTTTTGACTACTAGCTCCACTAAACAACCTATATAAACCTAATAGGATTAATTATTTGAAGCTAGACTTTCTAGAAACAATGAATATCAATAAATAAAATGAAATTAGTGTTATTCCGCTCTTTGAGAAATGTTTCTTATGTCATCTGCACTAATATACGCTTTCTCCAGCTTCAAAGATTTTATACAGTATTTGTTTGATGGTTTTGAGAGCCAAACGTGGCCTTTCGCTCACCAGGTTTTCATATCACATCTTGTACTACTGTTTATCATTACCAGTAGTAGCCCATGAAACCGTCATCATGGTAGTGGTAACATTTTATGCCTAAGACCAAAATGTAACATATTTTGCCAAGGCTAAGAGGAAATTTAAAGATTCAATAGAATGAAGAAGAATTAACAGTCTCAATGAAGTGCAAGTGTAAGTAGAGCAAACCAACTAACCGTATTATATTCCCTATTATAAATTGACAATGAAGGAATAGTCATGATCTTCACCGTCCAGTATTTTCAGCTATATACTTTATATTAGTCTCATCAGCTCCGTCTAACTGTATTAAATTTGCAACAGACTATAAATAAAACATATCTGTAAAATCTAAATTAGGCAGAAAAATAAATTTCACGACTTTGTGGAAATCATTTCTTCAGAGAATAGTAAATGGTAAACGGATTTTCTGTTTAAATAGTTGATAACTTGTAACGGCTTTATTCTCTGAATAAGCGCTTTCCACTAAGTCGCAGAATGTCTGAAATTTATTTTTTGACCTCACTGGGATTTTACAAATATATTTCACTTGTAATCACTTTACCCAGTGCTCAACTTATTCTGATGACTTTAAAGTTCACCCTAGAAACGACCGAATTAACAAATTTGCTTTTTTCATTTGGGCTGAAAAGTCAGATTTTCACAAAATATACGAAAGTCTACTTGGTTATTTCAGCTGCTACTTGGGTGGTCTTTAAGGTCTCTCAAAGGGGACTGACTTTAAAGGCTACCCTGGCAACTCCTAAGTTAACCAATCAAATGTCAGAATTTCGTATGGAAAGATAGTTTTTCATAGAACCGAAGAATGTGGCTGGTTATTTCATCAGCTGCTAGGGTGACCTTTAGAGGGGCGACTTTAAGGCCACCCCGGGCAACTTCTGAAACAACCAACCAGGTTTCAGTATTTTGGACAGAAAAGTAGTTTTTCATGAAATGACGAAGTCTGACTGGTTATTCCAGTTGTGTTGTTGCTAAGGTGGTCTATAAAGTCAGTACTTTAAAGTTACCACAAAGAGAAGAAGAAGTACATTTTAAAATTCGAGTGACTTTAAAGGCCACCCTAACAACAACCGAAATGAGCGGTTAGACCTGTATCTTACCAAAACCTGACTTACCAGCCGGAATGAAGAAACCTAATTGGTTATTTCGATTGCTGCTAGGGTGGCCTTTAAAGTAGTCCTTAAAACCACTCATAAAATTTTGATCCTGAAGTTAGTAAAATCCAACAGATTTTTGATTGGAGGCTCGAAAAGTACGACGACTGATTGCGATTTTTTTGAGCAACTTTAAAGGCCAACCAAACAACAAGTGAAATAACCCGTTAAGTTTCTAGATTTCGTGAAAAACTGCCTTCTTAGTCGACCAATTTGTCCCATAACCCTCGAGTGACTACAGGTTACCTTAACAACACCTGGAATAACCAATTACTTCTGTTTATTTTATGAAAAATTACCTTCCCAGCCGAAATACCAACACGTGGTTTATTTCAGCAGTTGCTGGGGTGACTCAGGGGTTGACCTAACTTTGATTGATTTTAAAGGCCACCCTAGCAATGAATTAAATGACCAGTTGTGTTTTTTCATTTTGGCTAAAAAGGAAGGTCTTTATAAAATACAGAAGTCTAATTGGTTGTTTCAGATGCTGCTACGGTGGCCTTTAGAGTCAGCCGTACTTTTCAGTGACTATGATGGCGCTTTAGCAACAGCCAAGATAACCAATCAGGCTTCTGTATTTTACGAAAATCCCCCCTTCTAGTCGAAATACAGAAACCGAATTGGTTATTTTGGTTGTTGCTGGGGTGGCTTTAAAGTCAGAGTGACTTAGAGCCACCCTAGCAACTGCTGAATACACCAATCAGACTTCGGTTTTCACCTGGGAAAGTACTTTTCCATAAAATATAGGAGGTTAACTATTGTCTCATCAGTCGCTAAGGCGCCCTTTAAAATCACTCTTAAAGTCAGTCCTAACTTTTATATTTCCACTTTAGTCACATGCATTCCCACCATAATATGAAAGTAAACGGGTTGTTTACCTCTGAAATGAAACCTTCTAAGGAAACAGAGTATAAATTTATGTGCATTCATGTATATGGGAAAGTATATGCGAATATTTGTGCTTAAAGAAAACAGAGAAATAAATGTTTTAAAGAAATGTAGACTTTCAGTGTTGTTGCGTCTTCTGAACTGAATATTTTGGTTGATAGAGCGATTCAGCAACAAAAATCCAACAACACCAATACCATCCACCTGAGCTACAAATTTTTCCATTATTTCAAAGTTCGAGTTTTCTTAATTGGGTATTTCTACCAAGTTATAAATATTAAAAAATGTATGCTTGAAAAAGCTTCAAAATGACAGAAATGAAAAAAGAAAGTGAAAGAACAAACGGTAACAAAATTCGTTACTGAGCATTGTTTACTGTGCTAAAACATTATACTGATCAATGATGCTTAAAAGGCTATAAGAAGTCGACTACATCTTTGCATCTTGCTAGTACTTAGCAATTATGTTCCTCTTCACCTCCTCCATTTCCTTATAATTATTGTAAATGCCATGAATATATACCATAGTGAATACCACGCCTACATCTTCTTGCTACCATTTATTAAACTCGTTTTCCTAGGGTAAAGAAGTCACACTGTTATAAAGAGAGAAACTTTCATATTTTTCTTGAGATAAATTAGACCAACTTTGGTTTACAGCGGAAATAATAAAAATTTATCATGATTAAAGATACAGCATAATACGCATGCACACTCATGTTAGAATGTGTACCATTGTAATCTGTTCAGGCACTCTCCATCATTATTATTATTGTTATCATTACTATTGTCATATTTTCATCATACAGAAGCATAAGAAGTGAGGAATTCAACCAAGAAACAAAATCGGACAAACAAGAGAACAAGTTAAGGAACAAATATAAATGAACCATTTTATACCTATTAAAAAGACTAGGTGGAGATAAAAAGATAAAAGGAACAAGAAAAACACAATTATCATTTTAATGATAGTTACCGTGATGTTTACTAATAGACAAGGATAATCGCTAGTACTTTTCTTTCTTAGAAAGGGTGAGAACAAAGGGGATTACACAGAAATAGTTTCGAACAGGTAAAATTTACAAAACAAAAAACAAGAAACGTGAAAAATTGATTAATCATTTGTTGATTCACTAATTTTTATGCATCGAGAGAGAAAAAGAGAGGGAGAAGTTCTTAACAAGGACATTGATACCTGAGTTAGTTTAAATGCATTGTGGTTCAGTGTAACATTTCATTCTTTCCTTTTTTTCCAAAAACAAACAACCAAACAAACGAAGATACAAAATAAGATAAAACAAAATGACTACAAATAAACGAAATGAAAATTGACTTCAACGATAGATAAACATAGGGGAAGAAGAGATAGTGTAGTAATATTTGTGTTTTCCTGATAAACACCAGAAATTCTAGCAAATACAATAAATTCACCAACTTTGTCAAACGATACTGAATGGTAGCTGAAATGGATTTATATGTGACAGCATCTCATATCTTATTCCCGTGTATCTGAATCAACAGATTTTACTGTAGATCGAGGATCTAGGGAATTAGGAAACCCCATACTCCATGATGTACGATCAGTTTCTTCATCCGCTTCCTTTTTCTCTGGATTATGACCATTGATTTGGATCTCTGATTGTTCTTTTATACCTGTGAATGGGGAGTGACTTGTATTATTCTCATTAATGGGAGTAGTAGTAATTTCTTTCTGTGTACTGTCTGAAATTTCTGTTGGAACGTCTATACAAGAATTAATTGTTTCTTCCGATATGTGATTTTCTAGTGATTTTAAATTTTCACTTTCATTCTGGATTAATTCACTGTCGGTAATTTCACTGACTGAATTTACTGATGTCAAAGACTGAATTGACAAATCCATACCATTAAATTTGGTCGACGATAGACAATGCGTAAAATGTTTCAAGAATAGTAGAGAATTATTCAAATCTGTGCCACAATTGAAACATTGAAATGTCTTACTATGTAGCTGTTTTACATGCATTTTAGTTAAATGAAAATTGGCCATTTTTTCATCGAGATAAAATGTTTGACAATCAATGCAACCATACAATTTTCCAATCGAATGCAGTTTCTCCAATAGTTGTTTTATTTCTCTATTATTTAGCTTTGACAAGTCTAAATCTGACCAGTGTGATAGTTGACTCTTGAGATTGAATGTCGAACCTGCATTTTCAGTTTGTTGTTGTTTGAAATGATTGATGCTTTGATCGGAAAAGTCACTAAATAAAAGAAACAAACAGTTGCTGGAATGAAGAAATGCCTAGTGACTAAACACTAATACTTTGTGTGTTCAGTATTTCTGTCATCATCCTAATTACAGATTTCTATGTGAAATATACGAAAAAGTAAACTTTCAGTGACAAAATTCCCTTGATCAATACCTATTCTCTTTCCTAGTTACAAAACAAAATCTTATCGATCGAAGATTTTTATAGTTACTGAAATAAATAAAATAAGAAAAGTGATATTTTTGATGCTTCATGTCATATTACAAGATTCAGTCGAAATAAGGCAGTTTGAAACTGATCCTCTACTACTTAAGTGAATAGCTATATAATAATGATAATCAATCATGTGGATCAATGTTAAAAAGCTCGAAGTCAGAGTCAAAATTACAACTAACATGTTTAACTGAAAGTGTCATGACTAGCTACTGAATAATCACAAGCCGTATGCTTAGTTTCAGGATTGGAGCCATTCGTAGAAATGAAAGTGATTCACGTTTACAGATTTCTGGTTAATAGTGACCAGTATGAGTTATCAAGTCTTGTTTACTTCACTTTAAATACTTCTGGTTGCTTATCCCCAAAGCATTCATGCTTATACTTGCGAAATCATTGTTTCCATTAGCTATGTAGTTACTCCAACTAGTATTGAACTCAATAATGTCCTCAAGTGGACATAACAAAACACAGCACACTGAAATGTTGAGTCAGTGAATGAAATGCCTAATTTGATTGTAAAATGTATATTCTTACTACAAATTAGTATATAACAGTAGTTGAAATCAGCTGATGCAAATTTGACAAGAAAACCACCACCACTCAAAGTTGTTCATATAGTCAAATATAATAAACATGAATCAAAGTGAGATTAGTTTCGTCAGTTTGAACAGGATCAAGCTAATGTTTTCATGTGTCGATCGACAGACTTGAGTCCTCACTCAAAGCAATATTTGACGACCATATTGTTTTTCATATGATGAGTGACCTGTCTACAGTATTGGGTACTACATGGAGTCAGTCACGATCTTATTGGCTTCATGGCAAAATCTCTAACTTTATCATTGATTGAGGTGGATTGGAATCTATAAGGTTATATAGATTTCCTTGAGGTTGTTGATATACTTTGTTATTGAGTGCCTAGAGCTTCCTGTTGACTGAGTTCTACATCAAAACAAAGTATCCATCTTTAGTAGATACTTTGTAACATTTTGTCAATAAGTTCATAACATTAATTTAACTCAACAAGTATTCACAAATTTGCATAACAAGGTATGCAATGAAACTGTTATGTCAAAACTTTTGTTTATAAAGAGAGGAGTTCAAGATATTGACCAACTGACTGAAGACAGTAACAATTTCATATTTCGCAATACATATTTCTATTGATCAGAACTTATATGATATGGTAATTTTATCTGCTTCGGGTGTTATTATATATATATATATATATATATATATATATATATATATATATATATATATATATATATATATATATATCACCACAGGATTCAAACCGGTTACCTATGGGTCACAGACAATTTAAAGACTGTGCCTCGAAACCCAGCTACTGACCAGGTTTTAGCCATATGAAAGTATCACACGTAATTGTCTGTTCATCATTATCGAACTAACCTCTCAGTCAGATCCTTTCTGTCCAGCTAAAATGGAGCTCAGTTAGAGAAGAGGCAGCTGACTGATTATTAATGACGCCATTTGGGATAACCATGGCTCATTACAGTGGTATTTACAATACAGTTGGTCTCGACTTTTGGCTTGCATATCACAATGACCATACGAACTACATTGGCTGAGACGTCTGTTTTTTTAGGTTCTGTCATACTAGGAAGATCAGTCGGATAGTGGTTAGAAGGAAAGCAGTTACCATTATGGTGCAAATTACTACCCTGTGATGGGGGTCTGAAAACAAAGTCGTACTGCTGCCTGGACAGGGTGTGACAGCAGTAAAGTGTTTCTAGCAGATGGTTAGAAGTGTCATGTTGATGCTACCTTCTCTGTGGGAAGGTGGGTTAAGAAAGGAAAGCCACAAAAATATCACCCTCCCCCCTTCCTTGCTGTCTTCCGGTGCCGACTTTATGGGTAAAGGCAGAATTCAAAACAAACAAACTGAATTTCAGGCTTACAAAAAGACTATACGACTGATCTCAAGCAGATTTTCTTTGGGTTTTGCGATCAAGTACCTCTATAATTAATACAATTCCTTTTTCAGATACCTTAAGAGTTAATTTTTCACGGTGTGAGCAGCCGCAAGGTGTCAAGAGTCCTCACAACTCTGTCACTCCTCAAATTCCTTCAGATCACTTTTCACATCCTTCCCTTCTGACTTTCCTTCACATCTCGCTGCCAATATCCCTACATCATATTTTATTTCTTCCAGATATAAAGCTTTTGATAACGATTTGAATTAATGGAACAGAATTCTTGGTCTTCTTGAACCATACTTCAAGTGATATTTTGGAGCTTTCAGTGTCATCAAACAGGTTGACAAGCTTCGCTAACCAAAACTCTGTCATCTCCGGCCATGGATTTTGCTAATTGTGGGACATGCATAAAGGATCTGAAGTGCAGTTATTCACGTAACCTCACTCAGCCAAAATAAAGAAACTCGCTATTAGAGTTTCCGGAGGTTATATAGGTAGTTCTTGGGGTCCTTCAGGTGCAGGTAGAGGATCAAGACAGAAAGTGCACTGCTGAATTGGATCTCAGGTAACTGTCACCTCAGCACTGTTCTACTAAGCGGTGTAGTAAGGAGTAAAAAGAGTAGGAAAACTCGCTTTCGTCCCTTCGTAGTCTCTCCTAGTGCACCCAATAACTCCACTTAGAACAAAGAAAAAGATGAGTTCTACCAAAAGCTGCCTACCGTTTTACTGAAGACCGGACGTTCAAATGGGATTGTCATCTCAAGCGATTTCAATCCACAAGTTGGTAGGCTAAGTCAGGCACAAAGGGACCTAGGTGGCACTTTAGGAAACCCTGACGAAGTAACGGAAAATGGCGAGCACCTGTTCCAAGAGGGCTTAAATAACCATCTTTTTCTGAATAACACGAACTTCAGACTCAGCGCTGGATACAGACAGACAAAACAGCTATCAGTTATGGCTGAGGAGAGTTAGTGGAAGATCACTGCCTTTTCTGGAGCACGTGCCCTGATAGTGACCACGTGTATGATTCACTCAGAAGACAGACGACTAGAACGAAGGAACAGTTCAACTGGCCTCTAGTTACTATTACGTTGCCTGCTACCCAATTGGATTCTGAGTGGATCGTTGAAATAGAGCTTCCACGTCTTTCTGACGTTGAGAGGGCTGTAAAGAATCTCAAACAAGGAATGACAGGATGGACTAGTACTAAAGGTATTGAAGGACGGTGGTCATAAGTTATTGGTCAGATAAGAACTCGTCTGATGAATCTCAGTTGCTCATCGTCCCAGTCTTCAAGAAAACCGAGAAATCCTCTTGTGATAACCACCGAAAAATCAGTATATCTAAGACTGTAGGTTCTATGATCATAAGACATCTAAGTGGAACTCGAGAACAGGGAGTCTGAGAAAACCAGGAAAAGGGTCGAGATCTGATCTTTGGTGTATCGACCAAATATTCACCCTCCACCAGGTTCTGGAACACAGGCACACTTACCGACGCCCGATACTGACTGCATTTCTCCGTCTGAAGTTTGTATTTTACTCCGTTGACTAAGAGGGTTCTAGCAGTGTCCCTCACTGATAGGGATGCCAGCTAGGTAAATCACCCTTTTGAAGGTTCTTTATTCCGATACGCAGGGACATGTCAGAGCCTATACAGAATTATCAGGTGAACCGTGTACATAGAATGGGTTTCATCATGGGTGTTCGCTCTCATCAGTGTTATTAATTTTATTGTAGACGTACTTACTGACGTCTCCCTTCCACCATTTGTCTTCACAGCAACAGATCTTGTTACAGGAAATGCCTTAGTGAACTCTTAGTAAGCAAATGACATAGTTCTTCAGGTGGAGACGTTGACAAAATGCAGTCTTTTGTGCATCTTGGGTGCCAATTTGAAAATGTTTGAGATGAGTTTTTCACCATCCAATTGGAAATTGTTTCTCTAGTACCTGTCTTCACTTTCGCCTTGTTTAACTATAAGAAAGTCCTGCGGAAAGTCGGATCAGCTGTAATGGATCACTGACCGATGAAACCACTGAATAGATAAAAAAAGGCTCGATTGGTTTTCGTCGATTTATGGTGTCACAATGATATCCGATCCCCTATTAGGGGTCAAGTGTAGTGAGCTACAGATCACTCTTTTATACTAAATGACTGTGAAAAATGACCAACAAAGTTGATGGAAATGAGAAGACTCTAAGTGTTCAGCCACTTCTTGCTTCTTAGCAAAGACTATGTGTCACCACGTCAGAAGCTTAGAAGTCAGACACAGATCGTTAACCAGAAGAAAATGTTTGCGGATGGTTTTTGGAACTATCATTGACTTAGTCACCATCTGCCTCGTCGCACAATGTTAGCTGAACTAGGTTTAGGACGTAAACAGACTGAAGTCAGCTAAACTAAATCCTGACATCAACCTATGACTTTTGACTAAATTCTTCTTTATTTCTTCATCTTGATACATTTTCACCTGCTACGAGTTGTAACAACTTGAACCATTACGTAGTAGAGGCCGTGTTGACACTAACCTGACCAATGACATAGGTGGATGATCCAAGGTAAAAATTGGGAAGTTATGTTACGGTAGATCTCGAACCGAATACATAGGGGAACGGACGTTATCATCATCCTACACGAAAAGTTCCAGTTTCTCAAACAATGGCTATCTCATACAGTCTCAGTAAAATACATTTCATGAGCATGAGTTATTTTATGGTTAAAAAATATTTGCCATTATGTTTGTTATTGCTTATCAACAATCAGACCAAAAAATGAGTCTTCCATCATTTCATTCAGGTTATCGTTTCAACTCTTGATCATTTACAGCTAAGTTTAGAATGTGTTGCATTTCGAACGTTTGCAAAATGAAATGTACGTATTTATTGGTATACTATTAGGGGCTTAACTGCAAGAAGTTAATCTAACAAAGATCAGTTGGAGTGACTTTAAAAGCCACCCTAACAACTACTGAAATAACCAATCAGACTTTTCTATCTTATGGAAATCTGTCTTTCCGGCTGAAATGCAGAAACCTAATTGGTTATTACGATAGTTACTCGGGTGTCCTTAAATCGTCTATCGAGCGACTATTTACCATTCGAGAAGAAAAAATATAGCAAAACATAACGACGTATATCATTTAGATAATAAGTTCGAAGCCTTCTAGGCTGATCGACAAAAAAATGCTAACATGCCTTCTTTGTACTGTAGCATAGAATCTGGATGAATCACATTTCCGTTTCTTATCATTTGAAATAATGGGGGATGTCAATGAATTGCTCAAACATGAAACTTCATCCTCCTCTTTGAGACTGTTAGTGCTCATCCATATTTGTGATGATTCCATATTCTGCATAAAAATAAAAAAAACAGATGTGTGAGTTCGAAAGCATTTCTGAGTAAGAAAAAAACTTAAGCTCTCATGTAACTGAATGGTAAAAAGAAAAGCGAACGCTTTGGTTACACTTGAAAATCTGAAAGACTTCAGGTTGGAAAGACTAACTCCAAAACCGCGATATATTGACCATTTGTGTTGTCTGTCTCAGAATAAACTAAGCCTAAGCAAATATTTGAAATAATTCTCTTTCAGGCAACATAGCTGACCATATTCTTAGGACAAAACTATTTGCCATTTCTTATGGAGCGAGATCAGCCTAAAAAATTTCCTGCTAAAGCTGAAAAATTCTTCCACATGAAAGTTACTTTAATACCTTAGTTTCTCGTATTGTGATTTAACCGTATGCTGACAAAGTGCCTCACGACATTTATGTGCTGATTAGTTTGACTACTGATTAATTTACAAGTAACCAGATATTTATAAACAACCTGAAAGAAATTCAGTGTTGAGTCAGGTTTAATCACCATATAAGTCAGTTTTAATACAATCCCAGTGTTTAGAAAATCAAAACATACACAGTGAAACGTTTAGAAAAATCTTGTTGTGATTTTCTAAACAAGCTAGGATTATTTAAAATTTACTTATGTAAAGATTAGCCAGATGTTCCCTTGAAACCTTTGCTATTAAAATGCCTTTGATATTAATAAATTTCAGAAACACAATGATGAGCAAGGTTAACACTGAAAATAGGCTACTTAATGATTCGAAACTGAGGTCTCTTGGTTACATGAGGAATTCTGTGAATCATATAAACCTTCAAATCTCAAAACCATTTCCAGAAGATCAGTTTTGTCTTAAACTAAACCAAATAGGAAATGAGAAAGACGAAATATGTTTGAAAGTTTATCTACACAAACACTTTTAAACAGAAGGTTTAGACATCCTCTTCGTTTGAAAATTCACTATTGAATGCTACTGCTTATTCTACAGTAAACAGAATTAGTGACTTTTAAAAGTAGTGATTAAAATCATTAAATGCCAACCGAAAACTCAAGAGTATTAAGATTTGGGAAAGTGGTTAGTAAGCAAGCAACTACAATAAAATACGAAAACTGTAGTACTTCGTATTTTTTTAAGAATACCAGTTATTCGAACTGCAGCTGAAGCTATTTTGAAGATGAAAATGGAAATGATCATGACGACAATGTTGAGAATATGATATCAAACACTGGGGCGTATGGTCTTCATCTGTTAATGCACACAGTAACTGAATAATTATTTTCTACACAAAACTCGTTTACTCAGATAGTGCTAAAATGCTTCATTGTAAATAGTCTAACGAAAACTAATCAACCTACTATATACCATCGCCAGAGTACTATTATTGAAAGTGGTCCAAATTCTGATAAAAAATCGACAATCTGAGATTAATAAGCGTGTATTCAAAGCTGTATTCATACATAACCTATTGTTTCTGAGGAGGTTAATCACCAAGCTATGTGAGTTGCACACAAGTTGCATAGGACCATGAACATACGATATACTACATTAGAGAAACTTAAAAGCTAAACCTAAACGAGGAATATAAATTCGGACTGTTTCACTATATGCAGAATCGTGTGTCCAAGTCGAATTACACAAATTGTTCAGTAGTAGGTTGATTGATCGGACTGGCCTGAAACCAAGAAATAATTAACATAAATCCTTGTTCAGGTGACGATTTCTTGAAACTCCAATAATAGTTTTCGTACAGTTAGTGGGATTTTTAAACTAAAGTTCTCTCTAGACTGTCTGATTTATGACAAACAAGTTATTCTTAGGCTTAAAAAAAGAATCACTATTATTATTAATTATTTATTATTTATCTCTTGGGTTCCAAGTGGAACATAGGGCTTCAGTAGCACGCCTCAATTCCATTCTCTTCTCTCTAGTCTTTTCAACCTCGCTCCACAACTGCCCACAAGCTTTCATTTCTCCCTCACACCATCTCCTCCATGTCAACCTCACCTCGGACGCCCAACTCGTCGTTTCCCATCTTGCTTCCACTCCAGGGTCTGGCCTGGTGCCTGATGTCCCCAATCAGCCTTCTCAGTGTGTGCCAAATTCAATCCATCTCCACCTTCTTCCACTGCATATTTGTTGGGCGATGGGTTCTTGCTTCGTTGGTTCGTTGCCAGCCAGCCAGCCAGCCAGCCAGCCAGCCAGCCAGCCAGCCAGCCAGCCAGCCAGCCAGCCAGCCAGCCAGCCAGCCAGCCAGCCAGCCAGCCAGCCAGCCAGCCAGCCAGCCAGCCAGCCAGCCAGCCAGCCAGCCAGCCAGAGTTCCTCCTCCCTTATTCTTATTATTCTGGCCATCTGATCTCCATCTTCAGTATCGAGTGAGCGCAAGGGGCAACTGTTGATGAACCATCACACAGAAGCACTAACTTAACATAAAAAAGAACCATATGTATACTTATTTTATCCAAAAACTAATAAACCATTTTATTTCGATAACGCTATTAGAAGACGAAGATTATCTGAAAAATGATGTATTTGCGCAATACATTTCGAACAGTCTGATCACACATTTACTTTTCAAGACCATTCTATAAATCGTTACGATGTTCAAAATTACATCCTAATGTCTCAAATCTTATTCGTCTTACGAACTCTCATATTAACAGTTGTGCCGATTAATTGAACTTCATGTATCTGCTTCTTCTGTGTTGTCTCTAGTTTGTCATATCAAATTTATCAATTTTTGTAGTTCAGTTATGATTAAAACGAAGGTGGAAGCTAAAGAAAAGTTATTGAAATCGTGTATCAGTGACCTTCACATAGAGTCATTTCCAGTAAATCCAGATAAATATGTGACGAACTTGTCTTCAGTTGAACTTTCGGTATGTGAGAAAGAATCTCTTTCCCTTGGATTTAATTTTTCTGTCCCATACCATCATAACAATGATTTAGCCATCGATGCCCATTTCGAAAATTTATATGATCAGTTAACTTCTCTAGTCCCTACCTCTTCGGACAACCAGAGTTGGTTGAAGGCTAAACTAGTTGATATAGCCCATCAATTCCATAACCCAGGTCCGAAACAGAGATGCATTTTAACTACGCAACACTTCAAGTCCCTGAAAAACTTACAGAGGAATCCTGATGTGATAATTCTTAAGCCTGATAAAGGATCAGGTGTTGTGTTGATGGACAAAGTAGACTACAAAAATAAAATGTTGTCTATTCTTTGTGATAAAAGTAAATTCTTGGCAGATGTTCCGTCAGAGGATATAAGAAAATTAGAAAGAAAAGTAACAACTAGTCTAGTTAAACTCCTTAACACGGATGTCATTGCTAAAGCGGAGTTTAATTCCTTGAAACCCATGGGATCTAATTTCCCAAATCTATATGGACTTCCAAAAATTCACAAAATTGATAATCCACTACGCCCAATATTGTCAATGTGTCAGTCTCCCACACACAAATTGGCGAGATGGTTAGCCGAATTACTGAGCCCGATTCGTAATGATTTATGTAAGTATTCACTGAAAGATACGTTTGAACTTGTTGATTATCTTACTGATTTGAATATTAAAAATAAGAAAATGTATTCTTTTGATGTTAACTCTCTGTTTACAAATGTGCCTCTAACGAAGACAATTAATATTCTTTGTGACCACATATCTTCGAATTATCCTTCTTTCCCTATTCCTTCAACTTATTTGAAAGAACTGCTTTTATTATGTACTGATAAGGTTCATTTCACTTTCGAAGGTGAACACTTTCGGCAAATTGATGGTGTAGCCATGGGGAGTCCATTAGGACCGTTATTAGCTGATGTATATATGTCACATACTGAACTAATGGCTCAAGATCTAATCACCAATGTCACACTCTATAGAAGGTATGTGGATGATATCTTTGTAATATGTGACACAGATGAGGATGCCAAGAGGTTGTTAAAAAGGCTTAATACCGTACAAGATCATATCAGTCTGACATGTGAGGAAGAAAAAGACCATCAACTTGCATTTCTTGATATACTCTTGTGCCGGAGGGAAGATGGATCTATAAGACGATCAATATATAGGAAGTCTACTTGGACAGGACAGTATTTGAATTTCCATAGTTTTTGTCCGATGAAATATAAGAGAGGCTTGGTAAGATGCTTGTTCAATAGAATCCAACGTATTTGTACATCTGATACGATGGATGATGAGAATAAGTTTCTGACAGACACTCTAGTGGAAAACGGTTATCCATTACAGTTTGTCAACCATTGTAAAAAACAGTTGACCCCAAAGCCTACAGTTTCCTCGGTCCCGAAGAAAAGCATATTTCTTAAAGTACCATACAGAGGGGAAACAAGTAGTATGATATTGAAGCAGAGATTAAAATCTGTTATCAGTAAAACATACTATGCAGCTCAGCTTATCATTGTTGAGACGACAAAACACCTGCTTCACCACAAACCTCAACCTCGCACAAATGATTACATCACATCCCACTGTGTTTACCAATTTACATGTATGTGTGGGCACACATACATAGGGAGGAGTAATCGTTCAATGCAGACTAGGGTGGGTGAACACATCCCCAAATGGCTAGAAAAACAGTTTAACACACAAACTTTGATAAGTGCAGGTGACAGACATCCATCGTCATCTATAGCAAAACATATTATTGAAATGAATCACAGGGTTAATACGAAAACAGCGTTTAAGATAATATACAGGAATAATCAGGGGCGCATACTGAAGTTTGCCGAAGCGTTAGCCATTCGTAAACTTAATCCCCCACTGTGTGTACAAAAACAATTTGTTGTTTCACTTAATTTACCTTGGTAATCCTTATCTGATTGTATTACCAAGACTAGTGTCACAACCTTTTCATATTCACTATATTTGACCTTTAATTTTCATATATAAATTGACTTGACAAGTAAATGTGTGATCAGATTGTTCGAAATGTATTGCGCAAATACATCACATTTTTCAGATAATCTTCGTCTTCTGATAGCGTTAGCGAAATTTATTAAAGGGACTAATTGTTTCAAACCATTTTATATTGGAGAAACCGTTAGGTATAATACTCGGTGGCTCAGTCGAAATTTATTCTTCATTGGTCGATTTGTGTAACTCTGAGAGTGAAATAACGGATAGGTAGTCTTAAAACTATCCAGTTTAAGAATTAAATCGGTTTTGACTACACCACTTAATCTTAGTCCCATGGTTCACTCATGAAGCTTTCACTGTTATGATAGAATTGTTGCTGATTAGCTCAAGCTCTTTATTTTCCAAAATGTGGACCAATAAATCTAGTCCCATCATATCTGATCCTATTCCATAAACAAGGTAACACCGCCAGCCTTTCCTAATAACCTTATATAAGAACCTATATGCTATAGTGAGGATGCATTCCACTGTCTTTGAAGATGCTGTGTGTAGCCTCAATAATTCAATACTCCAATGTGGGTTTGTGTAGCAGACAACGAAATCCTATGAGAGTGAGTGAGATTCAAACTTAAGACCTACTAATTAAGAGTTAAGTGCCATATCCTATGAGCAACGACTGCAAAACAATCTGTGTATTTGAATTGAAGTCTTTATATAATACTACTCTATAGCTCTCACCCTTTTCTGCTACAGATTATATTCATTGTCTCAGTTATGTTGTACGAGGGAGAACAATAACAAAAGCACACACGTAAAGAGGAATAACTACGGATGATTAATAAGAGCGGAATAAAGACCATTTCGAGTTACTCTTTTTTCAATGACATTTCATGCGATAACTGTAATACGGTAAAACCACACATATGCAAAAAAGAAACAGACATTCAGGCATGCATACACAAAAACGGTGAAAATAACTCCAAATAATAATGATAATTATAACAATGGCAATCAGTGGGATTTTTATTTTTCCCCTTCTATTGTTGGCTAATCAGACTTTATCAACTTTCATTCAGTGAATATATATATATATATATATATATATATATATATATATATATATATATGCGTATAGATACTCTAAGTACTAATGAGTTATCATTGACAGTTATCTATCAGTTGAAATTAATTATTAATACTTAAAGGGGGGGGGGAATTCATTGATAAGAAAAATAGCGATGATAGTTATATATATATAGTAAGCAGGGCCACCTAGCTCATTGAAGTTAACTGATAAAGACAAGTGAAATAATGAATGGTGTGTAGATTTCATATTTTAGCCAATTATGTACATGGATAAATGGTTAGAAAGATAGACAAGAAAATGCGTGCTGATCCTTCATTGTTTCTCTCTCTACCTCAGAAGACAGCTTTGAAGTGAACAATACCATTCAGATAGAAGGAGAAGAGCAGTAATATGATGTTAATTAAGAGAGTCTTTTTGTTCACCTTGTCAACAGTACTAACTTTATTGCGTTTCACAAACTTGTCTACTCACTGTTCATACATTTATTTTTACTTATACATTTTCCTCTTAATTCTACCAGTGTTTTCTACTGAAAAAATATTTACTTCTTGTATATGAACATAATGAAATAAATGCGACTGTAGGTAGACAAAGCGTTAAAAAAACTATGCGCTTGCATGCACATATGTTGTTTGCCAACACAGTTTATTTGTTTCGGAAATGTACTATTCTCTTCTTCTTCTTGAATCTTTCAACTTATGACAATGATAGGGATGATGAGGCATGCAAGATAGAAATAAAGAAAAGAGACAGAAACAATCACTATGAGAAGTAAAACAATGGAAGCCATTTTATTTTGCAATACAAAAGAGGAGATGTCAATTTGCCGTGAAAGTGAAATCAAGGAAGTATGATTAGAATAGAATTATTATTTTAGCTTAATTTAAAAATATGTGGTATACATTTTCTTGCCTTCAGTACTCAGACATCAGTAAACGTTAATACGGAACAAATTATACCGCCAAATATCTAAAAGGTTTCTATGATTGTTGACTGGCCAATCCTGTTTTTTAGCCGTTGTTTACACTCACAACATTTATCAATTTCGTTGTGGATATTTCTCTTGATTATGCCCGTTCACAAATTATAAAATAACATTTTATAATGAGCATTTTGAAAGGACTTATCTGTCATTCCATAGGCTCATTTCTTAATGCTCATGTTGTATAGATTCTGTCTTGGACAAACAGAAAAGTGCAAAAAGCCACAGTATACAGATGCTACTTATTAAATTTATTATAGGATCCTCATTACGTTGGTCTAGAATTAACTACAGCATGTTTCTCGACATAATTAATTTTGTAGCATTCTGTGCTGGTATAGACCCATTCTATTGGTCTTTGCCCAATCTGTATTACATAAGGTAGATGCATTTATGTTGTTTTAGTAGCGTAACGCATGCATCTACAGTTGACCACTTTCACGCTGTTTGTTTTTGAAGGGTTGCGACTTTCCAAAATAGATTCTATGCTATTCTTTATCAGTTTATGGTGTAATGATTAACTCATTTTTGCTTTATTACTACAATTAAGAGTTATACAGATATTACTGTTTGAACTAATGAGCAAATAATGAAAAAATAGAAAAAACGCTACTAGTCATTTAGATGTATTTTAAAATTCATTCTTAAGTTTCTGGTGAGTGACTTAATGAAACATAATTCCTTATGCATTATTCAGCCTACTGTAAGTAATTTGGATTCTGATTTACATCAACAAACAGCAGTGGTAAAAGTAGATATGAATAAGACTTGATGATTAGCCAATGAATCTCTCATAATTAGTCTAGCTTGTAGTATACAGAACTCCCGAGTATCGAAACTCAAACTTTATATGCAATGAGAGACACCACTGCGATTACACTCCCACCGAAATTATCGTTTACATCAGTGCTCAAATGATTTTTTGTAATTTCCCTCGATTTCCAGTCCTTATAAATTTTCTTCCCCGTTTCTTGATAAAACCTGGCTACCCAAATTGTGATACGCTCATACCAGGGCATTTATAATCATAAGAAAGCTACGAAACTGAGTGACTAAACTATAAACTTACGCTACATTAAACAATTTACTCATACTGTTATTGCTTGTGTTATACCGTCGTTGATTGGACCGAATTGATCGGTCTCTATTGGCATATGGGCTCCTGTGCGGATACCCCCATATCGCCTGTGTTCTTAACTATATTTGAAGCGATCGCTCCCGAGTCCGAATCTCGGTGGGAACAACATCACTCACTGTAAGGCAGGTACATCCAGCTGAGGAGTCCCAAATAAGGCGAAATTCACATCCTGGATTCCACTCCTAGCCACTGTTCATCTTTACCAATCTACCTATATGTTACTGTTCTTAAAAACCAGTTAACAAAAGACAGTCCATTGTTCATTTATGAACCAGTCATCACTTTAGTGCTGACTTCCTTCTATTTCGGTTTATAATCAAGGTTAAAAATTGTCTATTGCTGAGTAGCAATGATTGCTCTTTCTTCTCTGAAAGGTAGAGTAGAAGGCTGCATAGTTGATGTGGTTTCAGTGTTGCTATAGTTGTCAGTCCTAGCTAAGTCATCATATTGAAAACGTAACAACAGTCCGTGAACTTTATAGGCTGTTGAAATTAATCAGGCATTTGAGTTAAGTAATAAGTTATTTGTTATAGAAAGTGAAGCATGAAAATCTACAAGCATCCACTTTTTATTTGGCAAAGCTAACTATTGAATTTCTTATCTAAGTAGTAAATATTTCCATTTGAAAAACATTTTTTTGAAGTAGTAATTTAATTTGATCAGAGAATTAAATTTTCTTCCTAATGTGTAGTGGTAAAATAATTAGATGTGAGTAGTATACATATGGTGTTGATGATGATGTAAGCTATCATGTAAACAGTGTTGGCCATAAACATGCAAGCATAAATCACATTTGCATATATATATATATATATATATATATATATATATATATATATATATATATATACGCATGGTAAACAAGTGAACCAGTGCTCAGTGCTGACTGCAATCAAAAACTCATACCAGAGTAAAAATTGATCAATCATATATGTTAGTGAGTTAACGAATTCTTCTTTCCTCTTTGTAAGTAGCTACAGTTTCACGTGTTTGGATAAATACATAATAAACGAAGTTATGGCAACAAAAATGGCATGACTAACAGCAACAGTAATCGTAATGCCATCGCTTTTTCAGTTTGGTGGGTATTCCGATAGTAAGGTGTTCGTAGCTGCAGGCATGCATCCATACATATGAGAGAGAGAGAGTCAGTAAGACACACACAGAGGTAAACATTTTTTTATCATTCATAACTAAAATGAGAAAAAGGAGTCAATGAAATATTTTTTTTCAATAAAAATGTTTCATGACGGGATATTTTACGCTTCATCAGACCAACTGACAAGTTACTTCTAATCCATTTATTCATTAATTAATTCTCTTATTTACTTATTGCTTTTCTGTGTTAGCTGGGAATGAATAGAATAAATACGGGAATGGAATAAATGAACGGTAGTTCTTTTTAATGGACTCGTTCAGTAAAAAAGTGGGAACACGCACTACAGCTCATTGAAATTCATACCTTATTATCAGATAAGCTTAGTGGATAGTAAGTAATAATAATAAGGATGATATCATCATCACTAATAAACAAATACAATTTTATGCACCTAATGTATTGTCGTAATTTAAAGATTATCTCATGACATTGGCAATTAGGCAGGCAGATACAACAACAACAAAATAAAACTCAGTTGGGCAAATGGCAGAGAAATATTGTACGATTATCTGGGCTACAGCAGATGGCATTCCGTAAAAGAAACACGGATATAAGCTAATCCAATGGGGAAAAAACATAGTAGGGTGTGATTGTTGGGAAGGCATCAGAAAAAGTAGAGAATAAAACAGGATACAAAAAATACTACACTTTAGGAACGCGAAAATAGAAATTTACTCAGTCATTACTGCTTCATGTTTGCATTTCAAATTGAAAATACCTAGTAATATATGTATGTATGTGAACACGTGAACAGATTACGGTAGAGCAAAACATAAAGATATACACATGCGAAGAAATAGAAATATCAACAAACAAACAACCATATAGGCCTAAATATACAGAATATCACACCTAAACAAAACCCTTTCGGTTTTCAGCCGTAGGAAAGATAAAAACTTAGCGTAACTAATTACAGATTAATCTGAACTGCAACTTCCCCCATATATTTGCTTGTTTTCAACGCTTAAATTTCTGCGCATAAGTTTTATATTTCACCAGTAAATTTATGGACGTAAGTTTGCATTTCCTGTCACAGTTACACATACTTAGGCCCAAGTTGTAACCGATCTATTCCGTCAAATTGTGGAGTCCACAAAAACGTGACAGGAAAATAAACCGAATCATGAATGTTGAATTAAGAATTATGATTTCTATTAATCAATAATATATCATATTACTATAAAATATTTCTGAGTGGATGACGATAAATGCTAAATACATATGTGCATCTGCATTCAAATGAATGGATTATGGGTTCATGTACGACGATCTATAAGATCCGACTGACAACCAAATACCATTTGAATACCAGTCATTCAGTAATAAATTGGACTGTCATATGAATGAGCAATGTTCTAATATTTCCACTCCATCTCATTAGCTACTAGTCCAATTCTGCTTGGTTTTAAATTAGATTGGTAGAACAATCATTACAAAAACCTGAGGTATGGTTTGCTCACTTGAGCACTTTACTTTTAACCGGTGAATCGTAGGTTCAATTCCTACTCCACTTATCCAGATTTGAATACTCAGAGGGTATTACCAAGCTTCATACAATAGTTGTAGCTTATACATCAATGTATGAACTCGTACATTTGATTTTTTGGTTAGATTATTCCTCATACTGTATAACAGATGGAATGAAAATGAAAATACGAGTTCATTGATTCATAAACCAAAGTCATTTTCACCAAACCTCAGCATTCTCATATGGATGACAAAAAAGGGTTGTGGTTGGATAATGTTCCTCGGATAACAATCACCTTTAATGATAACTATGAACTAATAAATGTAAACTACTATGAACATACTAAGGCATATGTACATTTATCTAAATTTATATTCCCTATACTGACATGTGTTATAACACTTAGATGAATGTTAAGTGAAATTTAAAAACTACATTGTCAGTTCCCGATTGTATAATTGAATTCTACATATATGTGAGTCAATCCATTGTTTTCCTTCAGGAGGGAATTAGAAAACGTTGTGTCAGTAATAAACTCGTACAGTGATCAACAAAAGCCATCAGTTCACTAAAAGTTAGAAAAAGATTGTCTTAGTTTATGCACAATTGAAGTACTAAATGACTGAAAGTAAACAGAAAGGTCCTGTGGAAACAAGTATTCAACAATACTGTTCAATAATAACTTTACACATAGAATTCACTTTCGCAGACGAATGTGATTGTGACTACAAAGAATACTTCCAACTTTGCTAATGAACAAACAATCTGAATTGCAAAGGATATATGAGTTTCCTCATCGATGCAGCTGATAAATTTAGAAATATGAAACCCGCAACGATACCGTTGTCGCTGATTACTAACCTTAGTCATCTAAGATAGAAAGCAATTCTCCGAACAATTTAGGCAACAAGGTGCAAATCCGTACATTTGACAATAATCTAAACCTAATATGTTAGGGCAGTTGTGTGATGCGAACTCGTTACCCGGTGTTTGAAACTAGATTGCAGGGCGAAATGCCAGTCCAACTCCACAGCTGATCTAATTTACTCAACATTACTTTACTCAAGATTTTGGTGAAACAATATCAGTTAATCATCTCACTGTGCCTTTAGTGGAAAATCCAAATAATCAAAGAAGATAGCAGTTTTCACAATAATTACCTGGCAATCCTGGACCTAGGTTCCTTACTTGTTGGCATTCATCAGCAATATGCGTTTTTAACCTTAAGATTCAAAAGTGTGTCACCCAGGGATGCAGTAGAACATTTTTACACTGAACCATTCTTTTATAGCGGTAGTTAGTCTCATAGCCTGGTGATCACTGTCCAAACCGGATGCATAAGAACTAATCACCGTCGAACACCGGGTAACATAATATAGGTCACTTTTCAATGACCGATCAGTATAATTTTGTTGTTGCTAAACAAGTTGTGAGTCTACAGTATTTTCCATTTTCTCCCAATTGTCCAGATACGGACTTTTATTATCATAATCATTTGCCGGTAAACTGCCCCCTCAAAAAAATATCAAAGTCTGTTTAATCTAGACAGCAAAGACTGGTTGAAGATCTTTAGCTAACCGACTGTCTATAACATCTGCGATCCCCACCAACAATAATCAAACTAGCTCCAATTATGTAACTTCCCTGTATCCATATGTTTAAAAGCATTCTGCACATGACTCATCTATGCGAAAAACGCAACCACTCAATTCATTACAGGGCAAACAAGTCAGCAACACCAAATGACCCAGACAACTAATTTTGACCTCAGACTGGTATGTCATTATTCCAGTGACATGAAAATTCCTTCTTTTCATCTTTCTTTTCCCTGTCTGTCGTTAATCTTTGCTCTAGCATAGTAACCATGGTCGTTATTATCATTATTGTCTTGCTTTAACACACCGAAACGTATTTGATAATAAAGGTTATATATGTATATACACCAGCGACAATCAGCAGCGATTATTTAAATCTGTCAATTTAGTCGATCTTTGATAAATGATTTACTATGTGAGGAATAATGAAGTAACTTTGAAGTGTGATTCTGTTCATTTCTTTACTGTGTGGTTCAGATAGCCGAATGCATATCAGTTTTTTAATCCTTTGACCTTCGTTCATCTATCTGTCGGTTTATCCATCGACATATCTTTCACAAATCTACTGATCTTATTTCTAGGATAGTAATCAATGCCATGGCTATAATTCTAGCTGTTTAATAATGATTGTGATTATAAGGTTTACCAGGATTGATGTGGTTCAGTAATTCACTACTTCAGTTTGTCAGATTGCATCCACTGACTTATAATGAGCAATTTTCACTTCACCTATCTTAATCCAGAAAATCAACTGGTATTGTGACCTGGTATAAAGTATGTATCAGACAGTGAACTTCGTAATCCTATATCATTTTGACCGTCAATAATGTAGACATTATTATTATTTGTCCCTTGGGTTCCTAATGGAACATAAGCAATCAGTAGCACGTCTCCACTGTACTCTCTTCTCTGAAATCTTTCGAACCTGGCTCCACAACTGCCCACAAGCTCTCATTTCCTCCTCGCACAATCTCCTCCATATCACCCTCACCTCGGACGCCCAACTCGTCGTTTCCCATCTTGCTTCCACTCCAGGGTCTGGCCTGGTGCCTGATATCCCCAATCAGCCTTCTCAGTGTATGCCAAATCCAATCCATCTCCACTTCCTTCCAATGCATATTTGTTGGGCGATGGGTTCTTGCTTCGTTGGTTCGTTGCCCGGCTACAGTTCCTTGTTGTTCATCCCTATCGTTCTGGCCATCTGGTCTTCAGTAACGAGCCAGTGTAGGCAGTTGTTGATGATTTATGTCTGTAGTTTATTGGAAATGCCTTTAGTAACGTGCCAACTTTCTGAACCATATAGGAGCACTGACTTGACGTTGGTGTTGAAAATCCGGATGTTGTTCCACATGCTGAGTGCAGTGCAGAAGATCTCCACACTGGTTTCAGATTAATGCAGGAAGGCCTGTCTTGGTGTCTTTCCGATCCTGGCTGGCTTTGACGTCCTCATCTGTGCCACTGCCTGTAGTTGAGACAGTGCTGCTTAGATAGGTGAAAGAGGCTACTTCCTTCAAGTTTCTCCCATTGATGGTGATTGGAGCTTGTTGTTGTTATTGTCACCAGTCGGATCACATTACTCCACCGATGAAGTACAAGACCGTCAACTCGGCAGGAAGCGAGCTAGAATCAGTAATGATACAGGTTTCCTATCATTTTCTTTAATTATCTCGGTATAAGTGGAAATAATCGTATATTGGTAAGCTAATGAATTGATGATCAAAAACAATAAGCTTAACAATAACTTACCAAAAATATAATGTGAAACCTAAAAGTAAACCTCCTCATTTTTCAATTTGTGCATATGTAAGCGTTAACTATGCTATCTAACAAGCCAAATTAAAATAGATTGAAAAGTATTTGAACTCATCATTTAATGGCTTTATATCATGTATGAAGATGAGTGTAAACCAAAGCTGACCAATCC